>CM035796.1:50529856-50584856 GCA_020466265.1 Siphamia tubifer
TTCACATTCGTAACGTCCCCTGTTGTTTCACACTCGTAACGCCCCCTGTTGTTTCACGCTTGTAACGTCCCCTGTTGTTTCACACTCGTAACGTCCCCTGTTGTTTCACACTCGTAACGCCCCCTGTTGTTTCACACTCGTAAGGCCCCCTGTTGTTTCACATTCGTAACGTCCCCTGTTGTTTCACGCTCGTAACGTCCCCTGTTGTTTCACACTTGTAACGCCCCCTGTTGTTTCACGCTCGTAACGCCCCCTGTTGTTTCACGCTCGTAACGTCCCCTGTTGTTTCACACTCGTAACGTCCCCTGTTGTTTCACGCTTGTAATGTCCCCTGTTGTTTCACGCTCGTAACGTCCCCTGTTGTTTCACACTCGTAATGCCCCCTGTTGTTTCACACTCGTAACGCCCCCTGTTGTTTCACACTCGTAACGCCCCCTGTTGTTTCACACTCGTAACGCCCCCTGTTGTTTCACACTCGTAACGTCCCCTGTTGTTTCACACTCGTAACGCCCCCTGTTGTTTCACACTCGTAACACCCCCTGTCGTTTCAGACTCATAACACCCATGAACATCTCGCCATGATGGAGAAAGTTCTGGGTCCAATCCCCTGCCACCTGCTGAAGAAGACCAGGTGAGTTCTCACAGGTCCCAGGTCCCCATGAGGGTTAAATGTAAATAAAGGTCCCCACGAGTAAAATAGAAATGAATACATTGAGTTATTTGTTTTCATAAGTCCCCATGAGGCATGAGGGAAACGTGTATTGGTAAAACTGATACTAATACGTTATATAATTAAGTAAACGTGTAACTGTACTTCTTCATTATTTTAATTTCACCATCAGAGTTTATAATCAGTTACAGTCAAGTCATCTGAGTGTTTGAGCATCCATGACCTCAGAGGACACACCACACCAGAGGTCCCCACTCAGACACCCTCCTGTCGACCCCTCCTCCTTCTGGACGTCCTCTGTCCCTTGGTCAACTCTTCCTGAAGGGCTGGTGTTGTCCTCTCTCTTCAAATGTTTGACTTCCTGTCTTCTGACAGACTCAACCTGCAAGGAAAAAATAAACATTAATGTTTATTAAACATGTAAACATTAATGTTTATTAAAACATGTAAACATTTATGTTTATTAAAACATTTAAACATTAATGTTGTCACAAACCAGCCTGGTTGGAGGTGCCAAATTAAGGGAGACCAGACAGGTGTTTATATATAACATAGAACTTTAATATAACTTAAGAGATTTTACAAAACAAAAAAGGAGTGAAGTGTGAAATATCTTGGCATCAGTTATGAGTGGAGTGCATGTGTGAGTGAAAATGTGAGTGTGGATGTTGAGTGCAAAAGTTAACCCAAACTGAATCCAAACCAAACCAGAACAAACCCAACAAAGCTGTGTATGGAGCATCTGGGAGGTCTAGACAGAGAGTGACCACTTGAGCTTTTGGAGCCTCCCACAGCTCTACCAGGTGCCACCTGTTAAATCCAACGACTCTCCCTTTCTTCCAGCTCCAGCAGGAGGTGATCACCTGATAGGCAGAAAGGGAGGCGCCGTAACACCCCCCTCCATAAGAACAACCCCCAAAAACATCACACACCAAGCAATACATGTAACCCTGATCCACAAAAAAAACAATCAACTCCACTTGACAACCAACCCATCCTCAATCTTTGCCTGCCAGCCTGCCTCCCCTCTCCTCCAATCTTAATGACTCTGCAATTCTAGGATCAATAGAAAGCATGTTTAAGAGTACATCAAAATGGAGGAAGAAGAAAGACGGTCAAGGAAGGACAGGCAGCCCTGCAACTCTAAACAAAAGACATCCTAAGACCAAGGCGCTCCAGACAAGGCATCTGCAACTACATTTTCTCGACCCTTTATATGCCGTGTATCCAAATGATATGGTTGCAGGAATAAAGCCCAGCGCATCAGTCTCTGATTGGGATTTTGAAGTGAATGCAAAAAACTTAATGGGTTATGATCAGTGTACACGATCAGCTCAGAGCTTGACCCAACATAAACATCAAAGTGTTGAAGAGCCCAAATAAGTGCAAGGGCTTCCTTCTCTATTACTGAATAGTGTCTCTGGTACATTTTTAACTTTCTAGAAAAGAAGCTGACTGACCTTTCTACTCCCTGTTCATCAGTCTGCAACAAAACTGCCCCAGCCTCAAAATCACTTGCATCCACCTGCAACTTGAAGGGCAAGTCCAGCCGGGGAGCAGCAAGCACTGGAGCTGAAGACAGGATGCTCTTTATCTGGTCAAAAGCCTGCTGACAAAGTGGAGACCAAACATACGGAATATCAGCTTTGAACAGTTCAGTCAGTGGAGCTGCTATAGAAGAAAAATTGGTACAAAAGTCCCGATAATAACCTGCCATCCCAAGGAATCGCAACAACTCCTTCTTAGTGGATGGACCAGGAAAGTCCTGCATTGCCAAAACTTTAGCCTGAAGGGGACGAACCTCCCCCTGTCCCACAACCTTGCCCAAATAAATTACTGTAGCTTTTGCAAACTCACATTTTGACAGGTTAATAGTCAAGTGAGCCCAAACCAGCCGGTCAAACAGAGCCTGTAGTCTCATAAGATGTTCGTTCCAGGTGTCACTAAATACAACCACATCATCTAAATAGACTGCACAGCCTTCCAGTCCACACACAACTTTATTCATGAGCCTCTGAAATGTGGCAGGGGCATTTCGCAGTCCAAATGGCATGATGGTGTAGGAGTACAAACCTGACGGTGTCCCTGGCTCTTTCAGAAAGGGGAACCTGCCAGTAGCCCTTAAGGAGGTCAAAGTTGCTGACATACTTGGCTGCTCCCACCTGATCAACACAATCGTCCACACTTGGAAGAGTAAAAGAATCAGGTTTTGTTACTGCATTGACTTTACGAAAATCAGTGCAGGGTCTATGGGTGGAATCAGGTTTAGTAACTTAAAAGACAGGGAGACGCCCAGCTCGAAGAAGAGGGCTCAGCAATACCATGTTCCAACACTTCTGAGTCTAAAACTTTACGTTTTTCAGGAGAGACTCTGTAAAACCACTGAGTGATTGGCTTGGCGTCTCCCACGTCCACATCGTGCTCTATTAAATCAGTACATGTTGGAGTGTCTGAAAACAAACTTGGGTAACTGTGAATCAGTTTAACCAATTTCTCCTGTTTGACCTCATCCAAATGTCCCAGCAGTGTATCTAATCTGGATAAAGTTTCTGAATTTTTTAACAGCCCCCCAGACCTTTCATCGTCTTCATCAAGTGCTGCCACGGAAGTATTAGCCTGCAGAACTGGGCAATTTAGGGATGCCTCACCTGTTGGAACACGAGCATAATAAGGTTTAAGCAAGTTTACATGACAGATTTTACTTTCTTTTACTTGGCATTTCAACCAGATAATTCTGTTCCTAGACCTTATACAATACATTACAGGGACCTACAAACTTTGCCTGGAAAGGAGATTCAACAAGCGGCAACAGAACCAAAACTTGGTCACCTGCACTAAATTCATGCCTCTCTGCTCTACGGTCGAACAATCGTTTCATTTTCTTCTGGGAGACTTGCAGTTTTTGTTTTGCCAAATCTTCAGCCTCATAGAATCGATGTCTAAAACCAGAATAGAATAGAATATACTTTATTAATCCCTTTGGGAGGTCCCTTGGGGAAATTTGTGCACCAGCAGCAATACAACACCAGTAAACGCAGCAGTAAGAGCTATATAAAATAATATAGAATATAAAAATGTAGAATATAATAAATATATATACAAAGAAAAACATTGCACTCCAGGTGGATAAGTCAGTTATTGCACTTGAATAATGGTATCAGACAGGCTGTACTCCTTCCCTCTTCCCCTCCCCCTCCTGCCAAATTCGGTGTTGTACAGTTTTATGGCTCTGGGAACAAAGGAGACATAAGCTATCAAGTTCTGTGGAGGGTTTGTCAGCTTCCACTGATCACGTACCACAGACAAAGGACCACAAACAGTATGTGCAAAGATGAGTTCATTAGGACTAAATCATGTACTTTCCTGAATAACCTCTGTAGCTGCCAACAATAGCCATGGCAAACCCTCCTCCCAGTCTGCCTTCAACTCTGTGCAGTAAGCACGCAGCAACGATTTTAAATGCTGATGAAAGCGTTCAAGAGCACCTTGACTCTGAGGATGGTACGCTGACGCCATGTTGTACTTTATTCTGAGTTGTTGGACAATGTTTACTAAAACATGTAAACATGTATCAATTTAAAAAAAAAGTTTTACACATAACTACCCAATGGGTCCTTGATTACAAACTTGGTGCTCATGACACATGTCAACGAGTGTGTGTGTGTGTGTGTGTGTGTGTGTGTGTGTGTGTGTGTGTGTGTATAGAAAAGAGCAGTATGTGAACAACGGTCGTCTGAACTGGGATCAGAAGAGCTCCGCCCACGAACACATCAGGAAACACTGTAAACCTTTGAAGGTAAAGTCACAACAGCCAATCAGCTGCAGCCCAGAGAGTCAGGTGGCGCAGGGTCAGGTGGCGCAGGGTCAGGTGGTGCAGGGTCAGGTGGTGCAGGGTCCGGAGGTGCTGGGTCAGGTGGTGCAGGGTCAGGTGGTGCAGGGTCAGGTGGTGCAAGGTCAGGTGGTGCAGGGTCAGGTGGTGCCAGGTCAGGTGGTGCAGGGTCAGGTGGTGCAGGGTCAGGTGGTGCAGGGTCAGGTGGTGCAGGGTCAGGTAGTGCCAGGTCAGGTGGTGCAGGGTCAGGTGGTGCAGGGTCAGGTGGTGCCAGGTCAGGTGGTGCAGGGTCAGGTGGTGCAGGGTCAGGTGGTGCAGGGTCAGGTGGTGCAGGGTCAGGTGGTGCAGGGTCAGGTAGTGCCAGGTCAGGTGGTGCAGGGTCAGGTGGTGCAGGGTCAGGTGGTGCAGGGTCAGGTGGTGCAGGGTCAGGTAGTGCCAGGTCAGGTGGTGCAGGGTCAGGTGGTGCAGCGTCAGGTGGTGCAGGGTCAGGTGGTGCAGGGTCAGGTGGTGCCGGGTCAGGTGGTGCAGGGTCAGGTGGTGCAGGGTCAGGTGGTGAAGGGTCAGGTGGTGCAGGGTCAGGTAGTGCCAGGTCAGGTGGTGCAGGGTCAGGTGGTGCAGGGTCAGGTGGTGCAGGGTCAGGTGGTGCAGGGTCAGGTGGTGCAGGGTCAGGTGGTGCAGGGTCAGGTGGTGCCAGGTCAGGTGGTGCAGGGTTAGGTGGTGCCAGGTCAGGTGGTGCAGGGTCCGGAGGTGCTGGGTCAGGTGGTGCAGGGTCAGGTGGTGCAGGGTCAGGTGGTGCAAGGTCAGGTGGTGCAGGGTCAGGTGGTGCCAGGTCAGGTGGTGCAGGGTCAGGTGGTGCAGGGTCAGGTGGTGCAGGGTCAGGAGGTGCAGGGTCAGGTAGTGCCAGGTCAGGTGGTGCAGGGTCAGGTGGTGCAGGGTCAGGTGGTGCAGGGTCAGGTGGTGCCAGGTCAGGTGGTGCAGGGTCAGGTGGTGCAGGGTCAGGTGGTGCAGGGTCAGGTAGTGCCAGGTCAGGTGGTGCAGGGTCAGGTGGTGCAGGGTCAGGTGGTGCAGGGTCAGGTGGTGCAGAGTCAGGTGGTGCAGGGTCAGGTGGTGCAGGGTCAGGTGGTGCCAGGTCAGGTGGTGCAGGGTTAGGTGGTGCCAGGTCAGGTGGTGCAGGGTTAGGTGGTGCCAGGTCAGGTGGTGCAGGGTCAGTAACAGAAGCTCTTGTTCCACAGTTGATGCAGACTCAGTGTGAGGATGAGGAGGAGGCTCAGCTGCTGCACCTCCTCAGCTGCATGTTGGAGTACGACGTCTGTAAACGCATCACCATGGAGGAGGCGCTGTGGCACCCCTTCTTTACCCCCATGAGGAGGCACACCCACCCACAGTAGCAGCAGCAGCAACAAAGCTAACCAGGTGAGCAACATGACAGCACAACTGAAGAGGAGGAGGTGAGGGGGTGGAGCTTCATCTTACATGTGTCCAACCCTCTGAACGCTTTATGGAAAAACTAATGATGATCATTAGTTTTAGCATTAGATGGTAAATAGACTGCACTTATATAGTTCTTTTCCACCTTCGTGGTTCAAAGCGCTTTACATTAGCCTCTCATTCACCCATTCACACACCAGTAGGTTTCTAAGGTCAAAGGTCAGTCCTACTGGGGGCCTAAGTCAGGGTTCAGTGTCTTGCCCAAGGACACTTCGACAGGTGGACAGCTAGAGCTGGGACGCAAACCGCCAACCTCTCGGTCATTGGGCGACCCACTCTACCAACTGAACCACAGCCGCCCGTGGCTCAGTTAGCATTAGCTTTAGCATTACAAGTGCAGACTATTTAATAATAATAATAATAATGGATTAGATTTCTATAGCACTTTTCAAGGCACCCAAAGCACTTTACATTATTGATCCATTATTCATTCATTCTCACATGCTCCCTCCAGTGGTGGTAAACTACATATGTAGTCACAGTTGCCCTGGGGCAGACTGACAGAAGCGTGGCTGCCATTTCGTGCCTACGGCCCCTCTGACCACCACCAAACATTCATACATACACCAGTGTGAGTGACACTGGAGGCAAGGAGTGACTAGGACAGAGCGGGAATCGAACCTCCTCCTTTGGTCCATGGATGACCCGCTCTCCCAACTGAGCCATGGCCGTCCTGACCATTACCATTACCATTAGTTTTTGTATTAGCTTTAACACTAGCTTTAACACTAGCTTTAGCATTTGTGTCAATGTTAGCTTTAGCATTAGTTTTATTATAAACATTAGCTTTATCATTAGTGTTAGCATTAGCTTCAACATTAGCACCACATCAGTCTCCATTCAAACTAATGACAGACACAGATATTAAAGTGATGCTTCAGTGTCAGTGTTCCATCAGCTGATACACAGTAACTGTACTAGTGTAAAAATACTCTGTCAGAGTATTTTTTATTATTGTTCTTCTTTTCTTCCAGATCAGTGCATACTGTCCTTCTCCCTCCTCTGGACATCTGCAGAACATTCCAGAATATCTGAACTCCTTTTCCCATCATGTAACACTCCGTGTGTGTGTGTGTGCGTGTGTGTGTCAGTGTGTGTCTCTGTGTGTGTCTCAGTGTGTGTGTGTGTGTGTGTGTCAGTGTAATTCTCAGTGTGTGTGTGTGTCAGTGTGTGTCTCAGTGTGTGTGTGTGTGTGTGTCAGTGTAATTCTCAGTGTGTGTGTGTGTCAGTGTGTGTCTCAGTGTGTGTGTGTCTCAGTGTATGTGTGTGTGTCTCAGTGTGTGTGTGTGTGTCTCTGCGTGTCTGTGTGTGTGTTTCAGTGTGTGTCTCTGTGTGTGTCTCAGTGTGTGTGTGTGTGTGTGTGTGTCAGTGTAATTCTCAGTGTGTGTGTGTGTCAGTGTGTGTCTCAGTGTGTGTGTGTGTGTCTCTGCGTGTCTGTGTGTGTGTGTGTGTCTCTGTGTGTTTCAGTGTGTGTCTGTGTGTGTGTGTGTGTGTGTCAGTGTGTGTGTGTTTCAGTGTGTGTCTCTGTGTGTGTGTGTGTGTGTGTGTGTGTCAGTGTGTGTGTTTCAGTGTGTGTCTCTGTGTGTGTGTGTAAATATATGAAAAGTTTATCAATAAAGCTTTGAAACTTTGGTTTGAAAGAATTTGGACTGTTCCTTTAAAAACTGAAATAAAATAAATATATTATATTATATTGTTTCGTCATCTGAACCCGCTTCATCCTCACCAGGGTCGCAGGGGTCGCAGGGGTCACTGGGGTCACTGGGGCGTAATCCAGCTACGATGGGTGAAAGCAGGGTATGAGACGCCAGCTCATCACAGGGCTGAACATATATAGACAAACATCCACACCAGTAGACAGCTGTCTGACCCTACTGGGTTAGGGTTCAGTGTCTTGACCAAGGACACTTCGACATGTGGACAGCCAGAGCCGGGACGCGATCATTGGACGACCCACTCTACCAACTGAGCCACAGCTGCCGATATATATTATATTATATTATATTATTTTATATTATATTATATTATATTATTTTATATTATATTATATTATATTATATTATATTATATTATATTATTTTATATTATATTATATTATATTATATTATATTATATTATATTATATTATATTATATTATATTATATTATATTATTTTATATTATATTATATTATATTATTTTATATTATATTATATTATATTATATTATATTATATTATATTATATTATATTATATTATATTATATTATTTTATATTATATTATATTATATTATATTATATTATATTATATTATATTATATTATTTTATATTATATTATATTATATTATTTTATATTATATTATATTATATTATATTATATTATATTATATTATATTATATTATTTTATATTATATTATATTATATTATATTATATTATATTATATTATATTATTTTATATTCTATTGTATTCTATTATTATTATTATTATTATTTTATTATTATTATATTATATTATATTATAGCCAGGAGGCTCCAAAAAGGGAACATTTGGACCTTCTTTTCAATATTATACAGGAAGATGTTGACTCCTGCTGGACATTGCTGCCTGTTGCGCCTCCTCCGGTGCCCATTGGTCAGCTGCAGGGTCATCAGCTGGAAACCACCATTCCCCAACATTTTGTTCCTTTAATTACCGGAATGTCTCCTGGTGGCAGAGCAGTGACAGGGACGTCTCCCTGATGGATGTTACCCCCTGCAGCTGTTGTCTGGGGGTTAGGTGTTTTTCCCCAGGTTTTGTCCTTCCTCCTGAGCCAGAGCCCTTTTCAGCCTCCTCTGCCAGGTCCTTGGTTGCCTTCTTGAGTCCACTACCGGAGAGTCCTACGTGTCTCAGAAGGCGTATGTTTGACGGCCCCACAAAGCCACGGCATCTGACCTCCACTGGGCAGATGGTCGTCCTCCAGCTGGTCTTCTTGCACTCCAAGGCTGCTTCGACCCCCTCCTCCATGGGTACGGTGACTTAGATGAGGATTGTCGCTCGTACCTTGGCTGACTACATGACGATGTCTGGCCGCAGGGATGTGATGGTGATCTCTGTGGGGAACTGAAGCTTCCTGTTGAGGTCAACCCTCGTGCTCCACTCCTGGTCAGGGGGGAGCCGCCTCGATGTTTCCTTTGACCTGATGCTTCTCTGTCCCCCCCCTTCTGCAACAAAGATGATTGGGTCGTCTGCAGGTGGTGGTACTCTGCTTCCCCGTTGACAATCCTCCAGCGCTTCGGCTAACTTCCTAAGCACCTGGTCATGCCGCCATCTATAGCGACCCTGTGAAAGTGCGGTCTTACAGCCTGACAAGATGTGCTGCAGGGTTGCGTTGGGAGCATTGCAGAGCATACATAATCTCCATCTCCAGACAAAGTACTAAAACTATGTCCCCAGGACATTATAGCTCACAAATCACTAGCAATCAAAGTCAGACGGAAGTAGCTTACATATGTGGGTAGTAATGGCGGCGCCCAGGGTTTGTGGCGTGAACTTGTCTATAACCAGGTCCAATCTGCAGCCATGTGGACTTTGTTTTTATTGACTTACATGTAAAGATGCCACAGTGTTGTTTACACTGCTGTGTAAACACACAGGGGATTCTGTCATTATCCACTTCATGGTGAACAGTAGAGGAGGTTATTGAAATAATGAGCTTTAGTGGTTTTAATGATTTTCTTAATTATAATGTAAACAGAAAAGCATGCTGGGAAACTGTCCTAAACACCCAGCTGTTGACGACTGAATATTATTAGTGAGTGAATGAGTAAAGTGAGTGAGAGGGAGTGGTTTACTGAAATAGTCGATAGTAGTCTATACTAGACTATAGTAGACTATAGCAGACTATAGTGGTCTATAATAAACTATAGTGGTCTATAGTGGTCTATAGTAGTCTATAGTAGACTATAGTGGTCTATAATAAACTATAGTGGTCTATGGTGGTCTATAGTAGTCTATAGTAGACTATAGTGGTCTATAATAAACTATAGTGGTCTATAGTGGTCTATAGTGGTCTATAGTAGTCTATAGTAGTCCTAGTAGTCTATAGTAGACTATAGTAGTCTCCAGTTGTCTATAGTAGACTATAGTAGTCTATAGTAGACTATAGTAGTCTCCAGTAGTCTATAGTAGACTATAGTAGACTATAGTAGTCTATAGTAGACTATAGTAGTCTATAGTAGACTCTAGTAGTCTATAGTAGACTATAGTAGTCTCCAGTAGTCTATAGTAGACTATAGTAGTCTCCAGTAGTCTATAGTAGACTATAGTAGTCTATAGTAGACTATAGTAGTCTCCAGTAGACTATAGTAGTCTCCAGTAGTCTATAGTAGACTATAGTAGTCTATAGTAGACTATAGTAGTCTCCAGTAGTCTATAGTAGACTATAGTAGTCTATAGTAGACTATAGTAGTCTCCAGTAGTCTATAGTAGACTATAGTAGTCTAGTAGTCTATAGTAGACTATAGTAGTCTATAGTAGACTATAGTAGTCTCCAGTAGTCTATAGTAGACTATAGTAGTCTATAGTAGACTATAGTAGTCTCCAGTAGTCTATAGTAGACTATAGTAGTCTATAGTAGACTATAGTAGTCTCCAGTAGTCTATAGTAGACTTGTAGTTTCCAGTAGTCTATAGTAGACTATAGTAGTCTATAGTAGACTATAGTAGTCTCCAGTAGTCTATAGTAGACTATAGTAGTCTATAGTAGACTATAGTAGTCTCCAGTTGTCTATAGTAGACTATAGTAGTCTCCAGTAGTCTATAGTAGACTATAGTAGTTTCCAGTAGTCTATAGTAGACTATAGTAGTCTAGTAGTCTATAGTAGACTATAGTAGTCTAGTAGTCTATAGTAGACTATAGTAGTCTAGTAGTCTATAGTAGACTATAGTAGTCTCCAGTAGTCTATAGTAGACTATAGTAGTGTAGTAGTCTATAGTAGACTATAGTAGTCTCCAGTAGTCTATAGTAGACTATAGTAGTCCTAGTAGTCTATAGTAGACTATAGTAGTCTCCAGTAGTCTATAGTAGACTATAGTAGTCTAGTAGTCTATAGTAGACTATAGTAGTCTCCAGTAGTCTATAGTAGACTATAGTAGACTATAGTAGTCTATAGTAGACTATAGTAGTCTATAGTAGACAATAGTAGTCTAGTAGTCTATAGTAGACTATAGTAGTCTCCAGTAGTCTATAGTAGACTATAGTAGTCTATAGTAGACTATAGTAGTCTCCAGTAGTCTATAGTAGACTATAGTAGTCTCCAGTAGTCTATAGTAGACTATAGTAGTCTATAGTAGACTATAGTAGTCTCCAGTAGTCTGTAGTAGACTAGAGTAGTCTCCAGTAGTCTATAGTAGACTATAGTAGTCTATAGTAGACTATAGTAGTCTCCAGTAGTCTATAGTAGTCTCTACTAGTCTATAGTAGACTATAGTAGTCTAGTAGTCTATAGTAGACTATAGTAGTCTATAGTAGACTATAGTAGTCTAGTAGTCTATAGTAGACTATAGTAGTCTCCAGTAGTCTATAGTAGACTATAGTAGTCTATAGTAGACTATAGTAGTCTGCAGTAGTCTATAGTAGACTATAGTAGTCTCCAGTAGTCTATAGTAGACTATAGTAGTCTATAGTAGACTATAGTAGTCTAGTAGTCTATAGTAGACTATAGTAGTCTCCAGTAGTCTATAGTAGACTATAGTAGTCTATAGTAGACTATAGTAGTCTCCAGTAGTCTATAGTAGACTATAGTAGTCTATAGTAGACTCCAGTAGTCTCCAGTAGTCTATAGTAGACTATAGTAGTCCATAGTAGACTATAGTAGTCTCCAGTAGTCTATAGTAGACTATAGTAGTCTATAGTAGACTATAGTAGTCTCCAGTAGTCTATAGTAGACTATAGTAGTCTATAGTAGACTATAGTAGTCTCCAGTAGTCTATAGTAGACTATAGTAGTCTATAGTAGACTATAGTAGTCTCCAGTAGTCTATAGTAGACTATAGTAGTCTATAGTAGACTATAGTAGTCTATAGTAGACTATAGTAGTCTCCAGTAGTCTATAGTAGACTATAGTAGTCTCCAGTAGTCTATAGTAGACTATAGTAGTCTATAGTAGACTATAGTAGTCTCCAGTAGTCTATAGTAGACTATAGTAGTCTAGTAGTCTATAGTAGACTATAGTAGTCTGCAGTAGTCTATAGTAGACTATAGTAGTCTACAGTAGTCTATAGTAGACTATAGTAGTCTATAGTAGACTATAGTAGTCTCCAGTAGTCTATAGTAGACTATAGTAGTCTCCAGTAGTCTATAGTAGACTATAGTAGTCTATAGTAGACTATAGTAGTCTCCAGTAGTCTATAGTAGTCTATAGTAGTCTATAGTAGACTATAGTAGTCTCCAGTAGTCTATAGTAGACTATAGTAGTCTAGTAGTCTATAGTAGACTATAGTAGTCTATAGTAGACTATAGTAGTCTCCAGTAGTCTATAGTAGACTATAGTAGTCTATAGTAGACTATAGTAGTCTCCAGTAGTCTATAGTAGACTATAGTAGTCTATAGTAGACTATAGTAGTCTCCAGTAGTCTATAGTAGACTATAGTAGTCTCCAGTAGTCTATAGTAGACTATAGTAGTCTATAGTAGACTATAGTAGTCTAGACTATAGTAGTCTATAGTAGACTATAGTAGTCTATAGTAGACTA
Organism: Siphamia tubifer; assembly: GCA_020466265.1. Classification (NCBI taxonomy): domain Eukaryota; kingdom Metazoa; phylum Chordata; class Actinopteri; order Kurtiformes; family Apogonidae; genus Siphamia; species Siphamia tubifer. The sequence continues at coordinate 50,542,556 of CM035796.1, forward strand.
TAGTAGTCTCCAGTAGTCTATAGTAGACTATAGTAGTCTCCAGTAGTCTATAGTAGACTATAGTAGTCTATAGTAGACTATAGTCGTCTCCAGTAGTCTATAGTAGACGATAGTAGTCTATAGTAGACTATAGTAGTCTCCAGTAGTCTATAGTAGACTATAGTAGTCTAGTAGTCTATAGTAGACTATAGTAGTCTATAGTAGACTATAGTAGTCTATAGTAGACTATAGTAGTCTCCAGTAGTCTATAGTAGACTATAGTAGTCTATAGTAGACTATAGTAGTCTCCAGTAGTCTATAGTAGACTATAGTAGTCTATAGTAGACTATAGTAGTCTCCAGTAGTCTATAGTAGACTATAGTAGTCTCCAGTAGTCTATAGTAGACTATAGTAGTCTATAGTAGACTATAGTAGTCTGCAGTAGTCTATAGTAGACTATAGTAGTCTCCAGTAGTCTATAGTAGACTATAGTAGTCTATAGTAGACTATAGTAGTCTAGTAGTCTATAGTAGACTATAGTAGTCTCCAGTAGTCTATAGTAGACTATAGTAGTCTATAGTAGACTATAGTAGTCTCCAGTAGTCTATAGTAGACTATAGTAGTCTATAGTAGACTATAGTAGTCTCCAGTAGTCTATAGTAGACTATAGTAGTCTATAGTAGACTATAGTAGTCTCCAGTAGTCTATAGTAGACTATAGTAGTCTATAGTAGACTATAGTAGTCTCCAGTAGTCTATAGTAGACTATAGTAGTCTATAGTAGACTATAGTAGTCTCCAGTAGTCTATAGTAGACTATAGTAGTCTATAGTAGACTATAGTAGTCTCCAGTAGTCTATAGTAGACTATAGTAGTCTATAGTAGACTATAGTAGTCTATAGTAGACTATAGTAGTCTCCAGTAGTCTATAGTAGACTATAGTAGTCTCCAGTAGTCTATAGTAGACTATAGTAGTCTATAGTAGACTATAGTAGTCTCCAGTAGTCTATAGTAGACTATAGTAGTCTAGTAGTCTATAGTAGACTATAGTAGTCTGCAGTAGTCTATAGTAGACTATAGTAGTCTACAGTAGACTATAGTAGTCTATAGTAGACTATAGTAGTCTATAGTAGACTATAGTAGTCTCCAGTAGTCTATAGTAGACTATAGTAGTCTCCAGTAGTCTATAGTAGACTATAGTAGTCTATAGTAGACTATAGTAGTCTCCAGTAGTCTATAGTAGTCTATAGTAGTCTATAGTAGACTATAGTAGTCTCCAGTAGTCTATAGTAGACTATAGTAGTCTAGTAGTCTATAGTAGACTATAGTAGTCTATAGTAGACTATAGTAGTCTCCAGTAGTCTATAGTAGACTATAGTAGTCTATAGTAGACTATAGTAGTCTCCAGTAGTCTATAGTAGACTATAGTAGTCTCCAGTAGTCTATAGTAGACTATAGTAGTCTATAGTAGACTATAGTAGTCTAGACTATAGTAGTCTATAGTAGACTATAGTAGTCTATAGTAGACTATAGTAGTCTCCAGTAGTCTATAGTAGACTATAGTAGTCTCCAGTAGTCTATAGTAGACTATAGTAGTCTATAGTAGACTATAGTAGTCTCCAGTAGTCTATAGTAGACGATAGTAGTCTATAGTAGACTATAGTAGTCTCCAGTAGTCTATAGTAGACTATAGTAGTCTAGTAGTCTATAGTAGACTATAGTAGTCTATAGTAGACTATAGTAGTCTATAGTAGACTATAGTAGTCTCCAGTAGTCTATAGTAGACTATAGTAGTCTATAGTAGACTATAGTAGTCTCCAGTAGTCTATAGTAGACTATAGTAGTCTATAGTAGACTATAGTAGTCTCCAGTAGTCTATAGTAGACTATAGTAGTCTCCAGTAGTCTATAGTAGACTATAGTAGTCTATAGTAGACTATAGTAGTCTCCAGTAGTCTATAGTAGACTATAGTAGTCTATAGTAGACTATAGTAGTCTCCAGTAGTCTATAGTAGACTATAGTAGTCCATAGTAGACTATAGTAGTCTCCAGTAGTCTATAGTAGACCATAGTAGTCTATAGTAGACTATAGTAGTCTCCAGTAGTCTATAGTAGACTATAGTAGACTATAGTAGTCTCCAGTAGTCTATAGTAGTCTCCAGTAGTCTATAGTAGACTATAGTAGTCTATAGTAGACTATAGTAGTCTCCAGTAGTCTATAGTAGTCTATAGTAGTCTATAGTAGACTATAGTAGTCTCCAGTAGTCTATAGTAGACTATAGTAGTCTAGTAGTCTATAGTAGACTATAGTAGTCTATAGTAGACTATAGTAGTCTCCAGTAGTCTATAGTAGACTATAGTAGTCTATAGTAGACTATAGTAGTCTCCAGTAGTCTATAGTAGACTATAGTAGTCTCCAGTAGTCTATAGTAGACTATAGTAGTCTATAGTAGACTATAGTAGTCTAGACTATAGTAGTCTATAGTAGACTATAGTAGTCTATAGTAGACTATAGTAGTCTCCAGTAGTCTATAGTAGACTATAGTAGTCTCCAGTAGTCTATAGTAGACTATAGTAGTCTATAGTAGACTATAGTAGTCTCCAGTAGTCTATAGTAGACGATAGTAGTCTATAGTAGACTATAGTAGTCTCCAGTAGTCTATAGTAGACTATAGTAGTCTAGTAGTCTATAGTAGACTATAGTAGTCTATAGTAGACTATAGTAGTCTATAGTAGACTATAGTAGTCTCCAGTAGTCTATAGTAGACTATAGTAGTCTATAGTAGACTATAGTAGTCTCCAGTAGTCTATAGTAGACTATAGTAGTCTATAGTAGACTATAGTAGTCTCCAGTAGTCTATAGTAGACTATAGTAGTCTCCAGTAGTCTATAGTAGACTATAGTAGTCTATAGTAGACTATAGTAGTCTCCAGTAGTCTATAGTAGACTATAGTAGTCTATAGTAGACTATAGTAGTCTCCAGTAGTCTATAGTAGACTATAGTAGTCCATAGTAGACTATAGTAGTCTCCAGTAGTCTATAGTAGACCATAGTAGTCTATAGTAGACTATAGTAGTCTCCAGTAGTCTATAGTAGACTATAGTAGACTATAGTAGTCTCCAGTAGTCTATAGTAGACTATAGTAGTCTCCAGTAGTCTATAGTAGACTATAGTAGTCTCCAGTAGTCTATAGTAGACTATAGTAGTCTATAGTAGACTATAGTAGTCTCCAGTAGTCTATAGTAGACTATAGTAGTCTATAGTAGACTATAGTAGTCTCCAGTAGTCTATAGTAGACTATAGTAGTCTATAGTAGACTATAGTAGTCTCCAGTAGTCTATAGTAGACTATAGTAGTCTAGTAGTCTATAGTAGACTATAGTAGTCTATAGTAGACTATAGTAGTCTCCAGTAGTCTATAGTAGACTATAGTAGTCTATAGTAGACTATAGCAGTCTCCAGTAGTCTATAGTAGACTATAGTAGTCTATAGTAGACTATAGCAGTCTCCAGTAGTCTATAGTAGACTATAGTAGTCTATAGTAGACTATAGTAGTCTCCAGTAGCCTATTCAATTCAATTCAATTCAATTTCATTTATAAAGCTGTAAATCACAACAAAGTCGTCTCAGAGGGCTTTACAAAAACACAATCAACTACAGAAATACATGAAAAGTCCCAGGCATCCCCTGTCCTTAGACCCTCCCCCTGTCCTTAGACCCTCCCCCTGTCCTTAGACCCTCCTTCTCAGCAGAAAAAACTTCCAAACCCAGTGGGAAAAAGAAGAAATGTTGAGGAGAACCACATTGAAGGACAGATCCACTCCCATGGACGGACAGACTATAGATGAACGTCCATGTATAAATGCAGGAAGGGGGGCTGTTCCAGACAGGCAGGGGCGGTGGTCCGGGGTCACAGGTCGGCACAGGCCAGACACTGCAGATCCTGTCGTCCATGGCTTCCGTGCAGACACTGTCAGGAGAGCCACCACTCCCCCCAGGAGGGAGGGGGGAAAGGGGACACCAGGTGACTAGTCATGAACAGACTTGGTATGAAAGATATGTTATAAAAATGACAGAAACAGGTGTGAGGGAGAGAAAGAGAAGAAAGAACTCAGTGTCTGTACTTCCCCCAGCATTCTAACTCCTAGGGCAGCCTAGACTGAACTGTGACTCATACATCATGTATACATGATATATGAGTCACATCATTTTTAACTAACCTGACCATAGTCTTTCTCAAACAGGAATGTTTTAAGCCTAATTTTAAATGTAGAGACTGTTTCGGCGTGTTTAATATTAAAGGGAAGATGATTCCATAAGACAGTAACCATGGTAACTAAAGGCTCTAGCTCCTACTGTACTTTTAGAAACCCTAGGAACTTTCAATAAACCTGCATTCTGAGAACGAAGGGTTCTATTGGGTTGGTACGGAACCAGATCATCTTTAAGATAAGAGGGGCCCATACCATTAACCTCTGACCCCTACCCTAACCCATACCATTAATGGTTTTATATGTAAGGAGGAGGATTTTAAATTTAATTCTAGACTCAACTGGTAGCCAATGAAGGGTTTGGAGCACAGGGGTGATAGGGTTAGGGGTCAGGGGTCAGGGTTTGGAGCACAGGGGTGATAGGGTTAGGGGTCAGGGGTCAGGGTTTGGAGCACAGGGGTGATAGGGTTAGGGGTCAGGGGTCAGGGTTTGGAGCACAGGGGTGATAGGGTTAGGGGTCAGGGGTCAGGGTTTGGAGCACAGGGGTGATAGGGTTAGGGGTCAGGGGTCAGGGTTTGGAGCACAGGGGTGATGTGTTCTCTTCTATTTGATCCTGTTAATAATCTTGCTGCTGCATTTTGAACCAGTTGAAGGTTTTTAGGGAATATTTAGGACATGCTACAAGTAAGGAGTTACAATAATCTAATCGTGATGTAACAAATGCATGAATTAATTTTTCTGCAGTCGTTTTAGACAGAATATTCCTAATTTTGTCTAATGTTGCGCAGGTGAAAGAAGGCTGTTCTGCAAGTTTGGTTAATGTGCATTTTGAATGAAAGATCTGGATCAAATAAAACTCCTAGATTTTTAACTGTGACACTGGGTGTTACACTTAAGTTGTCCAGAGTAACTATGTGGTCAGGTAGGGAGTCTCTCACATTTTTAGGACCAATTATAACGACTTCAGTTTTTACAGGGTTCAATTAAAGATAATAGTAGTCTAGTAGTCTATAGTAGACTATAGTAGTGGTTGTGATTGATCAGATAAGTTAAACAAACAGCATCTCCCTTTCGTCTCTTTTCCCCCTATGTGGATGGATGGATGGATGGATTGTTGGATGGATGGATGGATGGATGCATGGATGAATGTATGGTTGGAGGTTGGATGGGTGGTTGAATGGAATGATGGATGGATGGATGGATGGATGGATGGATGGATGGATGGTTGGTTGGTTGGTTGGTTGGTTGGATGGTTAGATAGATGGATGGTTCGATGCATGGATGGTTGGATGGTGGGATGGATGGATGGTTGTATGGTTGGATGTTGGATGGGTGGTTGGATGGAATGATGGATGGATGGATGGATGGATGGATGGATGGATGGATGGATGGATGGATGGATGGATGGATGGATGGATGGATAGATGGATGGATGGATGGTTGGTTGGTTGGTTGGTTTGATGGATGGATGGTTGGATAGATGGATGGTTCGATGCATGGATGGTTGGATGGTGGGATGGATGGATATTTGGATTAATGGTTGGATGGATTGTTGGTTGGATGGATCGACAGTTGGATGGATGGATGGTGGTGTAACCCCGCCTCCATTAAATCTCCTTTCCTGTCACTGGTGTCAGTTGAACAGAGGGAGTGAAAAGAGCTGATCACATCCACCATCTCACACTAACAAACCATCGTTATGGTTCTGAAGTTTATTTGGGTTTGTAGATCATCAGTGGTTCTATTTTAAGCTTAATTTAATAAGCCTATAACAGATATATAATATAATATAATATAATAAATATAATATAATATAATATAATATAATATAATATAATATAATATAATATAATATAATATAATATAATATAATATAATATAACAACTTCTGATGAACTCTGTGACCTCTGACCTCCTGTGCAGCACCTCATCCATCTGAGCAGTGGAACAGTAATGATGGTGGATGAGGCTGTTTATGCTGTGACTGAATACTGACACCTGCTGGACATTAAACAGCTGTACAGGTAACCATGGTAACCATGGTAACCACAGTACATCACCTGATTATTCCTTGTGTCTTGTTTTCACACTGGTTGGAAACACTGACATAGTTTATACAATAATATCATTTAAGTCATTGTATTTTATATTTTCATTTAAAATACAATATATATATATATATATATATATATATATATATATATATATATATATATATATATATATATATATATATATATATATATATATATATATATATATGCCTTAGGCAAGGCACTTTACGCTATACATGCCTATACCTCACGATGAGCGATACAATAAATAGTCATACCGGCTCGGACGGCGCCGGGGACAACAAGGTCCGCGTTAGGGGTTGAGGAACCAGGACACCCTGATGTTAAATTGGCTACTGGAACAAGACATTCATGGAGCAGGGCAGAGAACATGGTACTGATGGAGTGTTACTACGGGAGTAACCTCAGTGAGAGAGGGTACATGCAGAGGATGTGGGAGAAATGGTTGCTTCGAAACCCCACATCCTCACTGACTAAGAAACAGCTCCTAGCTCAGTGTTCGAATATCCGCAATAAGAGGTTGCTATCACAGCTAGAGATCAATGAGGTACAGCGTTGTACCTCATCCACGGTACAAAGATGCTACGGCAAGGGGGAGCCAGGACGACAGGTCAGCTTGGGGGTGGTTTCACCACCACCCCCAAATATCGAGATTGGGTACCAAGCCCCAGAAAGACTAAACACAAGGGCAGCTGACCTGAGAAAGAGAATCATGAAATCCTGGGGGAACACAACTACCTGCTTGCCAAGGCTAAAGAACAAAGTACCAGACCAGTCTCTACTGGAGGACCTGAACACTGCACTGCAAACTGTCCCTACCACTACCATCACTGAGACCAATCAGCTGATGTATGCAGCAGCAACCGTAATCCTTGAGATGCTTGGCTACAAGATGAACAGCCAGAGCAGCCAGAAGGTTGCCCCATGGAGGAGAAGGCTAGAGGCAAAGATCATGGCAGCACGGAGAGAAGTCAGTGTTTTAACAGAACTAAGCAGAGGTGTGAATCTGAGGAAAGAACTGCCCAAGAAATACAACAAACTGTCCACAGCTGAGGCACTGGAGACTGCTAAGCAAAGGCTCACAGCACTAGCTACCCGCCTAAAGAGATACACAAGAGAGGTAGAGGCCAGGAGAATAAACCAGGTGTTCTCCACCAACCCAGCTAAGGTCTACTCTCAATGGCAGGGGGGCAAGGTGACAACAGACCCACCTAGGGCTGAAACTGAGCAATACTGGAAGAGCATCTGGGAGAAGGAGGCAACACATAACACCAATGCCCAATGGCTGACAGACTTACAGGCAGAGCACAGCCAACTCCCGGAACAAGACCCAGTAGTCATCACACTAGCAGACATCCAAACCAGAGTGTCCAAAATGAAGAGCTGGACAGCACCAGGGCCCGACATGATTCATACCTACTGGCTTAAGAAACTGACAGCACTCTATGAACGCCTAGCAGCACAGATGAACCAGCTGCTGATATGGGGAAACCACCCAGAGTGGCTAACCCAGGGCCAGACAGTCCTCATAATGAAGGACCCCCAGAAGGGAACAATACCATCTAACTACCGGCCTATAACCTGCCTCAGCACCACATGGAAGCTTCTATCAGGCATCATAGCGACTAAGATGAGTAGGCACATGGAGCAATACATGAGCAGAGCACAGAAAGGAATAGGCAACAACACCAGGGGAGCCAAACACCAGCTACTGGTTGACAGGGCAATTGCCCGAGATTGCAAGACGAGGAACACCAACCTGTGCACTGCCTGGATTGACTACAAGAAAGCCTATGACTCAATGCCACATACATGGATACTGGAATGTTTAAAACTGTAGAACATCAACAGGACACTAAGAGAGTTCATCCAGAACTCAATGAGGCTGTGGAAGACAACTCTGGAGGCCAACTCAAAGCCAATTGCACAGGTGAACATCAGATGCGGCATTTACCAAGGAGATGCTCTGTCCCCCCTGCTGTTCTGCATAGGCCTAAACCCCCTCAGCCAGATCATCTCAAAGAGTGGCTTCGGATACCAGTTCCGAAGTGGAACATCCATCAACCACCTCCTCTACATGGATGACATCAAGCTGTATGCCAAGAATGAGCGTGACATTGATTCCCTAATTCACCTCACCCGGATCTACAGCAAAGACATTAGGATGTCATTGGGACTAGATAAATGTGGGCAGATGATATCTAGAAGAGGAAAGGTGATCACAACTGAAGGGGTTGACCTACCTGAAGGGAATATCACAGATGTGCAGGAAAGTTACAAATACCTAGGGATCCCACAGACAAATGGTAATCATGAGGAGGCAGCTGGGAAGTCAGCCACAGCCAAATACCTACAGAGGGTAAGACAGGTCCTGGAAAGTCAGCTGAACGGCAAAAATAAGATCCAGGCCATTAACACCTATGCCCTGCCAGTAATCAGATACCCAGCTGGGATAATATCCTGGCCACTGGAAGAGATACAAGCCACTGATATCAAGACAAGTAAACTCCTTACCATGCATGGAGGGTTCCACCCCAAGTCCAGTGTCCTGAGGCTGTACACTAAGCGAAAGGAAGGGGGCCGAGGACTAGTAAGTGTCAGAACTACTGTCCAGGAGGAAACGGCGAACCTCCAGGAATACATCAAGAAAATGGCCCCCAATGACCAACTGCTAAGTGAATGCCTCAGGCAACAAAAGCCCAGTAAGGTCGAGGAACCAGAGGGGCTATCATGGAGGGACAAACCCTTGCATGGCGTGTACCATCGACAAATTGAGGAAGTGGCTGATATGGAAAAGACATACCAGTGGCTGGAAAAGGCTGGACTAAAGGACAGCACAGAGGCGCTACTCATGGCTGCACAAGAACAAGCCCTGAACACCAGAGCAATAGAGGCCGGGGTCTACCACATCAGACAGGACCCCAGGTGTAGGCTGTGTAGAGAAGCCCCTGAAACAGTCCAGCACATCACAGCAGGGTGTAAGATGCTGGCAGGCAAGGCATACATGGAGAGGCATAACCAGGTAGAGGACATACTGTACAGGAACATCTGTAAAGAGTATGGACTGGAGGTCCCAAGGTCAAGATGGGAGAACCCCCCAAAGGTGACAGAGAACAAACAGGCCAAGATCCTGTGGGACTTCCAGATCCAGACTGACAAGATGGTGATGGCCAATCAGCCTGACATAGTGGTGGTGGATAAACATGAGAAGACAGTGGTGGTGATAGATGTAGCAGTCCCCAGTGATAGCAACATGAGAAAGAAAGAACATGAGAAGAGAAGAGAAATACCAAGGGCTGAAAGAGGAGTTAGAGAAAATGTGGAGTGTGAAGGCAACAGTGGTACCAGTAGTGATCGGAGCATTAGGGGCAGTGACCCCCAAGCTGGGAGAATGGCTCCAGCAGATACCAGGAACAACATCAGAGATCTGTGTCCAAAAGAGAACATTGTTAGGAACAGCTAAGATCCTGCGCAGAACCCTCAGGCTCCCAGGCCTCTGGTAGAGGACCCGAGCCTGAAGGAGACACCGCCCATGTGGGGCGAGAGGAACATTTTTTATATATATATATATATATATATATATATATATATATATATATATATATATATATATATATATATATATATATTTAAATAGTTGTGGAATTATTTCAGTTTAATTAGGAATGAAGTTGGAATCAGAATAATATTTAGAAAAATAATTGTTCAAGGCAGAGCACACACTGCAGCATGTGTGCAGAGATCTGTACCAGACCAAGAAGACACAGGTACTAATACAGATACAACTGACCAATGAAAGGAGACACAAAAGTTTGGGTAGATGTCTTACTGTTGTTGACTGGTTTAAACATGTCCTGGGTTAAACACAATCAACAAACCACTGTAAGATGTAATTTACAAAGACAAAGTAATAATACGAAGAATAAGAAATAATACAATGTTAAGACACACAAACACACACACATATATATATATATATATATATATATATATATATATATATAATTACCGGCCTATAACCTGCCTCAGCACCACATGGAAGCTTCTATCAGGCATCATAGCGACTAAGATGAGTAGGCACATGGAGCAATACATGAGCAGAGCACAGAAAGGAATAGGTAACAACACCAGGAGAGCCAAACACCAGCTACTGTTTGACAGGGCAATTGACGAGGAACACCAACCTGTGCACTGCCTGGATTGACTACAAGAAAGCCTATGACTCAATGCCACATACATGGATACTGGAATGTTTAAAGCTGTATAACATCAACAGGACACTAAGAGAGTTCATCCAGAACTCAATGAGGCTGTGGAAGACGACTCTGGAGGCCAACTCAAAGCCAATTGCACAAGTGAGCATCAGATGTGGCATTTACCAAGGAGATGCTCTGTCCCCCCTGCTGTTCTGCATAGGCCTAAACCCCCTCAGCCAGATCATCTCAAAGAGTGGCTTCGGATACCAGTTCCGAAGTGGAACATCCATCAACCACCTCCTCTACATGGATGACATCAAGCTGTATGCCAAGAATGAGCGTGACATTGATTCCCTAATTCACCTCACCCGGATCTACAGCAAAGACATTGGGATGTCATTGGGACTAGATAAATGTGGGCGGATGATATCTAGAAGAGGAAAGGTGATCACAACTGAAGGGGTTGACCTACCTGAAGGGAATATCACAGATGTGCAGGAAAGTTACAAATACCTAGGGATCCCACAGACAAATGGTAATCATGAGGAGGCAGCTGGGAAGTCAGCCACAGCCAAATACCTACAGAGGGTAAGACAGGTCCTGAAAAGTCAGCTGAACGGCAACAATAAGATCCAGGCCATTAACACCTATGCCCTGCCAGTAATCAGATACCCAGCTGGGATAATATCCTGGCCACTGGAAGAGATACAAGCCGCTGATATCAAGACAAGTAAACTCCTTACCATGCATGGAGGGTTCCACCCCAAGTCCAGTGTCCTGAGGCTGTACACTAAGAGAAAGGAAGGGGCCTGAGGACTAGTAAGTGTCAGAACTACTGTCCAGGAGGAAACGGCGAACCTCCAGGAATACATCAAGAAAATGGCCCCCAATGACCAACTGCTAAGTGAATGCCTCAGGCAACAAAAGCCCAGTAAGGTCGAGGAACCAGAGGGGCTATCATGGAAGTACTGTTAAGGATTTGTAGTGGATTGGACCCAAATGCAGACACCAACCTCTTTCAATAACACAAGCTCTTTATTACGAGCACAAAAACTAAGAACACTAATACTGATCTGTGCCACGGTCCGTCGGGAAACAGGAGCCAAGATGCAGTCACTCATGAGGGACGAACTGACAACGGAGATAGAAGGGGAAACACTTAAATAGGGAGAGGTAATGAGGACAGGTGTGTTGAGGACCAGGTGAAACAAATAAGGTGAGAGGTGACAGGGAGCAGACTGGAAAGACAGTGAAGGGAAAATGGACTGTGAGGAGGGATATGACAAGGACAAACCCTTGCATGGCGTGTACCATCGACAAATTGAGGAAGTGTCTGATATGGAAAAGACATACCAGTGTCTGGAAAAGGCTGGACTAAAGGACAGCACAGAGACACTACTCATGGCTGCACAAGAACAAGCCCTGAACACCAGAGCAATAGAGGCCGGGGTCTACCACATCAGACAGGACCCCAGGTGTAGGCTGTGTAGAGAAGCCCCTGAAACAGTCCAACACATCACAGCAGGGTGTAAGATGGTGGCAGGTAAGGCATACATGGAGAGGCATAACCAGGTAGAGGACATACTGTACAGGAACATCTGTAAAGAGTATGGACTGGAGGTCAAGGGTCAAGATGGGAGAACTCCCCAAAGGTGACAGAGAACAAACAGGCCAAGATCCTGTGGGACTTCCAGATTCAGACCAGATGGTGATGGCCAATCAGCCTGACATAGTGGTGGTGGATAAACATGAGAAGACAGTGGTGGTGATAGATGTAGCAGTCCCCAGTGATAGCAACATCAGAAAGAAAGAACATGAGAAGCTTGAGAAATACCAAGGGCTGAAAGAGGAGTTAGAGAAAATGTGGAGTGTGAAGGCAACAGTGGTACCAGTAGTGATGGGGGCACTAGGGGCAGTGACCCCCAAGCTGGGAGAATGTCTCCAGCAGATACCAGGAACAACATCAGAGATCTGTGTCCAAAAGAGAACATTGTTAGGAACAGCTAAGATCCTGCGCAGAACCCTCAGGCTCCCAGACCTCTGGTAGAGGACCTGAGTCTGAAGGAGACACCGCCCAGGTGGGAGGGGCCTCTGGTAGAGGACCCAAGTCTGAAGGAGACACCGCCCACGTGGGGCGAGAGGAACATTTTTTATTTTTTTTTATGGTGGATGGTGGTGCAGTGTTTAACAGGGTGGTGCAGTGGTTAACAGGGTGGTGCAGTAGTTAACAGGGTGGTGCAGTGGTTAACAGGGTGGTGCAGTAGTTAACAAGGTGGTGCAGTAGTTAACAAGGTGGTGCAGTAGTTAACAAGGTGGGGCAGTAGTTAACAGGGTGGTGCAGTGGTTAACAGGGTGGTGCAGTAGTTAACAGGGTGGTGCAGTAGTTAACAGGGTGGTGCAGTGGTTAACAGGGTGGTGCAGTAGTTAACAGGGTGGTGCAGTAGTTAACACTGGTGCCTCACAGACAGAAGGTTGTTGGTTCTATTCCAACACCAGACATTTTTGTGTGGAGTTTTCGCCAGGCACTCTGGCTCCTCCCACCATCCAAACACATGCACTGATAGGTTAACTAGTTAACTAGTTAACTGGTTAATCTAAATCACACATAGGTGTGAATGTGACAGTGATTGTTTGTTTATATATGTTCAGTCCTCAGATGAACTGCAGACTCATACAGGGTGACCTCTGACCCCACCTTCACCTGCTGGAGCTGGATTTTACCCCCAGTGACCCCCGTGACCCCAGTGACCCCTGTGAGGATAAAGCGGGTTCTGATGATGAGAAGAGAGTTTATTCAGTGAATGTTGGTGAAGGTGTCGTCCATGGTGGTCAGTATCCTACAGTATGGAGGGAGAGAGAGAGGAAATAAACAAACAAACAAACAAAAACACTCAGGTTTGGACACATTGGCTGAGATTTTTAAAGGTGATGTGTTTTTGTTTCCATGGAAACCAGGTTCAAATGTGTCTTTGGGTGTTACAGGTTGTCGACCCCTGGTTTAGATGCTGCGTTAAAGTTAAATATATACAAAGTGAAAATGATGAGATTCAAACCCTTTAACCCCTGCTACGTCAGCACTGACACATTATTAGTGTGTTGTTTATTTACATATTCATAAAAATCATATTGTTGATGTGACTGATCTGTGGAAATAAACAAATGTCATAAAGAAACTGACTTAGAAAAAAAGCAAAAGCAAAACTGAAACTATTGGAACCAAATTAACAGGTTTAACCTGTTAACAGGTTAACCTGTTAACAGGTTAACAGGTTAACAGGTTAACAGGTTAACCTGTTAACAGGTTTAACAGTTTCTTTTTCTTTACTTAATTCTTCTGTAACTTTTATTTTTATTCATTTTGTTGCTTATTTTGTTTCTTTTTCTTTAGGATTTTTCTTTAATTTTGTTCTGTTTGTGTTTTATGTTGTTCATGTGTAATATTATTTTTTTAGTGTATTTATTTTTTGTTCATTTTGTTGCTTATTTTACTCTTTTTTATTTTATTTTACTGTGGAAGTGTTAAAGTGTCAGGAGTTAAAGGGTTAAAAACCACCAGTGAAAATGTTCACTTTCATTATGTTTGTGTTCACCCCCCCCCCTGTGTGAAAAACCACAGAAAGTTTGAGGCCACGCCCCTACAGCCCCTCCCACACCGTGTACAGCCTTCACACATCCTAGTGACCCTTCAAAATAAAGCTACTGTAGAGTAGAGGTGGTAATAAAGTACACACCTTCTGTACTGCAGTACAAGTACACACCTTCTGTACTGCAGTACAAGTACACACCTTCTGTACTGCAGCTACTGGTGTGAAAAATACTCTGGTAAAAGTACAAGTACTGATTTAACTCCTTTACTGAAGTAAAAGAAAAAAAGTAATAAAGTAAAAGGTAAAATTGTCTATAAAAAAAGCACAATTATGAGAAAAAAATCTAAATCATGAAATAAAAAGTAAAAATATATTTCAACAAAGAGTTTTTATGCAACAAAAAACGCGTTTGTTCCTCGACCAGATTTGTTGGAGTAATGTATGGAGTCAAATTTAATACGTCCACCAAGGAGGTAAAAAAAAAAAGAGCTTAACATGATTTAAACATTTGTTAATGTAATAATACATTTAAACTTTTGTATCTGATATTTTGGAGTTTTTTATTTAAGGGTTAGGGTAGTACTTTTACTTCAGTAAAGCACTTCAATCAGTACTACTACTTTTACCAAAGTATTTTTCACACCTGTAGTTGTACTTTGACCCCCTCTGATTGTAAACAATATATACAGTATTTATATTTGAGGCGCCCGAACACAGCTTTTATTGTGAAGGGCTTGGTCGTGTTTCCGGGTTGGAGCTCGTGATGATGTGGATGATGGACTTTGGAACCGTAGAAAAGTCCAGTTGAGTCCCGCTCCGGTATTTTGGACTTTTGTCAGCCCACATGTCAGACCTGGGGGTGTCCGTAACGGTGCTGGGGGCCGTGGTTCTCCTCAGTGAGCTCACCCGGCGGACGGCTGCCCGCTTCCCGCCCTCTCCCGCTGCCGGAGCCTCCTGGCCCGGGGTCTACCTGCTGGAGGCGGCGTCCACCTTCCAGTTGTGCGCATGCTCCCTGGAGCTGAAGCTGCTGGGGGAGCGGGCCGGCCTGGGTCTGTCCGTGGACCTCGGCCTCACCTACGCTATGACCCTGATCCACCTCTCCACCTTCCGCGGGGCTTCGTGTAACCCGTGCGGGGCTTTGGAGAGGCTGTGGCGGCGGAGCAGCGGCGCCGGCCCCGCCCTCTTCCTCATCGGATGCCAGTTCTCGGGGGCGGTGGCGGCCCGGTGCTTCGCCCGGTGGGTGTGGTCGCTGGGCGTGTCCGACGTCCACCTCCGCCACCGGGACTTTGGCTACAGGTGCTTCGACCCCCTGGGGGGAACGGTGCTGGAGGCGGCCGCCGTGGAGATGGCGTGCGCGTTCACGGTGCAGGCTGCGGGCATGCACGTGCACAAACTGGAAAAAAGACTACGAGTGCACGCGATCGCAGCGGTGGTCACCGGGCTGGTGTACGCAGGTGAGGGGGGGGGGGGGGGGGGGGGGGTCAAAATAATGAGATAATTAGAAGTACAGCTACCAGTGTGAAAAATACTCTGGTAAAAGTAGAACTACTGCTGAACTATAATAAAGTAAAAAGTAAAACTGTATTTTTTCATTTGAAATAAAAAGGAAAAACCAGAAAATAAATACAACATTTAATGAGTTTAATAAGTATAAATACAACATTTAATGAGTTTAATAAGTATAAATACAACATTTAATGAGTTTAATAAGTATAAATACAACATTTAATGAGTTTAATAAGTATAAATACAACATTTAATGAGTTTAATAAGTATAAATACAACATTTAATGAGTTTAATAAGTATAAATACAACATTTAATGAGTTTAATAATTATAAATACAACATTTAATGAGTTTAATAAGTATAAATACAACATTTAATGAGTTTAATAAGTATAAATACAACATTTAATGAGTTTAATAAGTATAAATACAACATTTAATGAGTTTAATAAGTATAAATACAACATTTAATGAGTTTAATAAGTATAAATACAACATTTAATGAGTTTAATAAGTATAAATACAACATTTAATGAGTTTAATGAATATAAATACAACATTTAATGAGTTTAATAATTATAAATACAACATTTAATGAGTTTAATAAGTATAAATACAACATTTAATGAGTTTAATAAGTATAAATACAACATTTAATGAGTTTAATAAGTATAAATACAACATTTAATGAGTTTAATAAGTATAAATACAACATTTAATGAGTTTAATAAGTATAAATACAACATTTAATGAGTTTAATGAATATAAATACAACATTTAATGAGTTTAATAATTATAAATACAACATTTAATGAGTTTAATAATTATAAATACAACATTTAATGAGTTTAATAAGTATAAATACAACATTTAATGAGTTTAATAAGTATAAATACAACATTTAATGAGTTTAATAAGTATAAATACAACATTTAATGAGTTTAATGAATATAAATACAACATTTAATGAGTTTAATAATTATAAATACAACATTTAATGAGTTTAATAAGTATAAATACAACATTTAATGAGTTTAATAAGTATAAATACAACATTTAATGAGTTTAATAAGTATAAATACAACATTTAATGAGTTTAATAAGTATAAATACAACATTTAATGAGTTTAATAATTATAAATACAACATTTAATGAGTTTAATAAGTATAAATACAACATTTAATGAGTTTAATAAGTATAAATACAACATTTAATGAGTTTAATAAGTATAAATACAACATTTAATGAGTTTAATAAGTATAAATACAACATTTAATGAGTTTAATGAATATAAATACAACATTTAATGAGTTTAATAATTATTATATTATTTTCATCATCATATGATGAACACGTGTATGGATTTTCATAGCTCTAACTGCACTAGGGCTGATCTGGTCTAATGAAAACTATTGTGACTGTTCTAGGTGGTCATAGTAAAGGTCAAAGGGCAGACGTCAGAAAGAAACTGAGCAGGAACAATAGTGTTTTTCTGACTCCGCCCCCAAACTGGGCTGAGCGAGTTAAAGATCAGCTCCATCGACATTTAAATGAGAGCAGCAGTGTTGTGTGTGATGGCTCCAGGGAACAACAGTGTTGTGTGTGATGGCTCCAGGGAACAACAGTGTTGTGTGTGGTGGCTCCAGGGAACAACAGTTTTGTGTGTGATGGCTCCAGGGAACAACAGTGTGGTGTGTGATGGCTCCAGGGAACAACAGTGTTGTGTGTGATGGCTCCAGGGAACAACAGTGTTGTGTGTGGTGGCTCCAGGGAACAACAGTTTTGTGTGTGATGGCTCCAGGGAACAACAGTGTGGTGTGTGATGGCTCCAGGGAACAACAGTGTGGTGTGTGATGGCTCCAGGGAACAACAGTGTTGTGTGTGATGGCTCCAGGGAACAACAGTGTTGTGTGTGATGGTTCCAGGGAACAACAGTGTTGTGTGTGGTGGCTCCAGGGAACAACAGTGTTGTGTGTGATGGTTCTAGGGAACAACAGTGTTGTGTGTGGTGGCTCCAGGGAACAACAGTGTTGTGTGTGATGGCTCCAGGGAACAACAGTGTTGTGTGTGATGGCTCCAGGGAACAACAGTGTGGTGTGTGATGGCTCCAGGGAACAACAGTGTTGTGTGTGATGGCTCCAGGGAACAACAGTGTTGTGTGTGATGGCTCCAGGGAACAACAGTGTTGTGTGTGATGGCTCCAGGGAACAACAGTGTTGTGTGTGATGGCTCCAGGGAACAACAGTGTTGTGTGTGATGGCTCCAGGGAACAACAGTGTTGTGTGTGATGGTTCTAGGGAACAACAGTGTTGTGTGTGATGGTTCTAGGGAACAACAGTGTTGTGTGTGATGGCTCCAGGGAACAACAGTGTTGTGTGTGATGGCTCCAGGGAACAACAGTGTTGTGTGTGATGGCTCCAGGGAACAACAGTGTTGTGTGTGATGGTTCTAGGGAACAACAGTGTTGTGTGTGATGGTTCTAGGGAACAACAGTGTTGTGTGTGATGGTTCTAGGGAACAACAGTGTTGTGTGTGATGGCTCCAGGGAACAACAGTGTTGTGTGTGATGGCTCCAGGGAACAACAGTGTTGTGTGTGATGGCTCCAGGGAACAACAGTGTTGTGTGTGATGGTTCTAGGGAACAACAGTGTTGTGTGTGATGGCTCCAGGGAACAACAGTGTTGTGTGTGATGGTTCTAGGGAACAACAGTGTTGTGTGTGGTGGCTCCAGGGAACAACAGTGTTGTGTACAGACCAGGAACCTACACATAGGGGAAAGGTGACCAAACAAAAACCAAAGTCATTTTTAAGACCTGATATTCCTGTTTTAATTAGCATCAGGAAAAACAAAGAAAGAAATATGTTAGTGACAAATGTAATGTACATTCCATGTCAGCTACAGTCTACACCACAACCTGAGAAAAATATGGATGTTAGCATGTTACATTTAGCTCTTAAATATTAGATCTTTGATAGGTAAATCCTTATTAATTAATGATTTTATTGAAAACCATAACCTTTGATTTAATGTTTTTAAATGACACATGTCTGGGACCAGATAATAGTGTACAGTTCTTATTGAATCAACCCCCCCCCCCTAACTACACTTTCATTAGTGAACCCACATTAACAAGAAAGGTTACCGTTCTACTTAAGGATACCTTCTAAGTTAAGAAGGTAACATATGGACACTTCCACTCTTTTGAACTAAAATCTTCCTGTAGATCAACCTTTGTAACTATCTACACACGTCCTAAATATAATGTTTACAAATGTGTGTCTATGTTATGCATTGACTTTGACTGTATTGTTTTAGCAGGTGATTTTAACATTCATGTTGGTAACTGGAATGATGGAAGAACTTTGGAATATTCTGGATCATTTTGGGCTTTCTCAGCTAAGGTAACTACAGGCCCATATGGGGATGCTTCAGTAATAGTAACTACAGGCCCATATGGGGATGCTTCAGTAATAGGTAACTACAGGCCCATATGGGGATGCTTCAGTAATAGTAACTACATGCCCATATGGGGATGCTTCAGTAATAGTAACTACAGGCCCATATGGGGATGCTTCAGTAATAGTAACTACAGACCCATATGGGGATGCTTCAGTAATAGGTAACTACAGGCCCATATGGGGATGCTTCAGTAATAGGTAACTACAGGCCCATATGGGGATGCTTCAGTAATAGTAACTACAGGCCCATATGGGGATGCTTCAGTAATAGTAACTACAGGCCCATATGGGGATGCTTCAGTAATAGTAACTACAGACCCATATGGGGATGCTTCAGTAATAGGTAACTACAGGCCCATATGGGGATGCTTCAGTAATAGGTAACTACAGGCCCATATGGGGATGCTTCAGTAATAGGTAACTACAGGCCCATATGGGGATGCTTCAGTAATAGTAACTACAGGCCCATATGGGGATGCTTCAGTAATAGTAACTACATGCCCATATGGGGATTCTTCAGTAATAGTAACTACAGGCCCATATGGGGATGCTTCAGTAATAGGTAACTACAGGCCCATATGGGGATGCTTCAGTAATAGTAACTACAGGCCATATGGGGATGCTTCAGTAATAGTAACTACAGGCCCATATGGGGATGCTTCAGTAATAGTAACTACAGACCCATATGGGGATGCTTCAGTAATAGGTAACTACAGGCCCATATGGGGATGCTTCAGTAATAGGTAACTACAGGCCCATATGGGGATGCTTCAGTAATAGGTAACTACAGACCCATATGGGGATGCTTCAGTAATAGTAACTACTGACCCATATGGGGATGCTTCAGTAATAGTAACTACTGACCCATATGGGGATGCTTCAGTAATAGTAACTACAGGCCCATATCAAACACACCAGTTGTTTTTCAGCACATTCATGTCTTCTTGGTGTAAAACAGTCTTTATCGTGACTTTCAGTCTGGATTTCGAGCACAAACACAGCACTGAGACTGCACTGATCAAAGTGCTAAATGACATTCATCTGAATAATGATTCATCCAGAACCTCTGTCCTAGTACTATTGGACCTCAGTACCACATTTGATACAGTTGACCACGACATACTACTGACAGACTGGAAAAGTGGGTGGGGCTTACGGGCACTGTGTTAAACTGGTTCAAATCTTATTTACAAGATAGGAACTACTTCGTTTCAGTTGGTTAATCACAGGTCAGTGAGTACAAAGATGTTGTGTGGGGTTCCCCAAGGGTCCATTTTGGGACCGCTTCTGTTCCACATGTATATGCTGCCCCTGGCTCAGATCATAGAGCATTTCAACATTTTCTTACCACACATATGCAGATGACACACAACTTTATATTTCTGTGTCATCACTCGATTACAGTCCCTTACTGACACTGAGTAAATGCATTCATCAAATCACTGAGTGGATGTTCCAGAACTTTCTACAGCTTAATGCGGACAAAACAGAAGTGATTGTTTTTGGCCCCAAAAAAGAAAGGTCAAAGGTCAGTGCTCACCTTCAGTCCATGTCACTAAACCCCACAAACCAAGCCAGAAATCTGGGTGTAATTATTGACTCTGACCTGAAATTTAACAAACATTTAAAAGTCATTACCAAATCTGTCTATTACCACCTAAAGAACATTCGCTAAAATCAAGGGTCTTCTGTCCAAACCAGACACAGAAAAACTCATTCATTCTTTTTCAGTAAGTTAGATTATTATAATGGTGTCTTCACTGGTCTGAACTAAACATCAATCAGGCAGCAACAGCTGATCCAAAACGCTGCTGCCAGAGTCCTGACCAGTACCAGGAAACTGGACCACATCACACCCAGTACCAGGAAACTGGACCACATCACACCCAGTACCAGGAAACTGGACCACATCATACCCCAGTACCAGGAAACTGGACCACATCACACCCGTCCTCAAATCCTTACATGTTCTTCCTGTGGGTCAAAGGTCACAGTTCTAAATCTTACTCCTGGTCTATAAAGAACTAAACGGCCTTGGACCCAAATCCATCCTAGACCTACTGGTTCCATATGAAGCATCCAGAGCCCTGAGGTCATAGGTCATCAGGAACATGTTTACTGTGTGTTCCAAAGATAAGAACGAAACAAAGTGAAGCATCATTCTGTTACTCTGCTCCTCAACTGTGGAACAAACTACCTGGATACCTGAGGTCTGACAACAACTGTTAACTACTGTTAACTAGTGTTAACTAGTGTTAATACCTGAGGTCTGAGAACAACTGTTAACTAGTGTTAACTAGTGTTAACTAGTCTTAATACCTGAGGTCTGAGAACAACTGTTAACTAGTGTTAACTAGTGTTAACTAGTGTTAATACCTGAGGTCTGAGAACAACTGTTAACTAGTGTTAACTAGTGTTAACTACTGTTAATACCCGAGGTCTGAGAACAACTGTTAACTAGTGTTAACTAGTGTTAACTACTGTTAATACCTGAGGTCTGAGAACAACTGTTAACTAGTGTTAACTAGTGTTAACTACTGTTAATACCTGAGGTCTGAGAACAACTGCTAACTAGTGTTAACTAGTGTTAACTAGTGTTAATACCTGAGGTCTGACAACAACTGTTAACTAGTGTTAACTAGTGTTAACTAGTGTTAATACCTGAGGTCTGAGAACTACTGTTAACTAGTGTTAACTAGTGTTAACTAGTGTTAATACCTGAGGTCTGACAACAACTGTTAACTAGTGTTAACTAGTGTTAATACCTGAGGTCTGAGAACAACTATTAACTAGTGTTAACTAGTGTTAACTAGTCTTAATACCTGAGGTCTGCTCAAACTGTCAGTTCATTTAAATCAGATGAAAACATTATTGTTCACTGGAGCTTTTACTTAAATTATTATTTGCTTTAAAATGTTGTTATGTCTTAATTTTAATTGTCTTTTAATGCATCTTTATCATTTTAATTTTCTTCTGTTTCTGTTTTTGTGTAAAGCACCTTGAGTTGTCCTGTACATGAAATGTGATATACAAATACATTTGTCTTGTGTGATGGCTCTAGGGAACAACAGTGTGGTGTGTGATGGCTCTAGGGAACAACAGTGTGGTGTGTGATGGCTCTAGGGAACAACAGTGTGGTGTGTGATGGCTCTAGGGAACAACAGTGTGGTGTGTGATGGCTCTAGGGAACAACAGTGTGGTGTGTGATGGCTCTAGGGAACAACAGTGTGGTGTGTGATGGCTCTAGGGAACAACAGTGTGGTGTGTGATGGCTCTAGGGAACAACAGTGTGGTGTGTGATGGCTCTAGGGAACAACAGTGTGGTGTGTGATGGCTCTAGGGAACAACAGTGTGGTGTGTGATGGCTCTAGGGAACAACAGTGTGACTCAACATGTCCTTGTGTCCAGGTGGAACCATCTCAGGTGCAGTCTTCAACCCAGTCTTGGCCTTTTCCATTCAGTTCCCCTGCAGTGGACACACTTCCCTGGAGTACTGTCTGGTCTACTGGCTGGGACCTCTGATGGGTAAAAGTCTGTCTGTCTGTCTTGTCTGCTGACCCTCCTGTCTGTCTGTCTGTCTACTGACCCTCCTGTCTGTCTCAGGTGTGTCCAGCTGTGTCCTGCTGTTTGACACGGTCCTTCCCGTCTTCAGTGGACAGAGGACAGTGGGTGTGGACGTCAACTCTGTCCACAAACATAAGACACACTAGAAGAATCCACAGCTGTTCTACTGGACCTGCAGCACCAGTGGGGAGGGACACTTGGACATGTGGACACTTGGACAGCCAGAGCCAGGATACAAACCGCCGTCCCTTCACCACAGAACATATTCTCATAAACCTAGAAATATATTTTTTTGTATATTTACAGATTTTGTTTTGATAAAAAGTGTAAATAATTCAAATGTTTTAACAAATATGTAGAAGTTTAGTTTCATTCTGGTTTTTTTCATCTGTCAGTTGTGATTTGTTTGTATAAATGATCAATTATCAGCTAATGTTAAACATCACACTTGTTTTTTTTCTTATGTTATTAAGGTCATTTACATGTTCTTCTATATTTGTTCATTTTATCTTAAAGTAGAAGTTTTACTTTATATTGTCTAACTTTTTCATTTTTTCAATTTTCTATATATCAACTCTTCTCACAGTATTTATTAAACCCCAAAAAAAGTCAATATACAAATGGAAACAGTAAATAATTCAAAGTGTTGTTTGGTAACAGTAAATTAAATAATATATTCTTAATAAATGATTAATAAAACAAATGTTGGAACAGTAAAAAAACTTCTTTCAACATCATTCCACTGAAAATCACTTTTCCACTGTGTCCCCTCTACTGTCTGTGTGGTGTGTCCCCTCTACTGTCTGTGTGGTGTGTCCCCTCTACTGTCTGTGTGGTGTGTCCCCTCTACTGTCTGTGTGGTGTGTCCCCTCTACTGTCTGTGTGGTGTGTCCCCGCCACTGTCTGTGTGGTGTGTCCCCTCTACTGTCTGTGTGGTGTGTCCCCGCCACTGTCTGTGTGGTGTGTCCCCGCCACTGTCTGTGTGGTGTGTCCCCTCTACTGTCTGTGTGGTGTGTCCCGGCCACTGTCTGTGTGGTGTGTCCCCTCTACTGTCTGTGTGGTGTGTCCCTTCTACCGTCTGTGTGGTGTGTCCCTTCTACTGTCTGTGTGGTGTGTCTCCTCTACTGTCTGTGTGGTGTGTCTCCTCTACTGTCTGTGTGGTGTGTCCCCTCTACTGTCTGTGTGGTGTGTCTCCTCTACTGTCTGTGTGGTGTGTCCCCTCTACTGTCTGTGTGGTGTGTCCCCTCTACTGTCTGTGTGGTGTGTCCCGTCTACTGTCTGTGTGGTGTGTCCCCTCTACTGTCTGTGTGGTGTGTCCCGGCCACTGTCTGTGTGGTGTGTCCCCTCTACTGTCTGTGTGGTGTGTCCCCTCTACTGTATGTGTGGTATGTCCCCTCTACTGTCTGTGTGGTGTGTCCCCTCTACTGTCTGTGTGGTGTGTCCCCTCTACTGTATGTGTGGTGTGTCCCCTCTACTGTCTGTGTGGTGTGTCCCCTCTACTGTCTGTGTGGTGTGTCCCCTCTACTGTCTGTGTGGTGTGTCCCCTCTACTGTCTGTGTGGTGTGTCCCTTCTACTGTCTGTGTGGTGTGTCCCCTCTACTGTCTGTGTGGTGTGTCCCTTCTACTGTCTGTGTGGTGTGTCCCCTCTACTACACATCAGATGGACCTTAGCCCCACCCACCTGGGGTTAAGCCCGTCCCCCATTGCAGTGGATCTGAAGTAGCATTAGCATTAGCATCTACAAGAGCAGACGGTGCCAAAATAGCTGCTGCACAAACTGTAAAAAAATGGTTCATGTGTCTCTGTGGAAATGTATTTGGTATATATATATATTTATATATATATATATATATATATATATATATATATATATATATATATATACTCAACAAAAATATAAACGCAACGCTTTTGTTTTTGCTCCCATTTTTCACGTAATAATAATGGTAATATTGTGGATCTGGAATGAATTTTAGATCTTTGAGTCCATCTGGTGAAAAATGGGAGCAAAAACAAAAGTCTTGCATTTATATTTTTGTTGAGTGTATATATATATATATATATATATATATATATATATATATATATATATATATATATATAAACACATATATATAAAAACAGGTTTTATTGTTCTTCAAACAGTGAAGAAATGTTGAAGCTAGTGTCTGTTAGTGGAAAACTGATGACATGGACCTGAAGCATGGACATAAAATGACCTATGGACACTATGGACATGTCCACACCAGTATTTACATGTTTATCAAATGTCCACATCAATATTTACATGTTTATCAAATGTCCACATCAATATTTACATGTTTATCAAATGTCCATACCAATATTTACATGTTTATCAAATGTCCACACCTGTCATGGACTCAGTTGGAGGACCTGTCTCTTGCCCCTAGTTCTACTCATTGTAGCCTGTTCACCTTTTACCTGCTCACTCACTCTGCTCAGTGTATCTGCCACCTGTCCCTCGTTATGCTCCACTCTGTCTGTCCATTTAATCCCAGGTGTCCCCGCAGTCAGTGAATGATCTATTCACCAAGGAAAAGGGGACCAGGGGATCCTCATTGCCCAGACGGAACCCTCCTTTCAGGTTTTTCCCATGTTTCCTGGTGAGAATGGCGGGTCATCTGCCTCACACCTCTGTCCATCGAGGACATTGAGGACATGTATCTGTTTGGATTTATTGTGATAACTGTCCTCACGTTTGGCCTGGGAGGAATGTTGATCCATGAAGGTCACAGCACCAAACGGGAAATTATACTGTGGTAAGAAATTCAGGAGCACCTCATGGAACTCACTGACACTCTGTGTCAGTGAGTTGTCTATGACCCAGTCCCAGGACAACCTTGGGAACTGTGTGGGACAGATTAGCTCCATGGGGGCTCAGTCTGAAAGTTCGGGGACCGACCTGTTGAATTGTTCAGCAGTCGCAGAACAGATCTGATTATATTTGTGGACATCTGGGTGAAGGTCTGAGACAAACTGAGGACACAACAACAACAACAGAGTTAATGAGCGCTGTGTGGGGCCATGTCTAAATTAAATCGGGAACATAAACCCACAAGGGGTAAAGGTTTTGGTCTGTTTCCTATAAAGATATAAGAGTGTATGATTCAAGATATTACTTCTGGTTGAGTGGACGTTGGCATGTTGTGTTGCCGCTGCTCGCCGACTTTTTGTTTTTAATACCGGCTGTTCCTCATCTGACAAGTCTGTCTGCTAACAACCTTATGGGATTACATATTCTATTTGCTGCTCTACCACACTGTGTTCTCATGACACACTGTGATTTGCCAAACCACGGCTTCTGCACAAGCTACAAGCTAACCTGCTACAAGCTAATCCTCCACTTGTGGATTCACCTGGCTCACCCGGGATGTGGGTCCCTGTCCTGCTCACCTGATTGGCTCTCGCCTGGATGTTCCTGTCCTCCTTCCATCACCCAGTGGTCGGTCTATTATGCTATGCTGCTGCCGATCTTCGTTCGCTTCGCTGGCGGCTGCCTGCTTCTTCACTCGCCGCTCTGCACCTCCACCCGGACGTCGCCCTACCTCTCCGGCGCCACTACGTGCACCGTGGCTCACGTCGGGTCCTCCAGCACACCAGGGCCTCCATGGATATCCGCGCCATTTGTTCACGACCTCATCACTGACCACAAAGTTGACTTTCTATTTTTAACAGAAACGTGACAACAATGCAACGACCATTCTCAACTTAACTTCCCGTTGCTGTGGCAACGGCCTCGGTGGCGGCCTCGCAATATTTCACCATGAGACCTGGAAAGTGTCACCCGTTTCTGTTCCTGCCTTTAAATCGTTTGAATGTATAGTTTCTTCTCTGCCTGGTCCATCTCCTACTATTATAGCCTTAATGTACCGTCCCCCCAAAGCCAACAAAGACTTCATTCTAGAACTTTCAACTCTTCTGACACACTTATCTATTTTATCCCCCAACATAATTCTGCTTGGTGATTTTAACATCCACATTGACAATCTCAGCCTCTATCCAATGACTTCTCCTCCTGCCTTGACAGCTTTGGTCTTAAACAATTTTCCAAAACATAACAAAGGACATACACTCGACCTACTTTGCTGCTCTGTCCTAACTTCATCCAACATCACCGCTGACGAACTTCCCTTTTCTGATCTTTTTTTTTCATTTCATTCAGTGCTCCTATCCATCTGTCTACAAGCAACTCCCCCCGCCACATTTCCTACCGTAATATTAAGTACATCAACACTGACACTCTTTGCTCCAACATCGACAGCATTCCATTCCCGGACCCCCTGTCCCACCCTCATGACCTGGCTTCCTTCTATAATTCCAATCTCAGCTCCATCCTCAGTTCCTGTCAAAACACGCCCTGTTTCCTTCACAACCTTCACACTCATCTGCGAACCCTGAAAAGAAAGGGTCGCCAACTTCAGTGACTCTACAGAAAAACCCATCACACTCGCTAAAAGAACTTATTTTGCCAACATTATCGTCTCCAATGAAGGCAACTATAAAACCCTTTTCTCCCTTCTGACCAAAATTACCCATGCCCCTCCCCATTTCTACTCTGTTGACTCCTGTAATCAAATCCTCAATTTCTTCATTACAAAAATACAAACAATCCACCAGCAGTTGCTCTACAGCCCACCTCACCCCCCCCACACACACCTTCACTACCCCTCACCACACATCACTTTATACACTTCCAACTTCCCTCCAGTTCCAAAATTGCTGACCTCATACAACTATCCACGCCCACAACCTGCCAGCTTGACCCCCTACCCACCTGTCTAGTTAATCATGTCTTTCATTCCTCCTCCCTCTAATAACTGCCATTATCCACTCCTCTCTGTCCTCTAGTACAGTCCCAGACCTGTTTAAATCTGCAGCCATTACCCCATAATTAAAACCTGGTCTTGACCCCAACAACTTTAATAATCTCCAGCCCATTTCTAACCTTCCATTCATCTCCAAGATACTAGAAAAAACTGTTGCACCCCAGCTTCACTCCTACCTCACTGACCACAACCTCTTTGAACCCTTCCAGTCCGGTTTCTGTCCACGCCATAGCACTGAGACTGCCTTGCTCCGCATCACCAATGACCTCCTTACTGCTGCCGATTCCGGATCACTCTCCATCCTCATCCTGCTCGATTTGAGTTCTGCTTTTGACACCATCTCACATTCCATTCTCCTAAATAGACTCTCTTCATTGGTCTCTCCCACACATCAATTAACTGGTTTCATTCTTACCTGTCAGACCGCACTCAGTTCATACAATTAAAAACTTTCACATCCGACCCCCATCCAGTCTCTGCTGGTGTGCCCCAGGGTTCTGTCCTGGGGCCCCTCCTCTTTATCATTTACCTTCTCCCCCTTGGTCACATTTTCCATAAATATAACATTCACTTTCATTGCTTTGCAGATGACACCCAGCTCTATATCTCCTGCAAACCTCATTCTTCACTCCCCCTCCCTTGCCTCCTGCCTACTTGACTTGAAATCCTGGTTCACCTCCAATTTCCTCAAACTCAATACTGACAAGACCGAAATTCTGCTTTTTGGCACCAAATCCATTCTTTCAAAAATTGACAGTTTTTCCATCACCATTGACAATTCCTCAGTCTTCCCGTCCCCCCAGGTTAAGAGTCTGGGTGTCATCCTTGACAGCACACTCTCCTTCTCCTGCCTCCCAACACATCACCTCCATCCTACAGCACCTCCACTGGCCCCCTGTCAATCAGCGAATCCATTACAAAATCCTGCTGTACACTTTCAAGTGCGTCCACACTCTGGCTCAGAACAGAATAGAATAGACTTTATTGTCATTGTACTTATGTTACAACGAAATTGCACAGCCCCCCCCCCCACACACACCACTGCAATGGGCTGCTCTTCACCAGGGTGAGTGTTTTATTTTTAAAGAAAAGCACCAAACTCCGCCAAGGTAGACCCCCCTCCACCCCCCCAGATCACCACCAAAATCTCATTACTTCCAGATCTCCCCATTACCAACCTACCCTGAACATTTGATAAAAATCCATCCATAAGTTTTGGAGTTATCTTGTACACAAACAAACAAACAAAAAAAATCCAATGTCCCTGTGTTTATCAGGTCCCTGACCCTTGACCTCTAACCTGTGTTCATCAGGTCCTCACAGCTGTGATGTCTGTTATCAATAAAAGATAATCATTCAATAGATGATCAATAAGTCAATCCCAGTGTGTGTGTTTAAAACAGTTGAATGGTGTAGGAAGCCCCCAAAGCTCTTCTGGGGTAACATGTGACTGAAACCCTGACCTTTGACCCCTAACCCTAACTGGGTAATGACATGTTACTGTGGTTAAAGATGTTAATGATACCAAGAAAAACTAATATTGGATCAACAAGTTTATAAAGAATCAATCAGAATTGAAATCTGTTGAGAATTGAGGGAGGAGAAAAGATTTTAGTGAATTGTGGACGATGACGACGGACGGAGCTCGATGGCAGGAGGATGAGTATGGAAGAGCTAATGAACCGAACACCAGTAAAAACTTCACCTCCTTCGCAGACATAATGACACGTCAACATGTATTGTATGTTTGTTTATATTAGTCGCTGCTTGCTGCTAACAGTAGCAGCTAATGTAACCAAACATGCTTGTAATAATGTAACCAAACATGCTAGTGCTAATGTAACCAAACATGCTAGTGCTAATGTAACCAAACGTGCTACTGCTAATGTAACCAAACATGCTAGTGCTAATGTAACCAAACATGCTAGTGCTAATGTAACCAAACATGCTACTGCTAATGTAACCAAACGTGCTGGTGCTAATGTAACTAAACGTGCTAGTGCTAATCTAACCAAACATGCTACTGCTAATGTAACCAAATGTGCTAGTGCTAATGTAACCAAACATGCTAGTGCTAATGTAACAAAACATGCTAGTGCAACATGTTAGAATCCAGTGGTACCTCCAGCGGTACCCCCAGTGGTACCTCCAGTGGAACCTCCAGTGGAACCTCCAGTGGAACCTCCAGTGGTACCTCCAGTGGAACCTCCAGTGGAACCTCCAGTGGTACCTCCAGTGGAACCTCCAGTGGAACCTCCAATGGTACCTCCAGTGGTACCTCCAGCGGTACCCCCAGTGGTACCTCCAGTGGTACCTCCAGTGGTACCCCCAGTGGTACCTCAAGTGGTACCTCCAGTGGTACCTCCAGTGGAACCTCCAGTGGTATCTCCAGCGGTACCTCCAGTGGTACCTCCAGTGGAACCTCCAGTGGTACCTCCAGTGGTATCTCCAGTGGTACCTCCAGCAGTACCACCAGTGGTACTTCCAGTGGTACCTCCAGTGGTACCTCCAGTGGTATCTCCAGCGGTACCTCCAGCGGTACCTCCAGTGGTACCTCCAGCGGAACCTCCAGTGGTACCTCCAGTGGTATCTCCAGGGGTACCTCCAGCGGTACCCCCAGTGGTACTTCCAGTGGTACCTCCAGTGGTACCTCCAGTGGTACCCCCAGTGGTACCTCCAGTGGAACCTCCGGTGGAACCTCCAGTGGTATCTCCAGTGGTACCTCCAGCAGTACCCCCAGTGGTACTTCCAGTGGTACCTCCAGTGGTACCTCCAGTGGAACCTCCAGTGGTACCTCCATCCATATGAAGGTGTTTTATTAGAATGTAATCCAGATTGAGAGGTGTGAAACCTTTTTTTCTTGTACTTTGCTTCTTGTCCCCTCAGCTGTAGTAATGAACATAACTAGACTAGAAGGGTCTGGGTCTGGGTCCCTCTTAGTTTAGTTTTAAACATGTTCGTTTAGGGTCAGGGTCAGGGTTGTCTTTGTGTTGTTTGTATTTTGGATCTACTGTACGTATTATCACATTGAGGGAGCTACCCATGATGCTTTTGGTGACCTTTGACCCTCCGTCATGGATCCGTACCTGTGCCAGTGTTTTGTCTAAATGATCGACCATCAGCCAAAATTAACAATAATCAATACATTCACTTTATTACTTTACATTTGGAAACGTTACTATTGATATATAATTTATTTTTCTAATATATTTATATTTAGTCAAAGGTAAACTATTGTTTGTGGTTGTTGAACTAATGTAAAGAATGTCACCCAGAAAACTCATATGTATAACATTCATGTCATATAAAACTAACATTAATATTCAATGTTGAATGTTGTATGTCAACACATGTGATTGATTATATGTTTACTGGTCAAAGGATCAATAAAATAAATATACTTTATAGTATTAATGACAACCAGCATCAATGACACTGAGGATGAATGGACTGACGGACGGTTACTGTGGAAACACTGGGTGGTTCTGAGCATGCTCAGTAGAGCTGGGAGGTTATGGGCATGCTCAGAGGGGCTGGGTGGTTCTGAGCATGCTCAGTAGAGCTGGGTGGTTCTGAGCATGCCCAGTAGGGCTGGGTGGTTCTGAGTATGCTCAGTAGAGCTGGGTGGTTCTGGGCATGCTCAGTAGGGCTGGGTGGTTCTGAGTATGCTCAGTAGAGCTGGGTGGTTCTGGGCATGCTCAGTAGGGCTGGGTGGTTCTGAGTATGCTCAGTAGAGCTGGGTGGTTCTGAGCATGCTCAGTAGAGCTGGGTGGTTCTGAGCATGCTCAGTAGAGCTTCTTGGGAGCCCAGTGTGAGGGGATGAGCATTTTGACATTACGCCTGTCCATCATCAGAAGCCACATCTAAAGGAGAGGACCACCGCTGCCTCATGTGTCCGTCTGATGCGTCCACACAAACGTCCACCACTGTATTAGAGGAGACATCACTCCACCAGCACCAACAAAAAACATGAGGGACAAACCCCACCAGCCCCCCGGCTGTGTCCAAAACCACTCACTCCTTCCCTACTCCCTACATAGAGAAATACATGTTGGTCACTACATCGTGAACTCAACTGAAAATGTTTTGGACACTTCTATGGCGCTGTTGAAATATGTTATCACCGTCGAAGAATTAAAATGTAAGAGTATTGTCTCAAAAAATTAAAATAGTTTTTAATGTTTTTTGTATTACCGTCTGTGCAATAAAATAAAACATGAATAAACTTGGTTCAAGACTGTTTTACTGTTATTAACTGTTACTAACTATTACTAACTGTTATTAACTGTTATTAACTGTTACTAACTATTACTAACTGTTACTAACTGTTACTATTACTAACTGTTATTAACTGTTACTAACTGTTACTAACTGTTACTAACTGTTACTAACTGTTACTAACTATTAAATAACTGTTACTAACTGTTACTATTACTAACTATTATTAACTGTTATTAACTGTTACTAACTATTACTAACTGTTACTAACTGTTACTATTACTAACTGTTATTAACTGTTACTAACTGTTACTAACTGTTACTAACTGTTACTAACTATTAAATAACTGTTACTAACTGTTACTATTACTAACTATTATTAACTGTTATTAACTGTTACTAACTATTACTAACTGTTACTAACTGTTACTATTACTAACTGTTATTAACTGTTACTAACTATTACTAACTGTTATTTACTGTTACTATTACTAACTGTTACTAACTGTTACTATTACTAACTGTTATTAACTGTTACTAACTATTACTAACTGTTATTTACTGTTACTATTACTAACTATTACTAACTGTTACTAACTGTTACTATTACTAACTGTTATTAACTGTTACTAACTATTACTAACTGTTACTAACTGTTACTATTACTAACTGTTACTAACTGTTACTAACTATTACTAACTGTTATTTACTGTTACTAACTATTATTAACTGTTACTAACTATTACTAACTGTTACTAACTGTTACTAACTATTACTAACTGTTATTAACTATTACTAACTGTTACTAACTGTTACTAACTATTACTAACTGTTATTAACTGTTACTAACTATTATTAACTGTTACTAACTATTACTAACTGTTACTAACTGTTACTAACTATTACTAACTGTTATTAACTATTACTAACTGTTACTAACTGTTACTAACTATTACTAACTGTTATTAACTGTTACTAACTATTATTAACTGTTACTAACTATTACTAACTGTTACTAACTATTACTAACTGTTACTAACTGTTACTAACTATTACTAACTGTTATTAACTATTACTAACTGTTACTAACTGTTACTAACTATTACTAACTGTTATTAACTGTTACTAACTATTATTAACTGTTACTAACTATTACTAACTGTTACTAACTGTTACTAACTATTACTAACTGTTATTAACTGTTACTAACTATTACTAACTGTTATTAACTATTACTAACTGTTACTAACTGTTACTAACTATTACTAACTGTTATTAACTGTTACTAACTATTATTAACTGTTACTAACTATTACTAACTGTTACTAACTGTTACTAACTATTACTAACTGTTATTAACTATTACTAACTGTTACTAACTGTTACTAACTATTACTAACTGTTATTAACTGTTACTAACTATTATTAACTGTTACTAACTATTACTAACTGTTACTAACTGTTACTAACTATTACTAACTGTTATTAACTATTACTAACTGTTACTAACTGTTACTAACTATTACTAACTGTTATTAACTGTTACTAACTATTATTAACTGTTACTAACTATTACTAACTGTTACTAACTGTTACTAACTATTACTAACTGTTATTAACTGTTACTAACTATTACTAACTGTTACTAACTATTACTAACTGTTATTAACTGTTACTAACTATTACTAACTGTTACTAACTGTTACTAACTATTACTAACTGTTATTAACTGTTACTAACTATTACTAACTGTTATTAACTATTACTAACTGTTACTAACTGTTACTAACTATTACTAACTATTACTAACTGTTATTAACTGTTACTAACTATTACTAACTGTTAATAACTATTACTAACTATTACTAACTATTACTAACTGTTATTAACTATTACTAACTGTTACTAACTATTAAATAACTCTTGTCTCACCTGTCATCCAACAGACACAGTTCATATTTATCATTACTAAATAGCTGTAGTTCTGTCAGTATGACTCTAATATTAATCTGTCCTTGTTTCTTTTAATCATAAAACTGTCTCTAACATTTATTCTGTGACAGTTTCTGAAACAAATATTCATATTTGAGGTGGATCATTGCTCCTTCTGTAAAAGTGTTGATAAAACACCAGATCATTTATTTTTTAGATGTTCTGTGTTTTTGGTCTAATGTACATAATTAGATTTAACTCCAAATTAACGGTGTTCCATCCTTTGAATGACATCATATCATTTTTATATGGATGATTTGGAACCTTCCTTATTAAACATTATTAATATAATAATAATAATTATGTAAATATCATATTCACTAAACTCTCTTTCTCTGGTTTTATTAATGACTTCAAGATTTTTTTTCACGTCTCTAATAAGACATTGGACGACATTTATAATTTTAACCAAAGAACTTCATGTTGTATCTCTGCTCTGTGTTTAATTTGAGGTGTTTAATGTAAACCTTATTTATACATTGTTTAATATTGTATTTTACTGTAGTTTAGTTTTTTTATTTTGTATTTAATTTTAAGTTGTATTCATTATCCTCATTGAGTCTGTATATTGTGATTTCAATAAAGTTTTTTTTTAAAAATCTCCGTCCTTCAGTCATTTTTCGATTCGTGCAATGCATGATGGGATATAGTGCTTTGGTTAGTAAATGGTAAATGTTCTGCATTTATATAGTTCTTTTCCACCTTCATGGTTCTAAGCTCTTTACATTAGCCTCTCATTCACCCATTCACCAGTAGGTTTCTAAGGTCAAAGGTCAGTCCTACTGGGGGCCTAAGTCAGGGTTCACTGTCTTGCCCAAGGACACTTCGACATGTGGACAGTTAGAGCTGGGACGCGAACCGCCAACCTCTCAGTCATAGGGCGACCCACTCTACCAACTGAACCACAGCCGACCATCGATGCTCACTACATTTTGTGGTGGATTGTGGGAAACATTGAGTGACTATATAGGACTTATAACTAGTTCACTACATATTCGGACACCCCTACAAAATGGCCTGGTCTCTATATAGGTCCCTATGTAGGGAGTAGGGACTGGTTTCGAACACAGCCCCCGAGTCCTGCCAACACGCTGGCGACACACATGCCCCACCCACCCCAGGAAGATCAGGAACAGTCAATGGTCCATGGATCTGATGATGAAAGATGATCTGGTTCCGTACCAACCCAATAGAACCCTTCGTTTTCAGAATGCAGGTTTATTGAAAGTTCCTAGGGTTTCTAAAAGTACAGTAGGAGCTAGAGCCTTTAGTTGTCATGGTTACTGTCTGATGGAATCAGCTTCCCTTTAATATTAAAGATGTCGACACAGTCTCTACATTTAAAATTAGGCTGAAAACATTCCTGTTTGAGAAAGACTATGGTCAGGTTAGTTAAAAATTATGTGATGTATGAGTCACAGTTCAGTCTAGGCTGCCCTAGGAGTTAGAATGCTGGGGGAAGTACAGACACTGAGTTCTTTCTTCTCTTTCTCTCTCTCACACCTGTTTCTGTAACTTTTATAACATATCTTTCATACCAAGTCTGTTCATGACTAGTCACCTGGTGTCCCCTTCCCCCCCCCCCCCCCCTGGGGGGAGTGGTGGCTCTCCTGACAGTGTCTGCACGGGAGCCATGGACGACAGGATCTGCAGTATCTCGCCTGTGCTGACCTGTGACCCCGGACCACCGCCCCTGCCTGTCTGGACCAGCCCCCCCCTTCCTTCATTTATAAATGGACGTTCATCTATAGTCTGTCCGTCCATGGGAGTGGATCTGTCCTTCAATGTGGTTCTCCTCAAGATTCCTTCTTTTTCCCACTGGGTTTGGAAGTTTTTTCTGCTGAGAAGGAGGGTCTAAGGACAGGGGGAGGGTCTAAGGACAGGGGGAGGAGCTAAGGACAGGGGGAGGGCCTAAGGACAGGGGGAGGGTCTAAGGACAGGGGAAGGGTCTAAGGACAGGGGATGCTTGGGACTTTTTCGTGTATCTCTGTAGTATTTGTAAAGCCCTTTGAGACGACTTTGTTGTGATTTAGGGCTTTATAAATAAAATTGAATTGAATTGAATCTGCCCCCCCCCCCCCGCTACGAAAATGACCCACATGTCTGGTATGAAAATGACCCACATGTGTAGTATGAAAATGACCCACATGTTTGGTATGAAAATGACCCACATGTGTAGTATGAAAATGACCCACATGTCTGGTATGAAAATGACCCACATGTTTGGTATGAAAATGACCCACATGTGTAGTATGAAAATGACC
The DNA here is from genome assembly GCA_020466265.1 of Siphamia tubifer. Classification (NCBI taxonomy): domain Eukaryota; kingdom Metazoa; phylum Chordata; class Actinopteri; order Kurtiformes; family Apogonidae; genus Siphamia; species Siphamia tubifer. The sequence goes on from CM035796.1 coordinate 50,578,451, forward strand.
CACATGTCTGGTATGAAAATGACCCACATGTCTGGTATGAAAATGTCCCACATGTCTGGTTCATTTAATGGTTTAATGTTTAATGTTCAGTCAGTAAAGACACATTTATCCACTGACACTAATACATTACATCTAAAATATACTGTTTATAAAACTGTAAACACATGTTTATAATAAATGTCTATGCTTTTATAATTTTTAAAGGGTTTAGGTGTCATGATGGGTGAGGTGAAGAGGACTCCAATGCACATTATCATTAATATCACTTATCTACAGGTATATTATCATTAATATCATTTATCTACAGGTATATTATCATTAATATCATTTATCTACAGGTATATTATCATTAATATCAATTATCTACAGGTATATTATCATTAATATCACTTATCTACAGGTATATTATCATTAATATCATTTATCTACAGGTATATTATCATTAATATCATTTATCTACAGGTATATTATCATTAATATCATTTATCTACAGGTATATTATCATTAATATCACTTATCTACAAGTATATTATCATTAATATCAATTATCTACAGGTATATTATCATTAATATCACTTATCTACAGGTATATTATCATTAATATAATTTATCTACAGGTATATTATCATTAATATCACTTATCTACAGGTATATTATCATTAATATAATTTATCTACAGGTATATTATCATTAATATCATTTATCTACAGGTATATTATCATTAATATCATTTATCTACAGGTATATTATCATTAATATCATTTATCTACAGGTATATTATCATTAATATCATTTATCTACAGGTATATTATCATTAATATCATTTATCTACAGGTATATTATCATTAATATCATTTATCTACAGGTATATTATCATTAATATCATTTATCTACAGGTATATTATCATTAATATCATTTATCTACAGGTATATTATCATTAATATCATTTATCTACAGGTATATTATCATTAATATCATTTATCTACAAGTATATTATCATTAATATCATTTATCTACAGGTATATTATCATTAATATCATTTATCTACAGGTATATTATCATTAATATCATTTATCTACAGGTATATTATCATTAATATCATTTATCTACAGGCATATTATCATTAATATCATTTATCTACAGGTATATTATCATTAATATCATTTATCTACAGGTATATTATCATTAATATCACTTATCTACAGGTATATTATCATTAATATCACTTATCTACAGGTATATTATCATTAATATCATTTATCTACAGGTATATTATCATTAATATCAGATATCTACAGGTATATTATCATTAATATCACTTATCTACAGGTATATTATCATTAATATCACTTATCTACAGGTATATTATCATTAATATCATTTATCTACAGGTATATTATCATTAATATCACTTATCTAAAGGTATATTATCATTAATATCAATTATCTACAGGTATATTATCATTAATATCAATTATCTACAGGTATATTATCATTAAAATCAATTATCTACAGGTATATTATCATTAATATCAATTATCTACAGGTATATTATCATTATTATCATTTATCTACAGGTATATTATCATTAAAATCAATTATCTACAGGTATATTATCATTAATATCAGTTATCTACAGGTATATTATCATTAATATCAATTATCTACAGGTATATTATCATTAATATCAATTATCTACAGGTATATTATCATTAATATCAATTATCTACAGGCATATTATCATTAATATCAATTATCTAAAGGTATATTATCATTAATATCAATTATCTACAGGTATATTATCATTAAAATCAATTATCTACAGGTATATTATCATTAATATCAATTATCTAAAGGTATATTATCATTAATATCAATTATCTACAGGTATATTATCATTAATATCAATTATCTACAGGTATATTATCATTAATATCAATTATCTAAAGGTATATTATCATTAATATCAATTATCTACAGGTATATTATCATTAATATCATTTATCTACAGGTATATTATCATTAATATCAATTATCTACAGGTATATTATCATTAATATCAGATATCTACAGGTATATTATCATTAATATCACTTATCTACAGGTATATTATCATTAATATCAATTATCTACAGGTATATTATCATTAATATCAGTTATCTACAGGTATATTATCATTAATATCATTTATCTACAGGTATATTATCATTAATATCATTTATCTACAGGTATATTATAATTAATATCATTTATCTACAGGTATATTATCATTAATATCATTTATCTACAGGTATATTATCATTAATATCATTTATCTACAGGTATATTATAATTAATATCATTTATCTACAGGTATATTATCATTAATATAATTTATCTACAGGTATATTATCATTAATATCATTTATCTACAGGTATATTATCATTAATATCATTTATCTACAGGCATATTATCATTAATATCATTTATCTACAGGTATATTATCATTAATATCATTTATCTACAGGTATATTATCATTAATATCACTTATCTACAGGTATATTATCATTAATATCACTTATCTACAGGTATATTATCATTAATATCATTTATCTACAGGTATATTATCATTAATATCAGATATCTACAGGTATATTATCATTAATATCACTTATCTACAGGTATATTATCATTAATATCACTTATCTACAGGTATATTATCATTAATATCATTTATCTACAGGTATATTATCATTAATATCAATTATCTAAAGGTATATTATCATTAATATCAATTATCTACAGGTATATTATCATTAATATCAATTATCTACAGGTATATTATCATTAAAATCAATTATCTACAGGTATATTATCATTAATATCAATTATCTACAGGTATATTATCATTAATATCATTTATCTACAGGTATATTATCATTAATATCACTTATCTAAAGGTATATTATCATTAATATCAATTATCTACAGGTATATTATCATTAATATCATTTATCTACAGGTATATTATCATTAATATCACTTATCTACAGGTATATTATCATTAATATCAATTATCTACAGGTATATTATCATTAAAATCAATTATCTACAGGTATATTATCATTAATATCAGTTATCTACAGGTATATTATCATTAATATCAATTATCTACAGGTATATTATCATTAATATCACTTATCTACAGGTATATTATCATTAATATCAATTATCTACAGGTATATTATCATTAATATCAATTATCTACAGGTATATTATCATTAATATCAATTATCTACAGGTATATTATCATTAATATCAATTATCTAAAGGTATATTATCATTAATATCAATTATCTACAGGTATATTATCATTAAAATCAATTATCTACAGGTATATTATCATTAATATCAATTATCTAAAGGTATATTATCATTAATATCAATTATCTACAGGTATATTATCATTAATATCAATTATCTACAGGTATATTATCATTAATATCAATTATCTAAAGGTATATTATCATTAATATCAATTATCTACAGGTATATTATCATTAAAATCAATTATCTACAGGTATATTATCATTAATATCATTTATCTACAGGTATATTATCATTAATATCACTTATCTACAGGTATATTATCATTAATATCATTTATCTACAGGCATATTATCATTAATATCATTTATCTACAGGTATATTATCATTAATATCACTTATCTACAGGTATATTATCATTAATATCACTTATCTACAGGTATATTATCATTAATATCATTTATCTACAGGTATATTATCATTAATATCACTTATCTAAAGGTATATTATCATTAATATCAATTATCTACAGGTATATTATCATTAATATCAATTATCTACAGGTATATTATCATTAAAATCAATTATCTACAGGTATATTATCATTAATATCAATTATCTACAGGTATATTATCATTAATATCATTTATCTACAGGTATATTATCATTAATATCACTTATCTAAAGGTATATTATCATTAATATCAATTATCTACAGGTATATTATCATTAATATCAATTATCTACAGGTATATTATCATTAAAATCAATTATCTACAGGTATATTATCATTAATATCAGTTATCTACAGGTATATTATCATTAATATCAATTATCTACAGGTATATTATCATTAATATCACTTATCTACAGGTATATTATCATTAATATCAATTATCTACAGGTATATTATCATTAATATCAATTATCTAAAGGTATATTATCATTAATATCAATTATCTACAGGTATATTATCATTAATATCAATTATCTAAAGGTATATTATCATTAATATCAATTATCTACAGGTATATTATCATTAATATCAATTATCTACAGGTATATTATCATTAATATCAATTATCTAAAGGTATATTATCATTAATATCAATTATCTACAGGTATATTATCATTAAAATCAATTATCTACAGGTATATTATCATTAATATCAATTATCTAAAGGTATATTATCATTAATATCAATTATCTACAGGTATATTATCATTAATATCATTTATCTACAGGTATATTATCATTAATATCAATTATCTACAGGTATATTATCATTAATATCATTTATCTACAGGTATATTATCATTAATATCATTTATCTACAGGTATATTATCATTAATATCATTTATCTACAGGTATATTATCATTAATATCATTTATCTACAGGTATATTATCATTAATATCACTTATCTACAGGTATATTATCATTAATATCACTTATCTACAGGTATATTATCATTAATATCATTTATCTACAGGCATATTATCATTAATATCATTTATCTACAGGTATATTATCATTAATATCATTTATCTACAGGTATATTATCATTAATATCACTTGTCTACAGGTATATTATCATTAATATCACTTATCTACAGGTATATTATCATTAATATCATTTATCTACAGGTATATTATCATTAATATCAGATATCTACAGGTATATTATCATTAATATCACTTATCTACAGGTATATTATCATTAATATCACTTATCTACAGGTATATTATCATTAATATCATTTATCTACAGGTATATTATCATTAATATCACTTATCTAAAGGTATATTATCATTAATATCAATTATCTACAGGTATATTATCATTAAAATCAATTATCTACAGGTATATTATCATTAATATCAATTATCTACAGGTATATTATCATTAATATCATTTATCTACAGGTATATTATCATTAATATCACTTATCTAAAGGTATATTATCATTAATATCAATTATCTACAGGTATATTATCATTAATATCAATTATCTACAGGTATATTATCATTAAAATCAATTATCTACAGGTATATTATCATTAATATCAATTATCTACAGGTATATTATCATTAATATCATTTATCTACAGGTATATTATCATTAATATCACTTATCTAAAGGTATATTATCATTAATATCAATTATCTACAGGTATATTATCATTAATATCATTTATCTACAGGTATATTATCATTAATATCACTTATCTAAAGGTATATTATCATTAATATCACTTATCTAAAGGTATATTATCATTAAAATCAATTATCTACAGGTATATTATCATTAATATCAGTTATCTACAGGTATATTATCATTAATATCAATTATCTAAAGGTATATTATCATTAATATCAATTATCTACAGGTATATTATCATTAAAATCAATTATCTACAGGTATATTATCATTAATATCAATTATCTAAAGGTATATTATCATTAATATCAATTATCTACAGGTATATTATCATTAAAATCAATTATCTACAGGTATATTATCATTAATATCAATTATCTACAGGTATATTATCATTAATATCAATTATCTACAGGTATATTATCATTAATATCAATTATCTAAAGGTATATTATCATTAATATCAATTATCTACAGGTATATTATCATTAATATCAATTATCTACAGGTATATTATCATTAATATCAATTATCTAAAGGTATATTATCATTAATATCAATTATCTACAGGTATATTATCATTAAAATCAATTATCTACAGGTATATTATCATTAATATCAATTATCTACAGGTATATTATCATTAATATCAATTATCTACAGGTATATTATCATTAATATCAATTATCTACAGGTATATTATCATTAATATCAATTATCTACAGGTATATTATCATTAATATCAATTATCTAAAGGTATATTATCATTAATATCAATTATCTACAGGTATATTATCATTAATATCACTTATCTACAGGTATATTATCATTAATATCATTTATCTACAGGTATATTATCATTAATATCATTTATCTACAGGTATATTATCATTAATATCATTTATCTACAGGTATATTATCATTAATATCACTT
>CM035796.1:50587356-50604856 GCA_020466265.1 Siphamia tubifer
ACTTAGTTCAATAAAAAAGTTAACATGTTCATTTAATATATATTCATATTTTTTCTAATCTGAGATAATGCTAGTACTTGGCTAATGCTAAGACGAGGATAATGCTAAAACTAGCCTAGTGGTAGCAATATAATGCTAACACTAACCTAAGGCTAATATTAGGCTAATGCTAACACTAGGATAATGGTAGCACCAGATTAATGCTAAGACGAGGATAATGCTAAAACTAGCCTAGTGCTAGCAATATAATGCTAACACTAACCTAAGGCTAATATTAGGCTAATGCTAACACTATGCTGATGCTAGCACTAGCCTAGTGGTAACACTAGGCTAATGCTATCACTAGGCTAATGCATCTCCTAGCTTAACAAACCCATTCAGTGCAGAAGCATTCACTTCTTTCTCGATTTGTTGTAACAGTTTCAACTAAACAATTGTAGACAATTTTTCCATTGAACTTTGTTAATGAGTTAATTGTGACAGAACTAAAAAGAAGTCGTAAAAATACGTATGTTTCTCCGGTATGGGATTGACTGATTATCGGCCAATACTCCAGACTGTAATATTGGTATCAGAAGTGAAAAAGTCGTATCGGGACGTCCCTCGTAAACATAGCAGTCGATACAATAGAATTAAAAAAATGATGGTTCTAGAAAATAGTTATAGAATGTTCTAGAAGTTTCACCATGCACCAGTGTACCAGGTCCCAGTCTGGACCAGGTCAAGATCTTCAGTTTATAAACTTTAGCAGAAAATGCAACAATCACGTGTTAATTTTCCCAAAATTGGACAAGACGCTAGCGTTAGCAAAAAATTAAAATGACGCAGACAGTAGCTGATACAAACCAGTTTCAACAGAATACAGCGTCCAGATGCTAATGTTATCATTAGCAGAACTGAATACAGCGTCCAAATGCTAATGCTATCATTAGCAGAACTGAATACAGTGTCCAGATGCTAACGCTATTGTTAGCAGAACATGAACCTTTGCGCTAACATCTGCACCACACTAAAGCGTTTGTCTTTACGCTACATGCAACAGGCATGGCAACGTGTGCAGGCAAAGCCAACTTTAACTGCAAAAATGTTTTTATAAATACTGAACTCTCCGTCACCGCATAAACTTTCACACAATTAACGTTGAAATGCAAATAAATAAAAAATAAAACCATTTCCTGTAAAAATTTAAAAACACCTGAAAATTAAAATGTCAAAAAATTTGAAGTTCATGAAAATTTTAATAAAAAACAATAATAATTCACCTGAAAATGGAATAAAATGCAATAACGTAATAATTTCCGGAAAATGTCATAAAATTTGCATTCAACTCAATACAAAATTTAAGACAACTCAATAATGTTAGCTTAGCCCCAGGTTCAGGGAAATCTAGACAAAAGTTCCATTGAGTGAAACTAGGCTACTACGATAGAACATTAGATTTATTGACATTAGGAGGAGCTAGCGTGGCTAGGCTAGTTTTTATGACATTTTCATGGAATAATCATATTATAGGCTTTACGGAAACATACCGTCATTCGTAACAAATACACAAATTAAACAACGCAACGCCCATGAAAACACGGATCCCATAAAAAGTAATTTGTCAGAGCGCTGCTACTTTAGCGTTAGCATACTGTTGACTGCAGCATACGAAATACAAAACATTACAAAAGTGGATATAGTTTCAGTGCATGCTAGCGCGCAACATTAGCCTCAGACTTCACACAGTATGTTTATTTATCAAGTAGCAACACTTCAACAAAAGACGGAAAAATAAATAAATAATAAAATAAATACTTTTTAAAAATAGTAATTGTGGTGGTTTGGGACAGATCGTTCACAGTTTTGCTACATGCACTGGTATTTTTGGATTCATACAAAAAGTCGCCACAGAAACGCGAACATATTTTTTTTTCAAATGGACTTCGGAAAAAAACACCAAAGCAGCTCGATCGTGTCATAACAGCAATGTACGAGTCATAAATCATTATCTAGACTCTTGGGTTTTTTTCCCCTGGTGTTTGACTGACAGGTGAAATGAAAAGGAAAAAAACAAGAAAAAATAAAAGAAAATGAGGTGAAACCAAAAAGGAAAGAAAAGGAAAAATGGAAAAAAGTAAAGAAAAAAATAGTAGAAAAAGACAAAATGGTGGAAAATACCAGAAAAATAGATAATACTTTAAAACCCTGTATTAACCATTTATTACCTATTAGTAAATGTTTATTAATGTACAACTTATACACAATTAATCACAAAGCATTTGTTCACATGATAACAAATGTTTTATGTCTGAATAAACCATTAACTAATAGTTAATAAATGGTTAATATGTAGGTTTTATAAAGTGTTACTGAAAAAAAGAGAAAACAGGGAAAATAACAAAAAAAGAAAAACTTGACAAAACATTGTTTATTTTTATGCACTTAAAATGTCATGATTTTTTTATTGTTAATTAATTAATTAATTGATTAATTGGTTGTTTTAAATTAAAACATATTTTATGACATTTGTTTTCATTTGATGGAGAACAAAAACTAAACAAGGTTTAAAAGTCGAGGCGTACGTCAGTAAAAGTCATCGATCAAAGTAAAAAAAACAACTATCATTTATTTTTTTGTCAAACATAAAAAAAAAACTGAGAAAATGAATAAATAAATAAAAAAATAGCACCGAAAATGTCACCAACTGCTGCTAAGTGTGTTGGCTAATGCTAAGTGTGTTGGCTAATGGTGACAAATGAGGACAAAATTGCAAAAAATTAAATAAATACATCATTAAATGATTAATAAAATGTTATTGATTCATTAAAATCCAAATACACATGTATGTATTTAATTCCAAATTTATTAATTAAGGACATATTTAATGATTTATTTTGTCAGTTTTAGTCCTCCATAAATGTACAGGCATTGTTATGAATGGTATGAATTTACAGCAAATCAGTTCAACAGAACGATACGAAACCTGAACAGAAAATAAAAAACAAAAAACTATTTTATTTGAAGTGGCATTTAGCTTTAGAATTTAGCTTTAGCATTTAGCTTTAGCATTTAGCTTGTGTCTTAACAGACCAGTCTGAGCATGTGCAGAAGAATGTTCCAGAGGAATTAATCAGATCAGAATAAACCGCTGACTTCATTTTGAATTCACTTTAATAATGAATTAGAAAATCTATTTGAGAGTGTAACCTCCGCCAAGGCAGACCCCGCCCCCTTAATGAAGAAAGGTCTGTCTGTCAGCAGGATTATGTAAACAGTTCTGAACAGATTTGAATCAAATGTTCAGGGTGTTGTTAGTGTTGGTGTTGATCCAGAACAGATCACTGTGAAATTGTAAATTGCAGTACAGTGGTACATCTACATACGAAAGAATCTGCTAACCAAAAATCCAAGTTATGAAAAACCTTTACCGTACGCTCACTGGAAAACAAAGTGGACTACCTGAAGCTGGATTTAAACACCAAACAGGATCCACCAGACTGATGCATCCTCATTCTGACCCAGACCTGGATCAACTCTTCTGTCCCACACACCCACATTAGCCTGGACATGCTAACAGTGTTCAGCTCAGACAGTAGCCATGCTGTCACAGGTAAACCTGCTACACTAACAACAGCTAATGTTAGCCTGGACCTGCTAACATCTAAACCTACTGTTTCTTTTAACACATATTTCATACAAAATTGGTAATTTTTTAAATCATTTTAAAGGGTGTGAGGGGTAGGATTGGAGCCTTGGAACCAATTAGAGCTTTTATGTGTAAAATGAGACTATTTACGAAAAATTCAGGGAATGAAAACACTTCTGAAGAAACTAATTTCGTAAGTAGAAGTACCACTGTTCACTCTTCATAATTTAGATTTTTAACTGAATTAAGAGTTTCTATGGTTCATGTGAAGAATTAAACTTTATTCTAAATTAAACTGGAATAAAAACTGTGATGGAAACAGAACTGATGAGTAAAGAAAAGTCATTTTCTGTCCCTGAACTACACAAGGTCAAAGGTCAGAGGTTTGACATTGTTGTGGTGGCTTCCATGTGATGCTGTGGGCGGGGCTTGTGGCCGCAGGAGCCTCTTTTGACCAAGTCTGTCACACTCAGGTCAGAGTTGAAAGGTCAGAGGTCACGCCTTAGGCAGTGGTGTCGCCATTTACAGATGATGTGGCATAGGGGGTGTGGTCTGAAGATGGGGCGGGGAAAGGCCAGTGGGGGGCGGTGCCAGGTCTTGTCCCATAAAGCATGTGTGTGAATGTGTGACCTTTGACCTCCACTGGAAAAGGTTTGTTTAAAAGGAAAATAATTAGAAGTGGATTGAGCTGTGGTTCAGTTAGTAGAGTGGGTCGTTAGGGTCAAAGGTTAAAGCTGTGGCTCAGTTGGTAGAGTGGGTCGTTAGGGTCAAAGGTTAAAGCTGTGGTTCAGTTGGTAGAGTGGGTCGTTAGGGTCAAAGGTTAAAGCTGTGGCTCAGTTGGTAGAGTGGGTCGTTAGGGTCAAAGGTTAAAGCTGTGGCTCAGTTAGTAGAGTGGGTCATTAGGGTCAAAGGTTAAAGCTGTGGGTCAGTTGGTAGAGTGAGTCGTTAGGGTCAAAGGTTAAAGCTGTGGGTCAGTTGGTAGAGTGGGTCGTTAGGGTCAAAGGTTAAAGCTGTGGTTCAGTTGGTAGAGTGGGTCGTTAGGGTCAAAGGTTAAAGCTGTGGGTCAGTTGGTAGAGTGGGTCGTTAGGGTCAAAGGTTAAAGCTGTGGTTCAGTTGGTAGAGTGGGTCGCCCAATGACCGAGAGGTTGGAGGTTCGTGTCCCAGCTCTGGCTGTCCACATGTCGACGTGTCCTTGGGCAAGACACTGAACCCTGACTGAGGCCTGACCTTAGGACTGACCTTTGACCTTAGAAACCTACTGGTGTATGAGTGTGTGTGAATGTGAATTTAATGTAAAGAGCTTAGAACCATGAAGGTGGAACAGAACTATAGAAATGCATTTAATCTGATTAAAATAATCTGATTACTGCTTGTGTGTGTTTATGGCGGCTGTGTTTTTTTCTATGAAGTGGACATGAGGCTGCACTAACATAACACCGCCCACCTCGTCAGGTGGACCCAGACTCTGCCTTAAGGCAACGCGTAGCCCTTGGAGACGTTGGCACATGCAAATGTGTGTGTGTGTGTGTGTGTGTGTGTGTGTGTGCAGAGGATTATGGAATGTCCAAAAGGCTTCTAGAATATCAGTTCACTGCTAGCATCTGCTGCTAGGTATCCTTTAGCTTGGTGTTAGCTAGGCTTTAACCACAAGGAACCAAACGTGGCCGTTTTTTCAACAACACAGACTACGAACATCGTACGAAGTCGGTGAGTACGATTGTGGTACAAAACTGTCTCCGATAATGTACTTCCTGCTACTGCTGTTAGCAGTGTACTTCCTGTTATAACAGTGTACTTCCTGTTAAGAGTGTACTTCCTGTTAAGAATGTACTTCCTGTTAACAGTGTACTTCCTGTTAACAGTGTACTTCCTCTTAACAGTGTACTTCCTCTTAACAGTGTACTTCCTGTTAACAGTGTACTTCCTCTTAACAGTGTACTTCCTGTTAACAGTGTACTTCCTCTTAACAGTGTACTTCCTCTTAACAGTGTACTTCCTCTTAACAGTGTACTTCCTGTTAACAGTGTACTTCCTCTTAACAGTTTACTTCCTCTTAACAGTGTACTTCCTCTTAACAGTGTACTTCCTCTTAACAGTGTACTTCCTGTTAACTCCAGTCTGACGTATGTCCACTTGGATATTTACGTCATTTATATGCTTTTTTCAAAACTAAAACATTTTAGATCCAATACTCGTGCAAATGAACATTTTAACATTTTAATTAACCATTGACTGGATCAAATAAAGCTACACAACTAGCATGTGCTAAATGCTAATGATAGCTCTGTTGTTACAGAGTGACGAGCCACCCGACAGTTGACTTCGTATTAAACCAAAAAGATAATTCATGTAGGCAAAGAATTTAAGCTAGCCTGACAAATGACGGGCTAGCCTCTAGAATTCTTACTCAACACTAGCAAGAGTGACTGAAGTGGAAAAATAAACAAAAAAACAGAAGAACTAGCATTGATAAAGCGGTCGCTCAAATGTTTTGGCGAATACGTGGTGGAACTTTTGGCGAATATGGGGTGGAACTTCTGGCGAATTTGGGGTGGAACGTTTGGCAAATATGGGGTGGAACTTTTGGCGAATATGGGGTAGAACTTTTGGTGAATACGGGATGGAACGTTTGGTGACTACGGGGTGGAACTTCAATACATGATGAAAACTGAGGTATTTTCTGGTTTGTATTTCAGTAAAAAAAAAGAAAAAGATGTGAATTTAAATTTCAGTTCAACTTTGAAAACAAATTTGTGAAAATGTGAAACTTGACAAATAACTAGCAAATAACATCAGCATCAATTCAAACGTGTGTTTTTCCAGATCAAACCAAAGTTTAATGTTTGGCAAAATCATCTTCATTTAATATTAAACAGGTCGACACAGTCTCTACATTTAAAATGAGGTTAAAAACATTTGTGTTTGATAAAAACTATGGTCAGGTTAGTTAAAAACAGACTGAAGTCACAGTTCAGTCAAAGCTGCACTAGGAGCTAGAATGATGGAGGAAGAACAGACACTGAGTCCTTTCTCTCTCTCTCATTTGTTTTTGTCATTTTTATAACTTATGTTATATACCATGCCCCCCCCCACTGCAGTGACTCGCTTGTATCCTGTGCTGACCTATGACCCCAGACCTCCTCCCTCTCCTGTCTGGTGGACAGCCCCCCTCCTTTATTTATAAATGGACGTTCATCTATAGTCTGTCCGTCCATGGAAGTGGATCTGTCCTTCAATGTGGTTCTCCTCGAGATTTGTTCTTTTTCACACTGGGTTTGGAAGTTTTTTCTGCTGAGAAGGAGGGTCTAAGGACAGGGGGAGGGTCTAAGGACAGGGGGAGGGTCTAAGGACAGGGGATGCTTGGGACTTTTTTCATGTACCTCTGTAGTTGATTGTGTTTTTGTAAAGCCCTTTGAGACGACTTTGTTGTGATTTCAGGGTTTATAAATAAAATTGAATTGAATTTTTTATTATCGTTCAGATTTTCCATAGTTTTTCTATAATTTACTTCCGTTTAATCAGTTTTTAGAGAAAATGTGGTTAATTTTTTTCCTCTATTTTTTGATTTTATATTTTTTATATTTACTTTTTTTTTTTACCTTCCTCGATGTCATATTCAAATAAATCTCAAAGATGAAAACGGAGGGAATTTCACTCTTTTCAGTTTTACTGTATTTTGTGAACTGTTATATATTAGTGCGAGAGCCTATGTATGTGATTTGGGGGTTCATTGGATTCGGATGTTAATTTTTGGAGACATTTCTATCTTCATTCTATGGGGTCTAAGGAATAAAAAAAAATATGTCTCCATTTTTTATTTTGGCTTTTAGTGCCTTTAAAAGGCAAGATTTATAAACATACAGTCTCTGTATAATTGCGTTGCTTGGCCCCCGAAAAGAGGGCTAATGTTTGTCAGGAGAGCTTACAATTGAAGATTACTGACTGGAAACAGAGAGCACAAAAAATTCGAGGGCCAAATATCGTGATCACAACAACTTTACATGATGTTAGCATCACGTACTTGCAAGCTAAGCAAACTCGGGATCTATTTCCAGCCTGTCTGCAACTTTTTATCTGAAACATTTGTTTCATGTTTAGTCTACCATTACTAGTGTTCCAGTTACAATTTGGACTTTTTTGGGAAAGTACATACCTTTTCTCAAGTTTTTATGTTTAGCATTTAACTTGCTTAGATTCCATTCATTTGTGTTTTTTCTGTAGTTGGCTAACAGTTCAGTGCCTGTTTCGTGGTACAGTATATGATGTATAAAGGATTAGTGACCTTCAGTTTGATACACTGCATGTTTTGAGATGACAAGCAAGATATTCTCTGAAGTAAAATCAGAAGTTGATGTTCAACTACGTATCCACTGTCAGAAAGCAGATACATCTGGACTGGTACATCAGCCCTCACTGGAAACATATTCAAAACGTCTGTCTTTTGTCCATGAGAGAGGAAAATATGGAGATGCCGATTTCCCACAGATAAGGAAACATCTACAACCATACAGTGCAAGTGATCTGCAGCAGAATAACGCTGTATGCCACAGGAACTGTTGCAAATCAACCTGTAACAGTCAGCATCTGCAGCGTCTTAAGATTCACTACTTAGCGACTGGAGACCTTCTGCCATGTACGGACAAGAGCTAGCTCATGACCATACTTGAGGAACTTCCCAGTCAGACCACTTGGGATGACAGTGACCAAAATGAACAGGCTGTTACGGCTCATAGTTGTCCATTGCCAACCAAGAAGGTCACTGTAATAGATGGAATGGCATTAGTATAAGGAATGGGAAAGTCACCATTTATCACCACATGTACCCAACGGACCAGCCACTTTATAGCCACGCTGGATATGAAAACCAAAGAGTATGATGAGATCCATGTAGTGTTTGATCACTATGATCTTCCTTCTTCACTAAAGGAGGCCACACGAGAAAGACACCAAGGTGCAAAGCAGCCAACTGCTTACCATGTACAGGACAGCACACCAGTGGGGAAAGTGTCTGCAAAACACTTCCTATCAAGCATCAGTACCAAAGATGAGCTGACTGTCTACCTTGCCAGGTTTTCATTGTCACATCAAGGCAAGATGTTCTCTCAAATTGCTTTCCCTTACATATTTACTGGTAAGGTAAAGGTGACATGTGGGCAAACATTAAACAGGTGTTCCCAGATGTGTGGTCTGCTTTTGCTGGTCTCGGTGCAAAAGAAAAAATAACTCCTGATATGGAAAAGAGCATCGAAGAATTAGTTTGGCAGCTGTATGAGCCTGGCGCTACCCTGACACTAGCCTGGCGCTACCCTGACACTAGCCTGGCGCTACCCTGACACTAGCCTGGCGCTACCCTGACACTAGCCTGGCGCTACCCTGACTGATATGGGTGAACGCAGGTGGAGACTCAAAAGCTGCCCCCCACATGAGGGGCATTGTATGAAGCCAGTGCCCGTACACATGTCCAGACAATAATCTGGGATCAAGACCATGTAGCTGATCCCAAGTCTTTATTACAGTCATTAGACACTTAATTAAATGTGGCTGCAAGAAGAGCAAATGCATGTCACATGTTCTTGCAGGTTTCAGGGTATCAACTGTTCACACATGTGCTTGTGTGGAGCAGATGAAGATGTTTGTGGAAATATGGGTCAGGGAGAAATGGTGGGAGTTGATGATGAGGAGGATGGAAACACTTGTGTTTTTAATATGATTACAAATGTAAAAGTGTCATTGTAGACTGCACCACATGGACCATGAACCATTCCAGACCAAATTGTATGTCTAAAATGTGTTCATGTTGTTAAAACAACTGTTAAACAGAAAGTTTGGATGTTCAGGGATATAAAAAGCCCTGTGTTAAGCATTTATTTAACTTGCATGTTACAAAATAAAAATTCCCCCAAAATAATAAATACATAAAAAATAATGTGCATGAAGAATAACATTATATGCTAACTCTTTTAATAAAAAAAAATTCTAATACAAATCATATTTAAGGTGTCGATTGCAGTAAAATATCTAAATTGGTGGGGAAAGGTCAGAAACGGGGGAAAAAATGGAGACTTTTTTTTTTTCAAACTTCAATGACCTTAGAACATATTTCAACCAGTCTCCAAAAATTAACATTGAAATCCCACGAAAATACACAGGCTCTTACACTATTATGGATCAACTCTGGTTGTGTTTAATGATTTTTTATCGAATAATTTTGATCCCACTTAATGCGCCTTATAGTGTAGAAAATACGGTAGTTAGCCTTGTATGCTAACAGTACAGTTTCAATTATATTTTTATTATTATTACAGTTTTTATCAAATTTAGTTTCCGATAATAACCTTGGGTCATCAGAGGTCTGGAAAAACACCCGTTAAATTGTATCATATATGTCGACATAAAAAAAAAAAGACGAATAAAACAAAGTGCGAGCAGTAGAAAATACACCAAACGATGGTCGCACAGAAGTTTTGGCAAAATACGGTAGAGGTGAGTGACGACCGAATGCTGACGGTTAACTGTAGGTGATGGCATGAGATGTTGGTAACCATGGCGACCTGGCGCTGATGGTCAACCGTAGCGGTGGCATCAGATGTTGGTGAGCGTGGTGGAGGTGATGAGGCGCACAGTGAGCGTGCCCGGGAGGTCGTTGTCTTGGCGACTGCCCCTGTCGCGCAGGTGAAGCGTGTGCTGCTCCTGTCGCTCGTTGGGGTCACTGAACAAAATCACCTGACCCAGGAAAGAGTCCACGATCATGTTCTTGTTGTAGATCTGTTGGCCAATTAGAAGAAGGAAAAGGAAAGGGGGGAGGGGCAAAAAAAGACCATAAGCAGAAGAAGAAGAAACAGGAAGTGTTTCCAGGCACAACAAGCCCCGCCCCCTCAGAAACACTTTAGCTCTTATTGGACGTTTGCATCTGAAAAATTTCAGTGTGGGTTTGACTTGTCAAGGTCACTTAAGGTCAAAGGTCACAATGCTATTTTGGAGACGACATGTAGTTTATTATCTGTCAACAATAATAACTGAGTTCTTCTTTTGAAGTAAAAATATAGAATGAATATTATATTTATAATTATTGTTCCATATTTCTGCACAATAGGTTAAATATAAAAGAAGATACAGTGTGTGAAGACATTTATGATCTGGAAGGTTTTTGTGTTTTTATCTGTTTTTAATGTCAGAAAAGTCACATGACACTTAGTCATCAATTTTAATGCAGTAAAACCTCAATTTACAAAAGACTCAACAAATGAATAATTCAAGTTACCAAACGCATTTACGTACAGTGTTTGTCTCTGAATATGAAAGAAAATCACATCATAAAACCACACGTGTAATGAGTTCATTTGGTAAATTGTGATACCACTGTCCCTAAACATTTTATAACAGATTTTCTTGATTTTATTTTAACTTAAAGCAAAAGAAGCAGATTGTATTGGATGATTAAAAGGGGGCGGAGCTTATGCTTCTTTTCCAGTTCAGACAATTTGTTTTGATTATTTGATCCATGTTTTGATGATTTTCAACTGATGTCAAATAAACAAATGAATAAAGCATGTGCCAGCATTGCCGTGGCAGCGTGGGCGTGGCTTACCTCCACGTGGATGCCATCTTTGGGTTTCTTTCGGTAGAACAGGCCTTTAATATCGAAGTTTGGGCAGCGAGTGTCCTTCTGAACCGGTGAACGAACCCGCTCTCCTTCACACGAGATGATCACGTATGGATCCACCGCTGGACGACACAAGCAAACCAATGGGTTACCATAGCAACGATAAACACTGCAAACCAATGGGTTGCCATAGCAACAATAAACACTGCAAACCAATGGGTTGCCATAGCAACGATAAACACTGCAAACCAATGGGTTACCATAGCAATTAATTTATTCCTCTACAAATTGAAACTAAAATAAAATGTTATAAAAGTTCAAATGAATGATATGTACAAACAATATGTGCAAAACAAAAAGTACTTCTGTCAATACAGACTGAAACTAGATCAGAGTCTGACGAAGTCTGTCACTGACATGACAGTGAGAGAGAGAGAGAGAGAGAGAGAGAGAGAGGGAGAGAGAGAGCGAGGGAGAGAGAGGGGGAGAGAGAGCGAGGGAGAGACAGAGAGAGAGAGGGACAGAGAGACAGAGAGAGAGACAGAGAGGGAGAGACAGAGAGAGAGAGAGGGAGAGACAGAGAGAGAGAGGGAGAGACAGTGAGAGAGAGAGAGACAGAGAGAGAGAGAGAGAGGGAGAGAGAGAGAGACAATGAGAGAGAGAGAGACAGAGAGAGAGGGAGAGAGAGAGAGACAGAGAGAGAGGGGGGAGAGAGAGACGGAGAGAGAGAGACAGAGATGGAGAGAGAGAGAGAGACAGTGAGAGAGAGAGAGATAGAGAGCGAGGTAGAGAAAGAGAGAGAGAGGGGGAGAGAGAGACAGAGAGGGAGAGAGAGAGACAGAGAGGGAGAGAGAGAGAGAGAGACAGTGAGAGAGAGAGAGAGAGGGGGGGGGAGACAGAGGGAGAGAGAGAGACAGTGAGAGAGTGAGAGAGAGAGAGACAGAGAGAGGGAGAGAGAGAGAGACAGAGAGAGAGAGAGAGGGGGAGAGAGAGAGACAGAGAGGGAAACAGAGAGAGATGGAGAGAGAGAGAGAGAGAGAGAGAGGGAGAGACAGAGAGAGAGAGGGGGAGAGAGACAGAGAGGGAGAGAGACAGAGAGAGAGAGAGGGAGAGAGAGAGAGGGAGAAAGACAGAGACAGACAGAGAGAGAGAGGGGGAGAGGAGAGACAGAGAGAGAGAGAGACAGAGAGGGAGACAGAGAGAGATGGAGAGAGAGAGAGAGAGACAGAGAGAGAGAGGGGGGAGAGAGAGAGAGAGAGAGAGACAGAGAGGGAGAGAGACAGAGAGAGAGAGGGAGAGAGAGAGAGACAGAGAGAGACAGAGAGAGAGAGAGAGAGACAGAGAGAGACAGAGAGAGAGAGAGAGAGAGAGAGACAGAGACCAACAAAGTTTGCCTTTGTTCTGACAGAACACACACTCCTCAGTTACATTTGAAATTAAAACTGAAATAAAAGCCCCGCCCCCTGTACTGTCCTCCACTAGAGGACACCGTCCTCTTTAGTTACCTGTTCTCACTACCCTCCACTCAGGACCAGACCCATACCTTCTCTCCACACTGTGTCCCCTCCTATCAGGTGTCTCCCCCCTCAGCGTGGGGGCTGAGTAAGACTATGTGTGCTTTCCAGGACAATGTATCATCTATGATTATGCCTAAAAACTTTGCTTTTTTAGAAGTATTTTCGCATTTCTATTGTAGGTTTTGTTTTCATTACAGAATATAAGGTAGTATGTCTTCTTGGCAGTTTGTTTGCCTCAAACCAGGTGATTACGTTTTTTAGTTCCTGATTAGCAACTTCTACTAAAGTATCAAAGTTTGAGTGCGGAAGAAAGAGGTTAGAGTCATCGACAAATAAAATAAAGAAGATTAACGAGGAAGATTAGAAATAGTAAAGGTCCAAGGGTCGATCCTTGTGGTACTCCACAGTGTATTGTTTTTAGTGTTGAACTTGAGTCATTAACGATTACATATTGCTGTCTGTCGGATAGATAAGAAGAAAACCATTTTATTGCTGAGTCAGTATTACCATATCTTTTAAGTTTTTTCAGTAGGATGGAATGGTTCACCGTATCAAATGCCTTAGACAGGTCGAGGAAAATTCCAATGGTATACTCTTTGTTGTTTATCGCTGTAGAAATTTTGTCCATTTATTGAGTCAGTGCCATCAAGGTGGAGTATCCCTTTGTCTGTACAGGATATTATTGTCATTTAAATGTTTCAGAAGACGGTTATGTATTAGCTTTTCAAGGATCTTAGATATGGAGGGAAGGACAGATATGTGGATCGATAAATGTTAAGCGGGTCATTACTTTTAAAGATGGGAGTTACTTTTGCGACTTTTAGGCCCCGTCCCATTTGTCCCCCTTAAAACTTCCACTTGGTTATAAGTTCCCTAAAAAGTAAATTCCACTCATTAAGGGGAAATAATCCCCCCTGAAAATGGGACACCACTCACCAAGTGAACGTAACAAACGTGCTGACGTCACACGCTGACAAGTCTACCCCGCCAAATATGAAACCACCCCTCCGCGAGACTGACATCAGCTGACTACTATTTACACGGAGGACAAATGGCGGTCCCAGCTGTGTTACCTGTTGTGTTGGTTCTGTTTATTTACCTTCGGGATGCGCAGAGAAGAAATGCGACAAACAGAAGACGCATTCGCCGTCTACTTTGCCTTTCAGTCTTGTCTCAGGTATGTTGTTTATTTAAATATTTGGATGTATTTTTTCTTCAATAGTTGGCGATTTATAACATTAACGTTAGCATTACCGCTAGCTTGACAAGGTAACATTACCGGTCATAGCCTCTGTGTGGTAAACTCACTGTCGGCTCGCTGAGCTCGCAGTGCATCATGGGTAATTTCATCTTCCACTCAAAACGAAGTCCGCAACCAACCTCACTACATTTTGAGGGTTGATTTTAAGGGCAAAATCCCACTCCCGCTTAGTCCCCTAGGTAATGGGACACCCTACCCCTACACATGAACGCGCAAAATCTAGGGTTAGAGTAAATTTTAGGGTCAGGTGGAGAAATGGGATAGGGCCTTAGTGACTGAGGAACTACTTCATTCTGTAAGGATAAAGAAAGTATCTGTGTTAGAGGACTAATAATATAGGGGAGAGATAACTTCAAATTTTTGGCGCTTATTTCATGTTTTTGACAATGTCTGAAATTTCGGTATTGGTTGGTGGGGCAAAAGGCGATAATGTAAATCAGGATCTAATGGTGAGATTTGGGACTCATTATCTAAATTATTTAAGTCAAGAGGGTTAAACAATAGGGTGCTGGGACAAGACATCTGTCGTGGTTGTAGAGTTATCGAGTCCATGGGTTAAAAGGATATTGAGTCTTAGGTGTTGCATTTTTCTAGGTGGGCCCCTGGGTGGGTGAACGACAAGGCGGTCATATCTAAGGAATGCGATGTTCCCACATTCCCTTTCTGCTCGCAGGTAGCAGGTTCTTTCTCTTTTGGCGAATGGCATCAGAAAAATCCTTATACCAGTTCCTTTCAAGTTTTTGGCTCTCTGTAGTATCATCAGCCAACCCTTCTGTGGAGGTGGAGCTTGGCAACTATTGGTCGTGGCCTCTCCCCTTGCTGGAACCTCCCATTCCTGTGTGCTCGTTTGATCTCAATTGTGCGTGGATCCAGTTTGAGTTGATCTTTTAGCATGTCTCTTACTTTCCTCCCAGCTTTCCTCTTTAGAATCAGGAATTCCATCGACGAATATGTTGTTGTTTCTTCTTGATTTCTTCTCCAGGTAATCCACTTTGTTGACACTTTCTGTAGAGTCAGCAGAGTTCTGCCTCGATGTCCTTGATTTTCTGTTCCTGTTGTGAGCTTGCTGATTTTCCTTCCTCTATGTCCTTCTGTGAGTACTGCAGACTGTCTCTTACCAAGGCAGTCAAGTCTCTTGTTTGTTGATTCAACTATTGTTTCCAGAAAGGTTCGAAAGTTTTTCTCTTGCAGCTGAATCAAGCTTGGTTACATCTCCTTCTGATTGTCTAGCAGTTCCCGTAGGGATGTTTTAGTAACTTAACTATGCTATCGCTAAGATAACTTAACTCCCCTATAGCTAAGCTAACTTAACTCCCCTAGAGCTAAGCTAACTCAACTTCCCTATCGCTAAGCTAACTTAACTCTCCTATCGCTAAGCTAGCTCAACTCCCCTATCGCTAAGCTAACTTAACTCCCCTAGAGTTAAGCTAACTCAACTCCCCTATCACTAAGCTAACTTAACTCCCCTAGAGTTAAGCTAACTCAACTCCCCTATCACTAAGCTAACTTAACTCCCCTAGAGTTAAGCTAACTCAACTCCCCTATCACTAAGCTAACTTAACTCCCCTATCACTAAGCTAACTTAACTCCCCTATAACTAAGCTAACTTAACTCCCCTATCGCTAAGCTAACTTAACTTCCCTATCGCTAAGCTAACTTAACTCCGCTATCGCTAAGCTAGCTCAACTCCCCTATCGCTAAGCTAACTCAACTCCCCTATAACTAAGCTAACTTAACTCCCCTATCGCTAAGCTAACTTAACTCCCCTATCGCTAAGCTAACTTAACTCCCCTATAGCTGAGCTAACTTCCTCTACAGAGCAGTTTATCGATGGCGTCAGCCAAACGGCGTGACGCCACATCAGCTGGTCTAACCCTAGGCTAGCCATGTTACCAGCCCCACTGGATAACAGGTTCACCTCCTACCCCATCTACTACACTAACCCCCCTACACTAGAACCCCCCACAACACAAAAACAACAACAAACCAACAACAAACAACCACCACCAACAAAAGTAAAAATAATCTCCAAAAAACACAGAACAACCAATGACCCAGAGGTCAGCGGTTTGGGTCCCGGGTCTTTCTGTCCACATGTCCAAGTGTCCTTGCACAAAGACACTGACCCCTTAGTGTCCCAGTAGGACTGACAGAACCTTAGAACCTGGTGGTGTATGAGTGTGTGTGAATGAGTGAATGTGAGGCTAATGTAAAGAGCTTTGAACTATAGAAGTGAAGAATATTTAACATTTACTGCTGAAGAAAACTATGACTAATATGTGTACTTATATTTCAATCATTTATAGGTTTTATTAATTACATCATATCTATGTTGTACATTTTTAACAATTTCACAAAAGTTCATGTGTTAAATTGTAATGTCAAACTATTTTTTCATCCTTAAATTTCGACTCAGTATTGTTAATAAATTAATGTTATAACATCTGTGTGAAAATGACCATGATACATAAACACTATCTTCATTAAATGAGATTAAAAGGAGCTGATTTTACAGGGAATGGAGTTATTGCTTTCCCACAGGGGACACGTCATGTGACCTAACAGTAGGTAAACATATAATAGTGGATGTGTTTTTTCTATCGTGTTCATCAGATCTTTTGTGTTTGTTTATTTCAGATGCAGACAGTGGAGTACACAGCTGGTTCGTTAGTGGATGTTATTTGACTGCAGAATGTTATCCTCCTGGGGACGTGATGATTTTGATTTGATTTGTTCGTAAAAAGATAATGCAAATAAAACTTACATTAAATGTTTACAGGGTAGCACAAAAAAGGTGGTGGTTTAATGTAGAATAGTCACGTTAGCTTAAACATGTTTTCATTTGACTGTCATGGCTGCAGTGACACTGTTACCATAGTAACAAAGCAGTTAACTATGTTCAAAGTCTGTGTAAATAATGATGGTAGTTAAATCATAGAATAAACAATTATAAACTGTTGAGTCGATGAAGACATTGGACATGTTTAGTTGAATAAATATGACAAGTCTCCAGTGTTGGGAAAGTTGACCTTAATTAGGAACTAGTTCAAAGTTCAGTTCTAGTTAGTCAATATGAATTAGTTCAGTTCATCGTTCATTCTCATAAATTATCAACTAAAAGTTCATGGATCCTAAAATGTAGTCAAAAATCAGGGGTAAATACCGCCCCTCCAGGGCAGTAGTAAGTACCTTACCCCAGGGTTAACTTCCCTCTGCAGGTTCTTAGAACATAAGGAGTGGTTTCACTGAGTTTAGTTTTTTAATGTTTATTTACAAGAACGAGACAAACACCTGCTCTGGTCACACTCTGTACCTTTAACTCTTTTTATCCACTCCCAAAAACTCTCTGCACCCCTCTCTCTCTCTCTCTCTCTCTCTCTCTCCTCTCTCCTCTCTCTCATCAGCTCTCTCTCTCTCGCTCTCTCTCTCTCCTCTCTCGCTCTCTCTCCTCTCTCTCTCTTCTCTCCGCTCTCTCTCTCTCTCTCGCTCTC
>CM035796.1:50617356-50662356 GCA_020466265.1 Siphamia tubifer
TGTGTGTGTATGTATGTGTGTGTGTGTGTGTGTGTGTGTGTGTGTGTGTGTGTGTGTGTGTGTATGTATGTGTGTGTGTGTGTGTGTGTGTGTGTCTGTGTGTGTGTGTGTATGTATGTGTGTGTGTGTGTGTGCGTGTATGTGTGTGTGTGTGTGTGTGTGTGTGTGTGTATGTGTGTGTGTGTGTGTGTGTGTGTGTATGTATGTGTGTGTGTGTGTGTGTGTGTCTGTGTGTGTGTGTATGTATGTGTGTATGTGTGTGTGTGTGTGTATGTGTGTGTGTGTCTGTGTGTGTGTGTGTGTGTATGTATGTGTGTGTGTGTGTGTGTGTGTGTGTCTGTGTGTGTGTGTGTGTATGTATGTGTGTGTGTGTGTGTGCGTGTATGTGTGTGTGTGTGTGTGTGTGTCTGTGTGTGTGTGTGTATGTATGTGTGTGTGTGTGTGTGTGTGTGTATGTGTGTGTGTGTGTGTGTGTGTATGTGTGTGTGTGTGTGTGTGTGTGTCTGTGTGTGTGTGTGTGTGTGTGTGTATGTGTGTGTGTGTGTCTGTGTGTGTGTGTGTGTGTATGTATGTGTGTGTGTGTGTGTGTGTGTGTGTGTGTGTGTGTGTGTGTCTGTGTGTGTGTGTGTATGTATGTGTGTGTGTGTGTGTGTGTGTGTGTGTGTGTGTATGTGTGTGTGTTGAACAGAACTTATTCTAATGATTATTCTAAAGATCACTGTGATTCCAGCTTCGTTCTTAATTAAACTGAAATAATTCTGAAACAGTAGTAGGCCACATTCTGGTCCAGTTTATCCACACCATTCATGTTGGAGTTGTAGGCGATCACACACGCTGGTTTAAACTGGGTCACTCTATGTCTCTGCCCCCTCTGCCACACATCAACCCCTTCCATTCTGTCTTGGTGGCAGGTTGTCACCATCTTCACCATTCGTTTGTCCTGCCAAGCTACCACCATCATGCGCCCATTGTGCCGCACAATTCCTTCCCCTGCCCCCAGGTCAGACTTTTTGATCTCCCTGATGATCACTGGCTCTCCCCTGTTTTTCCTGAGGGTTCCATAGACGTTTGTCTGTGCTCTCAGTAAGCGTTCCCACAGGGACACAGAATTATAGAAATGGTCCATGTAGACAGTATAACCATGACCCTGGAGACGATCAAGCAGAGAGAACACTATCTCTGGCAGAGTACTACCTTCACCCACATAAGGCCGCAAGTTGAAGCAGTACCCTGTCGCAGAGTCACACAGAATGTACCATTTTATACCATACTTCACCGTCTTTTGTGGGTTATACACTCGGAACGATAGGCGCCCCCACCACTGCATCATGTCCTCATCAATACAAATGTTTTTTCCTGGCTGGTACAGTTCTTTGCATTTCCCAACAAGATAATCTAACACTGGGTGGACTTTGTACATTTTATCAGCAGTATTTTGTGTGGCATTGTTGTTGAAGTGGAGGAACCGCCATGTAATTTAAATCTGTTCCTGGACATTGTCCGGCTGAAATATGGTGTTGCATCTATTTCCTCTACACTCCAGTATCAGTCAAGGTTTGGCTTTTTAATGTAGCCAGTGACGAAACTCAGTGCAAAGAATGTTTTCAGTTCTGGGACTGACACTGGCTTCCAGGCATTACCTCTGCTGTGGGGTAGCGCCTCAGGGTTGGCTTCAAACTACTGACGAGCATACAGGTTTGTCTGATTGTGAATATGCTGCAGCAGCTCATCTGTCATAAACAGGTCTAGGTAATCGGCCGGCTCATTGGAATCTAAGTCCGCAGCAGCGTTCTGAGGGCCCAGTGTTGCAGTAAACGCCAACCCCAGGGGTTCCCAGCCGGCTTGACACCAGCCCTGGTCCTGGTCCTGGCCCCTAGTTGATGCACCTGTAAATGATGTACATATATAGGACAATAATTCATAATGTAATAAATAATTTCATTCTTTATGATATTGAAGAGGGGAAAAAAAAAAAATATATATATATATTGAGTTCATCCAGAACTCAATGAGGCTGTGGAAGACGACTCTGGAGGCCAACTCAAAGCCAATTGCACAGGTGAACATCAGATGCGGCATTTACCAAGGAGATGCTCTGTCCCCCCTGCTGTTCTGCATAGGCCTAAACCCCCTCAGCCAGATCATCTCAAAGAGTGGCTTCGGATACCAGTTCCGAAGTGGAACATCCATCAACCACCTCCTCTACATGGATGACATCAAGCTGTATGCCAAGAATGAGCGTGACATTGATTCCCTAATTCACCTCACCCGGATCTACAGCAAAGACATTGGGATGTCATTGGGACTAGATAAATGTGGGCGGATGATATCTAGAAGAGGAAAGGTGATCACAACTGAAGGGGTTGACCTACCTGAAGGGAATATCACAGATGTGCAGGAAAGTTACAAATACCTAGGGATCCCACAGACAAATGGTAATCATGAGGAGGCAGCTGGGAAGTCAGCCACAGCCAAATACCTACAGAGGGTAAGACAGGTCCTGAAAAGTCAGCTGAACGGCAACAATAAGATCCAGGCCATTAACACCTATGCCCTGCCAGTAATCAGATACCCAGCTGGGATAATATCCTGGACACTGGAAGAGATACAAGCCACTGATATCAAGATAAGGAAACTCCTTACCATGCATGGAGGGTTCCACCCCAAGTCCAGTGTCCTGAGGCTGTACACTAAGCGAAAGGAAGGGGGCCGAGGACTAGTAAGTGTCAGAACTACTGTCCAGGAGGAAACGGCGAACCTCCAGGAATACATCAAGAAAATGGCCCCCAATGACCAACTGCTAAATGAATGCCTCAGGCAACAAAAGCCAAGTAAGGTCGAGGAACCAGAGGGGCTATCATGGAAGGACAAACCCTTGCATGGCGTGTACCATCGACAAATTGAGAAAGTGGCTGATATGGAAAAGACATACCAGTGTCTGGAAAAGGTTGGACTAAAGGACAGCACAGAGACACTACTCATGGCTGAAACAGTCCAGCACATCAGAGCAGGTGTAAGATGGTGGCAGGCAAGGCATACATGGAGAGGCATAACCAGGTAGAGGACATACTGTATGTTACGGCCCTGTGGCCTCTGTGTGTATCTGTGTGTGTGTTTTGCCCTGCTGTCTCTCTCCAGGTCCTGCCTCACCACTCATTGCCCTCACCTGTGGCCAATAATGAGTGGGCGTGGCCGTGAGGTGCATGTGGCATACAAGCCTGGAGAGAGCTGCAGTTCGCCCTGTGGGCCTTGGTGTGAGGACGTGTGTGGCTGGTTTGCCAAGGACTGGTGTTGTCCTCTGTCGGGCTACTTGGCTGACCGGCTCTCGGTGTGGGGAGCTCGCTGTGAGTTGAGCCCTTTTCCTCAGTTTGTTTATCATTTGTTTGTGTAATAAAAGGACTCTTTTGCTTTGACCACGTATCAGTCTGTTTTTCCTTGACTTCCCATATCCGTGTTACTCCCCTCACCCCCTATGAAAATTGGGGACGTAACACTGTACAGGAACATCTGTAAAGAGTATGGACTGGAGGTCAAGGGTCAAGATGGGAGAAACCCCCAAAGGTGACAGAGAACAAACAGGCCAAGATCCTGTGGGGCTTCCAGATCCAGACTGACAAGATGGTGGATGTGGAGTGTGAAGGCAACAGTGGTACCAGTAGTGATCGGAGCACTAGGGGCAGTGACCCCCAAGTTGGGACAATGGCTCCAGCAGATACCAGGAACAACATCAGAGATCTGTGTCCAAAAGAGCGCATTGTTAGGAACAGCTAAGATCCTGCGCAGAACCCTCAGGCTCCCAGGCCTCTGGTAGAGAACCTGAGTCTGAAGGAGACACCGCCCACGTGGGGCGAGAGGAACATTTTTACATTTATATATATATATATATATATAAACTTTTACCTTTCTTTCTTTGTCCTCCATCAAGAGAGGGCATGGGGGCCCTGCTGGACCCACCACCTGTAACACATAATTACCATAATGATTAGCAACAGGTTCCCATAATACAACTGGAGGAAAATGGTGTTCATGTAACATGGACTGAATGGGGGTTAATTCTTACCTCTGTCACGTCCATTATCGGAGCAATCCGGCTCCCGCTCCGGCGATGAGGCTGTGTTGGTGTCAGACGAACCAGACGGCAGCCATTTGTCTGAAGTATCTGGGTCTGGTTCACTGGGATCCTCTGAACTGGATTCACCTGGGCCATGCTGGTGCCCTCGGTCCTTCGAAGGCACATGGTGCGCACCACACCCGCTCACTCTGCCCTTCTTCTATGCTGGGTATCTCTGACCTACTCTCCCTTCTCTTCCCCCCCTCACCTGTCGCAGTATCTCCTGAAGTACTCCTAAACCTGCTTTCTTCCACCGCCAGCTGCCTCAGTTCGCTACATCTACGCTTTTTCGCCATCTTCATTCAAGCTTGTCTTTCTTCCTCTGCCAACACCAGTTGTGCCCCACCCACAAACTAATTCCCATGGTCTCCCCCTACAGGATTGGGTTGGTAATACACAAAAATTCAATGAGTACACGCCTCATTTTCAGTGACAGGCGACAGGACCTCCAGGAACCAGGGGTCTAAAGTCCAGGATGTAACCCGCCCAGAAGGCCCGGTTCTGGGGGTAAAAAGCCAGGGCATCTGGACCCCTGGAACCACATAGAACCAGGGGTCAAAAGGTCGGGCTTTAGACCCACCAATAAGGCTCTGTTCTGGTGCAGAGTAGAGCGACACATGGACCCCTGTGAAAAATGACAAAGTCCAACTTTCGCACGTGGCGAGTTTTGCCTCTTGGTAGTTGCTGGGGACCTGGAACTACATAGAAACAGGGGTCAAAAGGCCGGGTTTAACCCACCGAAAATGCCCTATCCTGGGGTGAAAAGGCAGGGAATCTGGACCCCTGGAACCACATAGGACCAGGAGTCAAAAGGCCAAGCTTCAGACCCAGACATAATGCCGCATCCTGGGGCACAGTAGCTGGGCAGGTGGACCCCTGGAACCACATATAACAAGGGCTCAGAAGGCCAGGCTTCAGACCCAGCCTGAAGGCCCCCGTCCTGGGGCACAGTAGCTGGGCATGTGGACCCCTGGAACCACATAGACCCAGGGCTCAGAAGGCCATGCTTCAGACCCAGCCTTAAGGCCCCCGTTCTGGGACATGGTAGCCGGGCACGTGGACTCCTGGAACCACATAGCACCAGGGGTCAGAAGGCCAGGCTTCAGACCTAGCCTTAAGATCCCGTCCAGTGTGCCCTCCGGGGCTATACACAGCCGCTGATTCTACGCTGGGGCCAGCGCTCCGCCGCCAGAGCTGTTACCGCGCCCACTGCCGTGTGTGAACAGGATTGGAGGAACATAGTTATTTATAATGGACCCTTGTGAGCTCTGACCGCCGTGAGCGGGACCGCAACCCGCCGCCGGGCTGGGACGGACCCCAGGCACCGCCTGGCACTCGTGGATCTCGTTGGAGAGCTGCTGAGGGAGACAGCGCATCTTCCTGTCTCGCATCCTTTTCTGGAGGCTGGAGCCCTGTCCTCCCGTCCTCCCTAACGTGTACCAGCCCGCAATGTTGAAGGAACCTACCGCCGGACTGACAAACGGATGGCATAGGCCCTTCAGATGCGGGGCTTCATAAATGCCTTTCGATCTGGAGGTTCGGAGGGCAAAAATCCAATAAAGGGATCCGATGTCCCTTTGTCTTTGCACGGGTAACGCACCCTCCGAAGCTGGCCTCTTATTACACTGGAGCACCACCAGTTAAAACTGTGGTTCCTTATAACGTGCACGTACATGAAAAAATACCTCCCAGAAAAATGACTCTACGGCCGGTGTCTCCATTGACTTTGAATGGGGATGCCCTAGCAACTACCAAAGAGCAAAATTCGTTTACGTGTGTCAAAATCTGTACTTAGAAAAGTTTCCACTTTGATTTTGTAGTACCAAGGCTCCGTAAAAATATTTCTACGTCCACACCTTTATATAATATAAATATATGAATATACCTTTATATTCTGCCCCAGAACAGAGTGTTATGGGCGGTTTAATGTACCTGAGTTTTACACCATGGTTCCTGGACCTTTTAGGGGTCCAATCCCCCCAGAGGGACCTGTCCCAGGGTAAAATAGTGGAGCACTTGGAAACCAGTCTGATTTTCAGTAACAGGCTGTGCGAGACCGCTCCCCCACCCCTCGCCCATGATTGAAGTATATGTAGGTCTATGGCAGTGAGTGAGTTAATTAAACTGTTTTAAAAATAACAGAATGACATTTCCAAAACACACACAAACACATCAGATGAATTGCAGACCCACTTGCAGTCTGAAGGCACATCAGTGAACACCCTCAGCAGGAAGTCTCCCTGCTGCCCGGGGTCAAAGGTCGTGGGAATGATGACGTAGCGTCCTTCTTTTAGTTCCTTCCGGAGGAAAACGCAACGAGAGTTGATGTAGATGGAGCCGGCAACTTTCTGCTGTGAAGAGTGCATACGGTACTTCCTGTTTAACTCCACCTGTAGAGTGTGAGAGTGAGAGTGTGTGTGAGAGTGTGTGAAAGTGTGAGTGAATTTCTGTGAGTGTATATGAGGGTGTGTGAGTGTGTGCATGTGTGAGAAAGTGTGAGTGTGTGTGAGAATGAAAGTGTGTGAGAGTGAAAGTGTGTGAGTGTGAGTGTGTGAATTTGTGTGAGTGTGTATGAGAGTGTGTGAGAGTGTGTGAGAGTGAGTGTGTGAGTGTGTGAGTGTGTTAGTGTGCGTAAGTGTGTGAGTGTTTGTGACAGTGTGTGAGAGTGAGTGTGTGAATTTGTGTGTGTGAGTGAGTGTGTGTGAGAGTGTGAGTGTGTGTGAGAGTGTGAGAGTGTGTGTGAGTGAGTGAGTGTGTTTCAGTGTGTGTGTGTGTGTGAGTGTGTGAGTGTGAGTGTGTTTGAGTGTGTGCATGTGTGAGTGTGTGTGAGAGTGTGTGAGTGTGAGTGTGTTTGAGTGTGTGCATGTGTGAGTGTGTGTGAGAGTGTGTGAGTGTGTGAGAATGAAAGTGTGTGAGTGTGTGTGTGAGTGTGTATGAGAGTGTGTGAGAGTGATTGTGTGAGTGTGTGAGTGTTTGTGACAGTGTGTGAGAGTGAGTGTGTGAGGGTGTGAGAATGTGTGAATTTGTGTGTGAGAGAGAGTGTGTGTGAGAGAGAGTATGTGAGTGTGAGTGTGTGTGAGTGAGGGATTGTGTGTGAGAGTGTGTGAGTGTGTGTGTGAGTGTGTATGAGAGTGTGTGAGAGTGATTGTGTGAGTGTGTGAGTGTTTGTGACAGTGTGTGAGAGTGAGTGTGTGAGGGTGTGAGAATGTGTGAATTTGTGTGTGAGAGAGAGTGTGTGTGAGAGAGAGTATGTGAGTGTGAGTGTGTGTGAGTGAGGGATTGTGTGTGAGAGTGTGTGAGTGTGTGTGTGAGTGTGTATGAGAGTGTGTGAGAGTGATTGTGTGAGTGTGTGAGTGTTTGTGACAGTGTGTGAGAGTGAGTGTGTGAGGGTGTGAGAATGTGTGAATTTGTGCGTGAGAGAGAGTGTGTGTGAGAGAGAGTATGTGAGTGTGAGTGTGTGTGAGTGAGGGATTGTGTGTGAGAGTGTGTGAGTGTGTGTGAGTGTGTGTGTGAGTGTGTATGAGAGTGTGTGAGAGTGATTGTGTGAGTGTGTGAGTGTTTGTGACAGTGTGTGAGAGTGAGTGTGTGAGGGTGTGAGAATGTGTGAATTTGTGTGTGAGAGAGAGTGTGTGTGAGAGAGAGTATGTGAGTGTGAGTGTGTGTGAGTGAGGGATTGTGTGTGAGAGTGTGTGAGTGTGTGTGTGTGAGTGTGTGTGAGAGTGTGCATGTGTATGATAGTGTGTGTGAGTGTGTGTGAGAGTGAGAGTATGTGAGTGTGTGAGAGTGTGTGAGTGTGTGTGAGAGTGTGTGAGTGAGTGAGTGTGTGTGAGTGTGTGTTCCAGTGTGTGTTCCAGTGTGTGAGAGTGTGTGAGTGTATGTGAGGGTGTGTGAGTGTGTGTGAGAGTGTGTTCCAGTGTGTGTTCCAGTGTGTGAGAGTGTGTGAGTGTTTGTGAGAGTGTGTGACAGTGTGTGAGAGTGAGGGTGTTAGTTTGTGTGTGTGTGAGTGAGTGAGTGTGTGTGAGGGTGTGAGTGTGTGTGAGAGTGTAAGTAAGTGTGAGAGCGTGATTCACAGTTTTTATTAGAAGTCTCTGACTTTCTATCCAGTGTAGTGTTGAACTGGGATAGGATTAGAATAGTTGGTGATTTGAACATACATGTTGATAACAACACTGACTCTCTTAGTAATGCATTTAGTGACCTACTAGACGGATTAGGCTTTATCCAAAATGTTCATAAACCAACCCACATTCACAGACACACCCTCCATCTGATCTGAACATTTGCTGTTAAAATTAATGACCTGGTTGTTTTTACCCATAATCCCATACTCTCAGATCACTTTTTAATGACCTTCCAGGTTTTGTTTGAGGATATTTCTACCTCAGTGATTAAAACACAAATGAAAAGGATACTATGTGACCGTGCTGTCTCAAAGTATAAAGAGTTAATTCAGTCACTATTTGTGTCTATGTCATGTGATTATGTAAAGGACACATTTAGTCCCAGTATAAGTGATGAGTTAGTCGATAGTACCATGCTCACATTAAAAACTACGTTAGATATAGTTGCCCCCCTTAAGTTAAAAACTACTAAGATTAGATTAACCTCCCCATGGTACAACGCTGACACTCGCTCCATTAAATAAACAACACCTAAATTAGAGGCAATGGAGGCGATCCAATTCAGAAGATTCTCTCAATGCCTGGAAAAATATCTTAATAAAGTATAATCCATCTTTGCGTACAGCCAAAACTAGATATTACTCATCCATAATAGAAGAAAACCAGAATAATCCTAGATTCCTGTTCAGTACTGTAGCCAGACTGACAAACAGACACACCTCCGTGGAACCAGTTATTCCATCCACGCTCCATTCTGATGATTTCCTGCAGTTCTTTAACAATAAAATATCAACTATTAGAGACAAAATAGACACATTTCTCCCAAATATTAGATCAGAAAAAGCAGTGGTTTCAAACCTAGGCCCTTTAATAAATCCCTCTGTAACACTAAATAATTTCACCACTGTAGACCAAACTGATGTCATATCTATTATCATGTCTTCCAAATCATCACCTGCCTCTTAGATCCAATTACAACTAAACTCTTTAAACAGATTCTGCCCCTAATTATTAACACTGTCCTAAATATAATTAACACTTCATTAATTACTGGATATGTGCCACAGTCATTTAAATATGTTGTTATTAAACCAATTCTGAAAAAGCCTACCCTAGATCCTGACATTTTAGCCAATTATAGGTCTATATCTAATTTGCCCTTCCTGTCAAAGGTTTTAGAACGAGTAATAGTTAAACAGCTGTGCCAATACCTGCAGGATAATAGTTTATTTGAACAGTTTCAGTCTGGCTTTCGTGCCCATCATAGCACTGAAACAGCGTTAGTTAAAGTTACTAATGACTTATTATTAGCCGCTGACATGGGATTAATATGGGTCCTGGTGTTATTAGACCTTAGTGCAGCCTTTGACACCATTGACCACAGTATCTTAGTGCACAGATTAGAATGTGATATAGGTATTAGAGGAGCAGCCCTCTGCTGCTTTAAATCATATTTATCTAATCCATACCAATTTGTTAACATTAATCAACAATCATCGCAGTCCTCCAGAGTTAATTATGGCGTTCCTCAAGGGTCAGTCCTTGGGCCTATTTTGTTTACATTATATATGCTCCCTTTAGGTAACATCATTACAAATCATGGCATTAATTTTCATTGTTATGCAGATGACACACAGCTATATTTATCGATTAAACCTGATCAGACCAGACAAATAGATAAACTAAGTACATGTGTCCAAGACATAAAAACTTGGATGAGTGACAATTATCTTTTATTGAACCCTGTAAAAACTGAAGTCGTTATAATAGGTCCTAAAAATGCCACAGACTCCCTAACTGACCACATAGTTACTGTAGACAACTTAAGTGTAACACCCAGTGCCACAGTTAAACATTTAGGAGTTTTATTTGATCCACATCTTTCATTCAAAGGGTCAGGGGTCAGAGGTCAGGGCACATTAACCAAACTTGCAGAACAGCCTTCTTTCACCTGCGCAACATTAGCCAAAATTAGGAATATTCTGTCTAAAACGACTGCAGAAAAATTAATTCATGCATTTGTTACATCACGATTAGATTATTGTAACTCCTTACTTGTAGCGTGTCCTAAATATTCCCTAAAAAGCTTCAACTGGTTCAAAATGCAGCAGCAAGATTATTAACAGGATCAAATAGAAGAGAACACATCACCCCTGTGCTCCAAACCCTGACCCCTGACCCCTAACCCTATCACCCCTGTGCTCCAAACCCTGACCTCTGACCCCTAACCCTATCACCCCTGTGCTCCAAACCCTGACCCCTGACCCCTAACCCTATCACCCCTGTGCTCCAAACCCTGACCCCTGACCCCTAACCCTATCACCCCTGTGCTCCAAACCCTGACCCCTGACCCCTAACCCTATCACCCCTGTGCTCCAAACCCTTCACTGGCTACCAGTTGAGTCTAGAATTAAATTTAAAATCCTCCTCCTTACATATAAAACCATTAATGGTATGGGTTAGGGTTAGGGGTCAGAGGTCAGGGGTTAATGGTATGGGCCCCTCTTATCTTAAAGATGATCTGGTTCCGTACCAACCCAATAGAACCCTTCGTTCTCAGAATTCAGGTTTATTGAAAGTTCCTAGGGTTTCTAAAAGTACAGTAGGAGCTAGAGCCTTTAGTTACCATGGTTACTGTCTGATGGAATCAGCTTCCCTTTAATATTAAACACGCAGAAACAGTCTCCACATTTAAAATTAGGCTGAAAATGTTAGTTAAAAATGATGTGACTCATATATCATGTATACATGATGTATGAGTCACAGTTCAGTCTAGGCTGCCCTAGGAGTTAGAATGCTGGGGGAAGTACAGACACTGAGTTCTTTCTTCTCTTTCTCTCTCTCACACCTGTTTCTGTCATTTTTATAACATATCTTTCATACCAAGTCTGTTCATGACTAGTCACCTGGTGTCCCCTTTCCCCCCTCCCCCCTCCCCCCTCCTGAGGGGAGTGGTGGCTCTCCTGACAGTGCCTGCACGGGAGCCATGGACGACAGGATCTGCAGTGTCTGGCCTGTGCCGACCTGTGACCCCGGACCACCGCCCCTGCCTGTCTGGAACAGCCCCCCTTCCTGCATTTATACATGGACGTTCATCTATAGTCTGTCCGTCCATGGGAGTGGATCTGTCCTTCAATGTGGTTCTCCTCAAGATTTCTTCTTTTTCCCACTGGGTTTGGAAGTTTTTTCTGCTGAGAAGGAGGGTCTAAGGACAGGGGGAGGGTCTAAGGACAGGGGGAGGAGCTAAGGACAGGGGATGCCTGGGACTTTTCATGTATCTCTGTAGTTGATTGTGTTTTTGTAAAGCCCTGTGAGACGACTTTGTTATGATTTAGGGCTTTATAAATAAAATTTAATTGAGTTGGATCGCCTCCATTGTCTCTAATTTAGGTGTTGTTTGTTTAATGGAGCGAGTGTCAGCGTTGTACCATGGGGAGGTTCATCTAACTTTAGTAGTTTTAGACGACTTTGTTGTGATTTAGGGCTTTATAAATAAAATTGAATTGAATTGAATTGAGTGTGTGTAAGTGTGTGAGTGTGTGTAAGTGTTTGTGAGAGTGAGTGTGTGAGGGTGTGAGAATGTGTGAATTTGTGTGTGAGAGCGAGAGTATGTGAGTGTGTGAGAGTGTGTGAGTATGTGTGAGTGAGTGAATGTGTGTGAGAGTGTGAGTGTGTGAGAGAGTGTGTGTGACTGAGTGTTTTTGAGTGTGTGAGAGTGTCTGAGTGTGTGTGAATTTGTGTGAGTGTGTGTGAGGGTGTGTGAGTGAAAGTGTGTGAATTTGTGTGAGTGTGTGTGAGTGTTTGAGTGTGTGTGAGAGTATGAGTAAGTGTGAGAGCGTGAGAGTGTGTGAATTTGTGTGAGTGTGTATGTGAGAGTGAGTGTGTGTGAGAGTCTGTGAGTCTTTGTGACAGTGTGTGACAGTGAGGGTGTGAGAATTTGTGAATTTGTCTGTCCGTGTGTGTAAGAGTGTGAGAGTGTGTGAGTGTGTGAGTGAGTGAGTGTGTTTGAGTGTGTGAGTATGTGTGAGAGTGTGCGGGAGAGTGTGTGAGTGTGTGTGAGAGTCTGTGAGTCTTTGTGAGAGTGTGTGACAGTGTGTGAGAATGAGGGTGTGAGAATGTGTGAATTTTTCTGTGTCCGTGAGTGTGTGTAAGAGTGTGAGAGGGTGTGAGTGTTTGTGAGAGTGTGTGACAGTGTGTGAGAGTGAGGGTGTGAGAATATGTGAATTTGTGTGTGTGAGTGAGTGTGTGTGAGAGTGTGAGAGTGTGTGAGTGTGTGTGAGTGAGGGAGTGAGTGAGTTTGTTTAAGTGTGTGTGAGAGTGTGCGTGAGTGTGTGTGAGAGTGTATGAGTGTGTGTGTGTGTGTGTGTGTGAGTGTGTGAGAATGTGTAAGAGTGTGTTAGTGTGTGAGAGTGTGTGAATTTGAGTATGTGTGAGTGTGTGTGAGAGTGTGAGTGTGTGAGAGTGTTTGTGAGTATGTGTGAGAGTGTGTGAGTGTGTGTGTGTGTGAGTGTGTGTGAGAGTGTGAGTGTGTGAGTGTGTTTTAGGGTGTGTGAGTGTGAGAGTTTGTGAGTGTGTGAGAGTGAAAGTGTGTGAGTGTGTGTGAGTGTTTGTGAGAGTGTGTGACAGTGTGTGAGAGTGAGGGTGTGAGAATGTGTGAATTTGTGTGTGTGAGTGAGTGTGTGTGAGAGTGTGAGAGTGTGTGAGTGTGTGTGAGTGAGGGAGTGAGTGAGTTTGTTTAAGTGTGTGTGAGAGTGTGTGTGAGTGTGAGTGTGTGAGTGTGTTTTAGGGTGTGTGAGTGTGAGAGTGTGTGAGAATGAAAGTGTGTGAGAGTGAAAGTGTGTGAGTGTGTGTGAGTGTTTGTGAGAGTGTGTGACAGTGTGTGAGAGTGAGGGTGTGAGAATGTGTGAAATTGTGTGTGAGAGTGAAAGTGTGTGAGTGTGTGTGAGTGTTTGTGAGAGTGTGTGACAGTGTGTGAGAGTGAGGGTGTGAGAATGTGTGAATTTGTGTGTGTGAGTGAGTGTTTGTGAGAGTGTGAGAGTGTGTGAATGTGTGTGAGTGAGGGAGTGAGTGAGTTTGTTTAAGTGTGTGTGAGAGTGTGCGTGAGAGTGTGTGAGTGTGTGTGAGAGTGTATGAGTGTGTGTGTGTGTGAGTGTGTGAGAATGTGTAAGAGTGTGTTAGTGTGTGAGAGTGTGTGAATTTGAGTATGTGTGAGTGTGTGTGAGAGTGTGAGTGTGTGTGAGTGTGTGTGAGAGTGTGAGTGTGTGAGAGTGTGTGTGAGAGTGTGAGTGTGTGAGTGTGTGTGAGGGTGTGTGAGTGTGAGAGTTTGTGAGTGTGTGAGAATGAAAGTGTGTGAGAGTGAAAGTGTGTGAGTGTGTGTGAGTGCTTGTGAGAGTGTGTGACAGTGTGTGAGAGTGAGGGTGTGAGAATGTGTGAATTTGTGTGTGTGAGTGAGTGTGTGTGAGAGTGTGTGAATGTGTGTGAGTGAGGGAGTGAGTGAGTTTGTTTAAGTGTGTGTGAGAGTGTGCGTCAGAGTGTGTGAGTGTGTGTGAGAGTGTATGAGTGTGTGTGTGTGTGTGTGTGTGAGTGTGTGAGAATGTGTAAGAGTGTGTTAGTGTGTGAGAGTGTGTGAATTTGAGTATGTGTGAGTGTGTGTGTGAGTGTGTGTGAGAGTGTGAGTGTGTGAGTGTGTTTTAGGGTGTGTGAGTGTGAGAGTTTGTGAGTGTGTGAGAATGAAAGTGTGTGAGAGTGAAAGTGTGTGAGTGTGTGTGAGTGTTTGTGAGAGTGTGTGACAGTGTGTGAGAGTGAGGGTGTGAGAATGTGTGAATTTGTGTGTGAGTGAGTGTGTGTGAGAGTGTGTGAATGTGTGTGAGTGAGGGAGTGAGTGAGTTTGTTTAAGTGTGTGTGAGAGTGTATGAGTGTGTGTGTGTGAGTGTGTGAGAATGTGTAAGAGTGTGAGAGTGTGTGAGAGTGTGTGAATTTGAGTATGTGTGAGTGTGTGTGAGAGTGTGAGTGTGTGAGAGTGTGTGAGGGTGTGTAAGTGTGAGAGTTTGTGAGTGTGTGAGAATGAAAGTGTGTGAGAGTGAAAGTGTGTGAGTGTGTGTGAGTGTTTGTGAGAGTGTGTGAGAGTGAGGGTGTGAGAATGTGTGAATTTGTGTGTGTGAGTGAGTGTTTGTGAGAGTGTGAGAGTGTGTGAATGTGTGTGAGTGAGGGAGTGAGTGAGTTTGTTTAAGTGTGTGTGAGAGTGTGCGTGAGAGTGTGTGAGTGTGTGTGAGAGTGTATGAGTGTGTGTGTGTGAGTGTGTGAGAATGTGTAAGAGTGTGTTAGTGTGTGAGAGTGTGTGAATTTGAGTATGTGTGAGTGTGTGTGAGAGTGTGTGAGGGTGTGTAAGTGTGAGAGTTTGTGAGTGTGTGAGAATGAAAGTGTGTGAGAGTGAAAGTGTGTGAGTGTGTGTGAGTGTTTGTGAGAGTGTGTGACAGTGTGTGAGAGTGAGGGTGTGAGAATGTGTGAATTTGTGTGTGTGAGTGAGTGTGTGTGAGAGTGTGTGAGTGTGTGTGAGTGAGGGAGTAAGTGAGTTTGTTAAAGTGTGTGTGAGAGTGTGTGTGAGAGTGTGTGAGTGTGTGTGAGTGTATGAGTGTGTGTGTGAGTGTGTGAGAATGTGTAAGAGTGTGTTAGTGTGTGAGAGTGTGTGAATTTGAGTATGTGTGAGTGTGTGTGAGAGTGTGAGTGTGTGAGAGTGTGTGTGAGAGTGTGAGTGTGTGAGTGTGTGTGAGGGTGTGTGAGTGTGAGAGTTTGTGAGTGTGTGAGAATGAAAGTGTGTGAGAGTGAAAGTGTGTGAGTGTGTGTGAGTGCTTGTGAGAGTGTGTGACAGTATGTGAGAGTGAGGGTGTGAGAATGTGTGAATTTGTGTGTGTGAGTGAGTGTGTGTGAGAGTGTGTGAATGTGTGTGAGTGAGGGAGTGAGTGAGTTTGTTTAAGTGTGTGTGAGAGTGTGCGTCAGAGTGTGTGAGTGTGTGTGAGAGTGTATGAGTGTGTGTGTGTGTGTGTGTGTGTGTGTGTGAGTGTGTGAGAATGTGTAAGAGTGTGTTAGTGTGTGAGAGTGTGTGAATTTGAGTATGTGTGAGTGTGTGTGAGAGTGTGAGTGTGTAAGGGTGTGTGAGTGTGAGAGTTTGTGAGTGTGTGAGAATGAAAGTGTGTGAAAGTGTGTGAGTGTGTGTGAGAGTTTGTGAGAGTGTGTGACAGTGTGTGAGAGTGAGGGTGTGAGAGTGTGTGAATGTGTGTGAGTGAGGGAGTGAGTGAGTTTGTTTAAGTGTGTGTGAGAGTGGGTCTGTGAGAGTGTATGAGTGTGTGTGTGTGTGTGTGTGTGAGTGTGTGAGAATGTGTAAGAGTGTGTTAGTGTGTGAGAGTGTGTGAATTTGAGTATGTGTGAGTGTGTGTGAGAGTGTGAGTATGTGAGAGTGTGTGAGGGTGTGTGAGTGTGAGAGTTTGTGAGTGTGTGAGAGTGTTTGTGAGTGTGTGTGAGAGTGTGTGAGTGAGTGAGTGTTTGAATGTAGGTGAGTGTGTGTTCCAGTGTGTGAGAGTGTGTGAGTGTATGTGAGGGTGTGTGAGTGTGTGTGAGAGTGAGAGTGTGTGACAGTGTGTGAGAGTGAGTGTGTGAGGGTGTGAGAATGTGTGAATTTGTGAGAGTGTGAGTGTGTGTGAGTGTGACAGTGTGTGAGGGTGTGTGAGAGTGTATGAGTGTGTGTGTGTGTGTGTGAGTGTGTGAGAATGTGTAAGTGTGTTAGTGTGTGAGAGTGTGTGAATTTGAGTATGTGTGAGTGTGTGTGAGAGTGTGAGTGTGTGAGAGTGTGTGAGTGTGAGAGTTTGTGAGTGTGTGAGAGTGTTTGTGAGTGTTTGTGAGAGTGTGAGAGTGTGTGAATGTGTGTGAGTGAGGGAGTGAGTGAGTTTGTTTAAGTGTGTGTGAGAGTGTGCGTGAGAGTGTGTGAGTGTGTGTGAGAGTGTATGAGTGTGTGTGTGTGAGTGTGTGAGAATGTGTAAGAGTGTGTTAGTGTGTGAGAGTGTGTGAATTTGAGTATGTGTGAGTGTGTGTGAGAGTGTGTGAGGGTGTGTAAGTGTGAGAGTTTGTGAGTGTGTGAGAATGAAAGTGTGTGAGAGTGAAAGTGTGTGAGTGTGTGTGAGTGTTTGTGAGAGTGTGTGACAGTGTGTGAGAGTGAGGGTGTGAGAATGTGTGAATTTGTGTGTGTGAGTGAGTGTGTGTGAGAGTGTGTGAGTGTGTGTGAGTGAGGGAGTAAGTGAGTTTGTTAAAGTGTGTGTGAGAGTGTGTGTGAGAGTGTGTGAGTGTGTGTGAGTGTATGAGTGTGTGTGTGAGTGTGTGAGAATGTGTAAGAGTGTGTTAGTGTGTGAGAGTGTGTGAATTTGAGTATGTGTGAGTGTGTGTGAGAGTGTGAGTGTGTGAGAGTGTGTGTGAGAGTGTGAGTGTGTGAGTGTGTGTGAGGGTGTGTGAGTGTGAGAGTTTGTGAGTGTGTGAGAATGAAAGTGTGTGAGAGTGAAAGTGTGTGAGTGTGTGTGAGTGCTTGTGAGAGTGTGTGACAGTATGTGAGAGTGAGGGTGTGAGAATGTGTGAATTTGTGTGTGTGAGTGAGTGTGTGTGAGAGTGTGTGAATGTGTGTGAGTGAGGGAGTGAGTGAGTTTGTTTAAGTGTGTGTGAGAGTGTGCGTCAGAGTGTGTGAGTGTGTGTGAGAGTGTATGAGTGTGTGTGTGTGTGTGTGTGTGTGAGTGTGTGAGAATGTGTAAGAGTGTGTTAGTGTGTGAGAGTGTGTGAATTTGAGTATGTGTGAGTGTGTGTGAGAGTGTGAGTGTGTAAGGGTGTGTGAGTGTGAGAGTTTGTGAGTGTGTGTGACAGTGTGTGAGAGTGAGGGTGTGAGAGTGTGTGAATGTGTGTGAGTGAGGGAGTGAGTGAGTTTGTTTAAGTGTGTGTGAGAGTGGGTCTGTGAGAGTGTATGAGTGTGTGTGTGTGTGTGTGTGTGTGAGTGTGTGAGAATGTGTAAGAGTGTGTTAGTGTGTGAGAGTGTGTGAATTTGAGTATGTGTGAGTGTGTGTGAGAGTGTGAGTGTGTGAGAGTGTGTGAGGGTGTGTGAGTGTGAGAGTTTGTGAGTGTGTGAGAGTGTTTGTGAGTGTGTGTGAGAGTGTGTGAGTGAGTGAGTGTTTGAATGTAGGTGAGTGTGTGTTCCAGTGTGTGAGAGTGTGTGAGTGTATGTGAGGGTGTGTGAGTGTGTGTGAGAGTGAGAGTGTGTGACAGTGTGTGAGAGTGAGTGTGTGAGGGTGTGAGAATGTGTGAATTTGTGTGTGTGAGAGTGTGAGTGTGTGTGAGTGTGACAGTGTGTGAGGGTGTGTGAGAGTGTATGAGTGTGTGTGTGTGTGTGTGAGTGTGTGAGAATGTGTAAGTGTGTTAGTGTGTGAGAGTGTGTGAATTTGAGTATGTGTGAGTGTGTGTGAGAGTGTGAGTGTGAGAGTTTGTGAGTGTGTGAGAGTGTTTGTGAGTGTGTGTGAGAGTGAGAGTGTGTGACAGTGTGTGAGAGTGAGGGTGTGAGAATGTGTGAATTTGTGTGTGTGAGTGAGTGTGTGTGAGAGTGTGTGAGTGTGTGTGAGTGAGGGAGTGAGTGAGTTTGTTTAAGTGTGTGTGAGAGTGTGCGTGAGAGTGTGTGAGTGTGTGTGAGTGTATGAGTGTGTGTGTGTGAGTGTGTGAGAATGTGTAAGAGTGTGTTAGTGTGTGAGAGTGTGTGAATTTGAGTATGTGTGAGTGTGTGAGAATGTGTAAGAGTGTGTTAGTGTGTGAGAGTGTGTGAGAGTGTGTGAATTTGAGTATGTGTGAGTGTGTGTGAGGGTGTGTGAGAGTTTGTGAGTGTGTGAGAATGAAAGTGTGTGAGAGTGAAAGTGTGTGAGTGTGTGTGAGTGCTTGTGAGAGTGTGTGACAGTGTGTGAGAGTGAGGGTGTGAAAATGTGTGAATTTGTGTGTGTGAGTGAGTGTGTGTGAGAGTGTGTGAATGTGTGTGAGTGAGGGAGTGAGTGAGTTTGTTTAAGTGTGTGTGAGAGTGTGCGTCAGAGTGTGTGAGTGTGTGTGAGAGTGTATGAGTGTGTGTGTGTGTGTGTGTTAGTGTGTGAGAGTGTGTGAATTTGAGTATGTGTGAGTGTGTGTGAAAGTGTGAGTGTGTGAGGGTGTGTGAGTGTGAGAGTTTGTGAGTGTGTGAGAATGAAAGTGTGTGAGAGTGAAAATATGTGAGTGTGTGTGAGAGTTTGTGAGAGTGTGTGACAGTGTGTGAGAGTGAGGGTGTGAGAATGTGTGAATTTGTGTGTGTGAGTGAGTGTTTGTGAGAGTGTGTGAATGTGTGTGAGTGAGTGAGTGAGTTTAAGTGTGTGTGAGAGTGGGTCTGTGAGAGTGTATGAGTGTGTGTGTGTGTGTGTGTGTGTGTGTGTGTGTGTGTGTGTGTGTGTGTGTGTGTGTGTGAGAATGTGTAAGAGTGTGTTAGTGTGTGAGAGTGTGTGAATTTGAGTATGTGTGAGTGTGTGTGAGAGTGTGAGTGTGTGAGAGTGTGTGAGGGTGTGTGAGTGTGAGAGTTTGTGAGTGTGTGAGAGTGTTTGTGAGTGTGTGTGAGAGTGTGTGAGTGAGTGAGTGTTTGAGTGTGGGTGAGTGTGTGTTCCAGTGTGTGAGAGTGTGTGAGTGTGTGTGAGTGCTTGTGAGAGTGTGTGACAGTATGTGAGAGTGAGGGTGTGAGAATGTGTGAATTTGTGTGTGTGTGAGTGAGTGTGTGTGAGAGTGTGTGAATGTGTGTGAGTGAGGGAGTGAGTGAGTTTGTTTAAGTGTGTGTGAGAGTGTGTGAGTGAGTGAGTGTTTGAGTGTGGGTGAGTGTGTGTTCCAGTGTGTGAGAGTGTGTGAGTGTGTGTGAGTGCTTGTGAGAGTGTGTGACAGTATGTGAGAGTGAGGGTGTGAGAATGTGTGAATTTGTGTGAGTGTGTGTGAGAGTGTATGAGTGTGTGTGTGTGTGTGTGTGTGTGAGTGTGTGAGAATGTGTGAA
The DNA here is from genome assembly GCA_020466265.1 of Siphamia tubifer. NCBI lineage: Eukaryota > Metazoa > Chordata > Actinopteri > Kurtiformes > Apogonidae > Siphamia > Siphamia tubifer. The sequence goes on from CM035796.1 coordinate 50,636,657, forward strand.
TTTGAGTATGTGTGAGAGTGTGTGAGAGTGTGAGTGTGTGAGGGTGTGTGAGTGTGAGAGTTTGTGAGTGTGTGAGAATGAAAGTGTGTGAGAGTGAAAGTGTGTGAGTGTGTGTGAGAGTTTGTGAGAGTGTGTGACAGTGTGTGAGAGTGAGGGTGTGAGAGTGTGTGAATGTGTGTGAGTGAGGGAGTGAGTGAGTTTGTTTAAGTGTGTGTGAGAGTGGGTCTGTGAGAGTGTATGAGTGTGTGTGTGTGTGTGTGTGTGTGTGAGTGTGTGAGAATGTGTAAGAGTGTGTTAGTGTGTGAGAGTGTGTGAGAGTGTGTGAATTTGCGTAAGTGTGAGTGTGTGTGAGAGTGTGAGTGTGTGAGAGTGTGTGAGGGTGTGTGAGTGTGAGAGTTTGTGAGTGTGTGAGAGTGTTTGTGAGTGTGTGTGAGAGTGTGTGAGTGAGTGAGTGTTTGAATTTGGGTGAGTGTGTGTTCCAGTGTGTGAGAGTGTGTGAGTGTATGTGAGGGTGTGTGAGTGTGTGTGAGAGTGAGAGTGTGTGAAAGTGTGTGAGAGTATGTGTGTGAGGGTGTGAGAATGTGTGAATTTGTGTGTGTGAGAGTGTGAGTGTGACAGTGTGTGAGGGTGTGTGAGAGTGTATGAGTGTGTGTGTGTGTGTGAGTGTGTGAGAATGTGTAAGAGTGTGTTAGTGTGCGAGAGTGTGTGAATTTGAGTATGTGTGAGTGTGTGTGAGAGTGTGAGTGTGTGAGAGTGTGTGAGTGTGAGAGTTTGTGAGTGTGTGAGAGTGTTTGTGAGTGTGTGTGAGAGTGAGAGTGTGTGACAGTGTGTGAGAGTGAGTGTGTGAGGGTGTGAGAATGTGTGAATTTGTGTGTGTGAGTGAGTGTGTGTGAGAGTGTGTGAGTGTGTGTGAGTGAGGGAGTGAGTGAGTTTGTTTAAGTGTGTGTGAGAGTGTGCGTGAGAGTGTGTGAGAGTGTATGAGTGTGTGTGTGTGTGTGTGTGTGTGTGTGTGAGAATGTGTAAGAGTGTGTTAGTGTGTGAGAGTGTGTGAATTTGAGTATGTGTGAGTGTGTGTGAGAGTGTGAGTGTGTGAGTGTGTGAGAGTGTGTGTGAGTGTGTGTGTGAGAGTGTGAGAGTGTGAGTGTGTGAGTGTGTGTGAGGGTGTGTGAGTGTGAGAGTTTGTGAGTGTGTGAGAATGAAAGTGTGTGAGAGTGAAAGTGTGTGAGTGTGTGTGAGTGCTTGTGAGAGTGTGTGACAGTGTGTGAGAGTGAGGGTGTGAGAATGTGTGAATTTGTGTGTGTGAGTGAGTGTGTGTGAGAGTGTGTGAATGTGTGTGAGTGAGGGAGTGAGTGAGTTTGTTTAAGTGTGTGTGAGAGTGTGCGTCAGAGTGTGAGAGTGTATGAGTGTGTGTGTGTGTGTGTGTGTGTTAGTGTGTGAGAGTGTGTGAATTTGAGTATGTGTGAGTGTGTGTGAAAGTGTGAGTGTGTGAGGGTGTGTGAGTGTGAGAGTTTGTGAGTGTGTGAGAATGAAAGTGTGTGAGAGTGAAAATGTGTGAGTGTGTGTGAGAGTTTGTGAGAGTGTGTGACAGTGTGTGAGAGTGAGGGTGTGAGAATGTGTGAATTTGTGTGTGTGAGTGAGTGTTTGTGAGAGTGTGTGAATGTGTGTGAGTGAGTGAGTTTAAGTGTGTGTGAGAGTGGGTCTGTGAGAGTGTATGAGTGTGTGTGTGTGTGTGTGTGTGTGTGTGAGAATGTGTAAGAGTGTGTTAGTGTGTGAGAGTGTGTGAATTTGAGTATGTGTGAGTGTGTGTGAGAGTGTGAGTGTGTGAGAGTGTGTGAGGGTGTGTGAGTGTGAGAGTTTGTGAGTGTGTGAGAGTGTTTGTGAGTGTGTGTGAGAGTGTGTGAGTGAGTGAGTGTTTGAATGTAGGTGAGTGTGTGTTCCAGTGTGTGAGAGTGTGTGAGTGTATGTGAGGGTGTGTGAGTGTGTGTGAGAGTGAGAGTGTGTGACAGTGTGTGAGAGTGAGTGTGTGAGGGTGTGAGAATGTGTGAATTTGTGTGTGTGAGAGTGTGAGTGTGTGTGAGTGTGACAGTGTGTGAGGGTGTGTGAGAGTGTATGAGTGTGTGAGTGTGTGAGTGTGAGAGTTTGTGAGTGTGTGAGAGTGTTTGTGAGAGTGTGTGAATTTGAGTATGTGTGAGTGTGTGTGAGAGTGTGAGTGTGTGAGAGTGTGTGAGGGTGTGTGAGTGTGAGAGTTTGTGAGTGTGTGAGAGTGTTTGTGAGTGTGTGTGAGAGTGTGTGAGTGAGTGAGTGTTTGAGTGTGGGTGAGTGTGTGTTCCAGTGTGTGAGAGTGTGTGAGTGTATGTGAGGGTGTGTGAGTGTGTGTGAGAGTGAGAGTGTGTGACAGTGTGTGAGAGTGAGTGTGTGAGGGTGTGAGAACGTGTGAATTTGTGTGTGTGAGAGTGTGAGTGTGTGTGAGTGTGACAGTGTGTGAGGGTGTGTGAGAGTGTATGAGTGTGTGAGTGTGTGAGTGTGAGAGTTTGTGAGTGTGTGAGAGTGTTTGTGAGTGTGTGTGAGAGTGTGTGAGTGTGTGTGAGTGAGTGAGTGTTTGAGTGTGGGTGAGTGTGTGTGACAGTGTATGAGAGTGAGTGTGTGAGGGTGTGAGAATGTGTGAATTTGTGTGTGTGAGAGTGTGAGTGTGTGTGAGTGTGACAGTGTGTGAGGGTGTGTGAGAGTGTATGAGTGTGTGTGTGTGTGTGTGTGTGTGTGAGAATGTGTAAGAGTGTGTTAGTGTGTGAGAATGTGTGAATTTGTGTGAGTGTGTGTGAGTGTGACAGTGTGTGAGGGTGTGTGAGAGTGTATGAGTGTGTGTGTGTGTGTGTGTGTGTGTGTGTGTGAGAATGTGTAAGAGTGTGTTAGTGTGTGAGAGTGTGTGAATTTGAGTATGTGTGAGTGTGTGAGAGTGTGAGTGTGTGAGAGTGTGTAAGAGTGTGTTAGTGTGTGAGAATGTGTGAATTTGTGTGAGTGTGTGTGAGTGTGACAGTGTGTGAGGGTGTGTGAGAGTGTATGAGTGTGTGTGTGTGTGTGTGTGTGTGTGTGTGTGAGAATGTGTAAGAGTGTGTTAGTGTGTGAGAGTGTGTGAATTTGAGTATGTCTGAGTGTGTGAGAGTGTGTGTGTATGACAGTGTGTGAGTGTGAGTGTTTCAGTGTGTGTGTGAGTGTTTCAGTGTGTGTGTGAGTGTTTCATTGTGTGTGTGAGTGTTTCAGTGTGTGTGTGAGTGTTTCAGTGTGTGTGTGAGTGTTTCAGTGTGTGTGTGAGTGTTTCAGTGAGTGTGTGAGTGTTTCATTGTGTGTGTGAGTGTTTCAGTGTGTGTGTGAGTGTTTCAGTGAGTGTGTGAGTGTTTCATTGTGTGTGTGAGTGTTTCATTGTGTGTGTGAGTGTTTCAGTGAGTGTGTGAGTGTTTCATTGTGTGTGTGAGTGTTTCATTGTGTGTGTGAGTGTTTCATTGTATGTGTGAGTGTTTCATTGTGTGTGTGAGTGTTTCAGTGTGTGTGTGAGTGTTTCAGTGTGTGTGTGAGTGTTTCAGTGTGTGTGTGAGTGTTTCAGTGAGTGTGTGAGTGTTTCATTGTGTGTGTGAGTGTTTCATTGTGTGTGTGAGTGTTTCAGTGTGTGTGTGAGTGTTTCAGTGAGTGTGTGAGTGTTTCAGTGAGTGTGTGAGTGTTTCATTGTGTGTGTGAGTGTTTCAGTGTGTGTGTGAGTGTTTCAGTGAGTGTGTGAGTGTTTCATTGTGTGTGTGTGAGTGTTTCAGTGTGTGTGTGAGTGTTTCATTGTGTGTGTGAGTGTTTCAGTGTGTGTGTGAGTGTTTCAGTGTGTGTGTGAGTGTTTCATTGTGTGTGTGAGTGTTTCAGTGAGTGTGTGAGTGTTTCAGTGTGTGTGTGAGTGTTTCAGTGAGTGTGTGAGTGTTTCAGTGTGTGTGTGAGTGTTTCATTGTGTGTGTGAGTGTTTCAGTGAGTGTGTGAGTGTTTCAGTGAGTGTGTGAGTGTTTCAGTGAGTGTGTGAGTGTTTCAGTGAGTGTGTGAGTGTTTCAGTGAGTGTGTGAGTGTTTCAGTGAGTGTGTGAGTGTTTCATTGTGTGTGTGAGTGTTTCAGTGTGTGTGTGAGTGTTTCAGTGAGTGTGTGAGTGTTTCATTGTGTGTGTGAGTGTTTCAGTGAGTGTGTGAGTGTTTCAGTGAGTGTGTGAGTGTTTCAGTGAGTGTGTGAGTGTTTCATTGTGTGTGTGAGTGTTTCAGTGAGTGTGTGAGTGTTTCATTGTGTGTGTGAGTGTTTCAGTGTGTGTGTGAGTGTTTCAGTGAGTGTGTGAGTGTTTCATTGTGTGTGTGAGTGTTTCAGTGTGTGTGTGAGTGTTTCAGTGTGTGTGTGAGTGTTTCAGTGAGTGTGTGAGTGTTTCATTGTGTGTGTGAGTGTTTCAGTGAGTGTGTGAGTGTTTCAGTGAGTGTGTGAGTGTTTCAGTGAGTGTGTGAGTGTTTCATTGTGTGTGTGAGTGTTTCAGTGAGTGTGTGAGTGTTTCATTGTGTGTGTGAGTGTTTCATTGTGTGTGTGAGTGTTTCAGTGAGTGTGTGAGTGTTTCAGTGAGTGTGTGAGTGTTTCAGTGAGTGTGTGAGTGTTTCATTGTGTGTGTGAGTGTTTCAGTGTGTGTGTGAGTGTTTCAGTGAGTGTGTGAGTGTTTCATTGTGTGTGTGAGTGTTTCATTGTGTGTGTGAGTGTTTCAGTGAGTGTGTGAGTGTTTCATTGTGTGTGTGAGTGTTTCAGTGAGTGTGTGAGTGTTTCAGTGTGTGTGTGAGTGTTTCAGTGAGTGTGTGAGTGTTTCAGTGTGTGTGTGAGTGTTTCATTGTGTGTGTGAGTGTTTCAGTGAGTGTGTGAGTGTTTCAGTGAGTGTGTGAGTGTTTCAGTGAGTGTGTGAGTGTTTCAGTGAGTGTGTGAGTGTTTCAGTGAGTGTGTGAGTGTTTCAGTGAGTGTGTGAGTGTTTCATTGTGTGTGTGAGTGTTTCAGTGTGTGTGTGAGTGTTTCAGTGAGTGTGTGAGTGTTTCATTGTGTGTGTGAGTGTTTCAGTGAGTGTGTGAGTGTTTCAGTGAGTGTGTGAGTGTTTCAGTGAGTGTGTGAGTGTTTCATTGTGTGTGTGAGTGTTTCAGTGAGTGTGTGAGTGTTTCATTGTGTGTGTGAGTGTTTCAGTGTGTGTGTGAGTGTTTCAGTGAGTGTGTGAGTGTTTCATTGTGTGTGTGAGTGTTTCAGTGTGTGTGTGAGTGTTTCAGTGTGTGTGTGAGTGTTTCAGTGAGTGTGTGAGTGTTTCATTGTGTGTGTGAGTGTTTCAGTGAGTGTGTGAGTGTTTCAGTGAGTGTGTGAGTGTTTCAGTGAGTGTGTGAGTGTTTCATTGTGTGTGTGAGTGTTTCAGTGAGTGTGTGAGTGTTTCATTGTGTGTGTGAGTGTTTCATTGTGTGTGTGAGTGTTTCAGTGAGTGTGTGAGTGTTTCAGTGAGTGTGTGAGTGTTTCAGTGAGTGTGTGAGTGTTTCATTGTGTGTGTGAGTGTTTCAGTGTGTGTGTGAGTGTTTCAGTGAGTGTGTGAGTGTTTCATTGTGTGTGTGAGTGTTTCATTGTGTGTGTGAGTGTTTCAGTGAGTGTGTGAGTGTTTCATTGTGTGTGTGAGTGTTTCAGTGAGTGTGTGAGTGTTTCAGTGAGTGTGTGAGTGTTTCAGTGAGTGTGTGAGTGTTTCATTGTGTGTGTGAGTGTTTCAGTGAGTGTGTGAGTGTTTCAGTGAGTGTGTGAGTGTTTCAGTGAGTGTGTGAGTGTTTCATTGTGTGTGTGAGTGTTTCAGTGTGTGTGTGAGTGTTTCAGTGAGTGTGTGAGTGTTTCATTGTGTGTGTGAGTGTTTCAGTGTGTGTGTGAGTGTTTCATTGTGTGTGTGAGTGTTTCAGTGTGTGTGTGAGTGTTTCAGTGAGTGTGTGAGTGTTTCATTGTGTGTGTGAGTGTTTCAGTGTGTGTGTGAGTGTTTCAGTGTGTGTGTGAGTGTTTCAGTGAGTGTGTGAGTGTTTCAGTGAGTGTGTGAGTGTTTCAGTGAGTGTGTGAGTGTTTCATTGTGTGTGTGAGTGTTTCAGTGAGTGTGTGAGTGTTTCAGTGAGTGTGTGAGTGTTTCAGTGAGTGTGTGAGTGTTTCATTGTGTGTGTGAGTGTTTCAGTGTGTGTGTGAGTGTTTCAGTGAGTGTGTGAGTGTTTCATTGTGTGTGTGAGTGTTTCAGTGTGTGTGTGAGTGTTTCATTGTGTGTGTGAGTGTTTCAGTGTGTGTGTGAGTGTTTCAGTGAGTGTGTGAGTGTTTCAGTGTGTGTGTGAGTGTTTCAGTGTGTATGTGAGTGTTTCATTGTGTGTGTGAGTGTTTCATTGTGTGTGTGAGTGTTTCAGTGTGTGTGTGAGTGTTTCAGTGTGTGTGTGAGTGTTTCAGTGTGTGTGTGAGTGTTTCAGTGTGTGTGTGAGTGTTTCATTGTGTGTGTGAGTGTTTCAGTGTGTATGTGAGTGTTTCATTGTGTGTGTGAGTGTTTCATTGTGTGTGTGAGTAACCCAAACACATGGCTGAAAGTAACAGAAACATTTTTGCGTATGCGGAGCCTGGCGGGCGTAGTCGCGAAGTTCTCTAGGGGGGTCCAGGGGCATGCCCCCCTGGAAAATTTTTAAAAATGGCATCATTTTGGTGCATTCTGAGAACATTATAGGCCATTATTTAACATTACAGAATGTGACATTCGTACTTACATTTTAGAAAAATCTGGCTCATATGATCATAAAATTTTCAAATGTACTTATAACTCATCTAGTAAAATGAAAATACTATATATGTTTGTTCAAATGTATTGTATAATTTCACTAAATAAACAATGGATAATATACAAAAGACTAGCATGGGATGTTTCCATAAAGATTACCTTATCATCTTTACAATTAAAGCTTTTGATTTCACTATCAAACTAAATAATTACAATAATAAATAATAAAAAATGTCATTAAATCTAGTAAAATCTAGTGTCTTTCACTGTGATGTCAAGAAGATAATTTAGTAGCACTGTCTACTAATAATTATTGTCCTGAGTTTTCTTTTGCAAATATTAATCATTAAGAAAATAAACTTTCCTGATCAGAAATATCATATATTAAAGTGAATCTATAATCATATTCAGGTTCCGTTCTGTCTCCTCCAACACCTGGATCAATTCCAGTGTTGTAGGAGTCACAATACTATCCCCAGAAGTACTTTGAATGTTCCCCAAATCTAGGTGGTCTGTCCCGGGTTCAGGTACGGGTGTATCCATAATCTGTGGTACGGATTGTGGAATAGGATCTGGAATGGAGTCTAGTGGGGGTCTGGTTACTATTGTGGTGTGGACCCCTCTGGATGCCCCATGTCTCTGTACCCTCTGTTCCTTAATGGACGGGTTTACATTGGTGGTAAGCAGTGGAACCCCCCCCATCTACATTAGTAATACCCGGGTTCACAGGCGAAGACCATCTATTTACGTTGGTGGTAACAGGTGGAGACCCCCTATTTACGTTGGTGGTAACAGGTGGAGACCCCCTATTTACGTTGGTGGTAACAGGTGGAGACCCCCCAAATCTGTTGGGGGATCCGTCCCCTGGTCTCTTGTGGCCTGGGGAGCAAAGGTCTGTATGCTGTGACCTCTTGGAGTGGAAGTAGGTATGTTATTTTGGTGAGTAGGGGTCACATTGTTCTCCTCAGTGGGTCTGTCCCTTACTGTGGCTAAAACAGTCCCCCTAATCTCATCCACAACATCCTGTCTTATTCTGGGAAATGTCCTTTTACACCATCTCAGTGCTACATTAAATGGCTCTTCCCATTCATCCCCATGAAATTCCTCCACTTTGGTCATTAATTCCTCCACAATGTCTTCATAATGCTGTTTTAAAATTAACATGGTGGTGTGAGCCCAGTTTTTAGCATTACCTATAATGTCATCACATGTTTTCTGTGATGGCAAAGCAGGTTTAACTCCTTTAGCCCGATAAAGGAGGAGAAAATTGTGTAATTTTTCATTAATTATTAACATATAATAAATCTGGACAATGGAAATTTGTTTCAACTTTTGCTCAAAGTTAAGACCCTAATGTTCATAAAAATACATATAAAGTGTACTTTAGTGATAAAAGTCATCTTTAAATATGATCTTTAATGTGTGTGTGGTGAAATATAAGTTATTTTTAATCGCCGATACGCGCTATTAATTCATCCATATCTTGATCTGGCGAGCGATAAGGCGGCCATGTTTGTAGGCGTTTGAAAGAGGAGATTGTCCTGAATCCAATGACACCTCACATTCCATGAACTACATTTCCCAATGTGTAATGCTAACGGTTAGCATGCTAATGCTAGCATGCTAACGTGCCCTAAAACCAACCTAAACGTTTGGACATGATGGATGAGCATGCAGGGCTCTGGAAAATGTAATGCTAGCTAATGCTAGCATGCTAATGCTAGCACGCCCCTCCCCCGCATTAAATAGAATGGAGGTCATTTGGGACAAGAAATTTGTCCGAAATGACCCTTGGATTCGCCCACGCCAAGATGGCGGCGGACCTGTCATTAAATAGAATGGAGGTCATTTGGAACAAGAAAAGTGTCCCAAACGGCCTCTTGGGTTAAATGGACTTGCCGCCACCCGGTGGCGGGAGCAGCAATGCGCAAGCCCGAGGGCGTTTGGGTCAAGCGACGGGGGCATCTGGGACAAAATTGTGCCAAATGACCTGGGAGGCCATTATGGACAAGCCAGGACATTTGGGACAAATTCAATTCATAACGGTGTCACTTGGCCACAATTTGGATTTCCCAGGTCATTTGGGCGCGCTGGCAATGTAATGGTCTGGTCATTTGGGTACAGAAGACCCTACTTTCCCTCCGGACAGGAAATGCATGCGTAAAAGGTGAAAGGTTAGCATCTTTGCGTACGTCGAGCGCATGCACATACTGGCCTGGGACACACACGCTACGGCAGAGACATCTGTGTGACGGTTATAGTTATATTTCCTGACTTTACTCGTAGTTTTAAGTCATTTTAGAGAGTTTTAGTGAGTAACAGTGAGTGACAGTGTATTTTCCCGACTGTTACTGGTAAGCTTTGTGAAGTGTTAGCTGTTAGCCGCGTGCTAACATGTAAACAACAGAGAAGCAGCTGAATGTTCAACATCTGACTGAGATCTGACTGTGGATATGAACTCAAAACAGGATGAACATCTACCCAGTAAGTTGTTGTATCTTACTGATATCTGTTTTACAAACTAATAGTAATAATAATAACAATAATACTACATTTTATACTATACACATGCTAACACTGTTGACTATAGTAGTATTTTTTCAGTCTCATTTCTCATTGTATTGTTATTTTTACACATAAGTAGATAAGTTTATAATTAATCAATGATTGTTTGAGGATTTATTCACTTTCTCTGTCAAAAATAAATAACATTCTATCATTTCATGAGAAGGAAAAAGTCTCAAATCATGATTGTCTTCATTTTTCCTAGGTAGGAGGATGACACACACAAATAAAAGTGCTTTTTGCAGAAACACATGGACCAGTTCAGTCTGCTGCCAGCCCCCCCAACCTAATGATAAACCAGCCCCCACCTGATGATAACACATGGACATTTTTGGACTTTATTGCAATTGTTTGTGTTTTGAATGTTTGTATTAGTTATTTTGTTTAGTAAATTTGCACTAATTTTGATATTTATATTTATTCTAATTGAATTTATCATATTTTTGCACATTTGTTCAACTTTATATTTGATTTTTATTAAAGTGTATTATTATTATTATTATTAGTAGTATTATTATTATTATTATTATTATTATTGATATATTATTATATTGTTTGGAGTAAGTTCATAATAAAACTACTCCATTTGGAGACAAAATAATCCATGTTTATATGGTTTTATTCATTTTAGTTGTGCACAAAGGTAGAAGTTGATGAAACACAAGGTACATTTCATTTCTAAAAGCTCCAGTAGACAGTAATAAACTTCTGTAATGGATATGAGTTGTATTTTCCAGACAGATTTTACTGGAAAATTAAAATAATGTATTTGGAACAGTTTGGCACAACAGTGTGCCAAACTGTGCCAAATGCACTGTCCGCCTGGTGTTATCTGGACTTAAACCTTTCTGGAGGCTTTGTCCTTTGCTCTAATTCTATCAACTTTTGTTCCTGTGTTGTAAAGGAGTTACTGAAGGTGATCAATAGTGTCTATATTCATGGAATCATTGTTAGCAGGGTGTTTTCTTTTGTCAAAAAAAATAATACATTCAGGCGAGACCAAAAAATGTGATTTTATCTTTTAGTTTATTCCAGTTTATTCAGTCATAGTAGTAGCTACACTATTTTAGACAATGGGAATAGATTGTGTGAAGCCTGTAGATGTCCATAGATACAAAGAACATCCATATAAACCTGTGGATTGTGGAGCAATTCTTCATTTACTTTGGGTATGTTTTTTTAGGCGTTTTTCTCTGAAAATAGGCTCAGGGTGGAAGAGGTTAATTAAATTAGCCAACATATCTTCCATGTTAATGATTGTTCTAGGTCTTTTTTCATCCTCAGAAACCTTCACATTAGCCCCGTGGTGAACAGCTCTAATTAAATCATGAAAGGTATGTGTCATTTGTTTAAACCGGGCCGTAGGTTTAATGTAGTCCGCCATGTTTTTTGGACCCCGCATCTCCCCCCGTTGCAGCCCGGGCGCACGGCGAAATCCTCCCCGTGTGCCCCGCACCGCCTGTGCATAAGTCCGGATGAGGGGTTGGGGGCGACCGGTGGGGATAATCCTCCGGGGTGGCACTGGCTCAAGGTTGGGGTTATAGTGATTGCGGACCCCGGCGTTGTGAAACCCCGGAGCCCTAAATGCACTGTCCGTCCCCCGGAGAAAATCATCCCCACCGCGGCGTCCCGCTTCCCACTCCCCGGGCGCGAAGCGACCTGGCCGGCGTCCCCTGCGGACCACCGTCCAGCCCTCTCCGTCCGTAAAATTCTGCATTTTATTTTATATATGTATGTGTGTGTGTGTCCCATGTTGTGTGTGTGTTGTGTAGTGTGTGTGAGTGTGCGTATTTTAATTTTAACAAAGAAAAGAGACAAAAAGAAAAGAAAAAGAAGCTAGCTAACACGGAAATCTCCGCCGAAGCCGGGCGGAAAACTCCCGTGAAAGTAAAATAAAAATAAAAAAGTGGACGACGTTTTGACCTAAATAGGTCTTCTTCAGGTCCAAATAAAATAAAATAAACCAGAAAAAGGAAAAGGTTTTGTGGTGGTTTTCGACCAAAATAAAGCTTGAAAATTTTTTTTTCGGTCAGCGGATAGATTTGACGGAATTTGACGGAACAGAAATTTCATTTTTGATGGATTTCCGTCTGTGGACGGAGATTTGACAGCCATGCAAACACTAACAAAAAAACTAACACGAACACAAACACAAACAAACAAACACTAACACAAACATTTGGTCATTTCAGTGTTAGTGTGTTGGTGTTTTACTCGGTGGATGTCGAAGCCTATCGCCAGGTTGTCTCCTTTCCCCTCAGAAGGTGTAGCTCGCTTCTCCTTCTGCTGTAGACAGATCAACACCTCATCCTCCACCTTCTTCACATCAAATACGTACTGGAGGGGGAAGAGGAAGAAGAGGAGGAGGAGGAGAAGGACGAGGAGGCGGAGGAGGAGGAGGAGGGGACAAGGAAGAGGAGGAGGAGGAGGAGGAGGAGGAGGAGGAGGAGGAGGAGGAGGAGGAGGAGGAGGAAGGAGGAGGAGGAGGAGAAGGACGAGGAGGCGGAGGAGGAGGAGGAGGGGACAAGGAAGAGGAGGAGGAGGAGGAGGAAGAGAAGGAGAAGGAGGAGGAGGAGGAGGAGGAGGAGGAGGAGGAGGAGAAGGACGAGGAGGAGAAGGACGAGGAGGAGGAGGAAGAGGAGGAGGAGGAGAAGGAGGAGGAGGAGAAGGACGAGGAAGAGGAGGAAGAGGAGGAAGAGGAGGAGGAGGAGAAGGACGAGGAAGAGGAGGAGGAGGAGGAAGAGGAGTAGGAGGAGAAGGACGAGGAAGAGGACGAGGAGGAGGAAGAGTAGAAGGAGGAGGAGGAGGAGGAGGAGGAGGAGGAGGAGGAGGAGGAGGAGGAGGAGGAGGAAGAGGAGGAGAAGGAGGAGGAGGAGGAAGAGGAGGAGGAGGAGGAAGAAAGAGAATCAGACATTGACTTTTCCAGTAACTTTCTTCCAGTTCATAACAAATGTTTAGGATAATTTCCAGAATATAAGCCACGACTTTTGTCACAAACTTTCAGCTCTGAGGAGAATTCATGCATTTTTTTCAAATGGGGGCGTTCGAGCAGAAAAGGTAAAAGTGAGAAAGAATACATGTGTCATGACCTCTGTTCCAGTGACCTTTCCCCCAGTACTCTCTCTCCACACTCACCTGGTCCCGCACTGCGCAGCTGCAAACCGTTCCTCATCTGTGGCTACATAAGCAGTGACGCTTGCAGTTGCCAGTGCGGGACCATTCTACAATGTCACCTCCATAACCCGGACACTTTCTCCATCTCCTCAGTCACCATAACCTTCATCATCACCACGGACTCTGGCCGTTGGTTCCCAGGTTTTGGTTTGATTTTGTCTTGTCTTTATGTTTCTTAGTTTTGTTATTAAATTATTTTTCCCTTCAGCACTGTGCATTGGAGTCCGTACTCACCTCACCCCGATCCTGACAGAATGGACTCCGCCAGTGCTAAAGGGACGTGTTTTGTTTTAGTTTCCCCTGGTCTGTTCTGTCTAAAGTCTGTCCAGTCTTGTGTTCTGTCCCTGTCTGTGTGCGTTTCCCTTCTCTTTCCGTGTATCTGCCTAGCGTTCCATGTCTCTTCTTAGCATTCGTGTATCTTCCGAGCGTTCCAGTTTTTTTTTCTGTCTAGTTTAGTCTTCGGTCCTTTTTTGTCTGTGGCTGTCTCTGGTTCTGTCTTTTCGGTCTAGCTTGTTTTCTTGTCTCACTTGTAGTCATCGTAGGGTTTCAAGTCTTCTCGGTCTAGTGGTTTTGAGTCTTCGCTGTCTGTTCCCCGTTTCTGACTGTCCCTACCTGTTGCCTGTCTCTGCCTGTTGCTTTTCTCCCCCTCGGATTTTTCCCTCTCGGGTCTGGGCCCTGTTTCCAGTCCGTCCAGGGCCGGTTGCCCCTATTACCAGTTGCCTATGGTGGTACTGGTCGTTTGGGGAATACTGGTTCAGGGAATGGGTACTGGTTATCAGGTCCAGACATCCCCTCTCTTCCTTACCCCGGGCCTGTTCGTCGTGTCTGGCCGGGTTTCGCCCCGGACCTGCTTGTGGTGTTCGGGTTGGCCCGGTCCTTTTGTTTCCTCGTTTTGTCCTGTCTTTGTTTAGTGCCTTGTCTCTGTTCCATTTTGTCGCTCCCTGCCAGAGTCCATGGTGACCCCACCCAATCAGTTTTGCTCCTGCTACCACCCCAGACCACTCAGGCCAGTCCGCCCAGAGCGTCTTCCACCCGGAGGGTTATGACACCGCTCCGCCAGAGGGTACTCCGACCAGGGTGTTTCCATGCCGCCCTGCCTGGAGTAACACTACTTTAATTTTTTTTTAGCTCTGGACAATGGCGGGGGGGGTCTTTGTTTTTTGTTTTTAAGGGGCGTCAGGAGCCGCCCCTTGGGGGGGGGGGACTGTCATGACCTCTGCTCTGTTGACCTTTCCCCCAGTCATCTCCACACTCACCTGGTCCCGCACTGCGCAGCTGCAAACCATTCCTCATCTGTGGCTATATAAGCAGTGAAGCTGCAGTTGCCAGTGCAGGACCATTCAGTAATGTCACCTCCATAACCTGGACATTCATCATCACCACGGACTCTGGCGGTTCGTTCCCAGGTTTTGTCTCTTTCTTGTCTTTATGTTTCTTAGTTTGTTATTAAATTCTTTTTCCCTTCAGCATTGTGCAATGGAGTCCTCACTCACCTCACCCCGATCCTGACAATATGTGAGGAAGACGCAGGTTTAGTGTGACCCTAACCCTAGTATAAACAGACGCTCTTCATGGAAGGTTCTAGAATATGACGGAGCTTTAAAGTAAAAAACATTAAGTGGACGATGAAGACGGAAAAAGAGAAACTGTATGATAACCATGGACAGATAGAAGAGTGAACACAGGTTATAGAGGAGTGAACACACATGTTATAGAAGAGTGAACACACACGGGCTATAGAAGAGTGAACACACACGGGCTATAGAAGAGTGAACACACACGCGCTATAGAAGAGTGACCACACACGGGCTATAGAAGAGTGAACACACACAGGCTATAGAAGAGTGAACACACATGTTATAGGAGAGTGAACACACTAGTTATAGAAGAGTGAATAAACATAGATCATAGAAGAGTGAACACACACGGGTTATAGAAGAGTGAACACACAGGTTATAGAAGAGTGAACACTCACGGGATATAGAAGAGTGAAAACACACACATGTTATAGGAGAGTGAACACACACACGTTATAGAAGAGTGAACACACAGAGGTTATAGAAGGGTGAGCACACAGATTAGAGAAGAGTGAACACATACATGTTATAGGAGAGTGAACACACACAGGTTATTGAAGAGTGAACACACATGGGCTATAGAAGAGTGAACACACACGGGCTATAGAAGAGTGAAAACACAGGTTATAGAAGAGTGAACACACACAGGTTATAGAAGAGTGAACACACACGGGTTATAGAAGAGTGAACACACACAGGCTATAGAAGAGTGACCACACACAGGTTATAGAAGAGTGAACACACATGTTATAGAAGAGTGAACACACAAGTTATAGAAGGGTGAACACAGGTCGATTATAGAGGAGTGAACACACACACACGTTATTGAAGAGTGAACACACACGGGCTATGGCAGAGTGAACACACATGGGCTATAGAAGAGTGAACACACAGGTTATAGAAGAGTGAACACACACAGGTTATAGAAGAGTGAACACACAAGTTATAGAAGAGTGAACACACAAGTTATAGAAGGGTGAATAAACACAGATCATAGAAGAGTGAACACACACGGGTTATAGAAGAGTGAACACACATGTTATAGAAGAGTGAACACACAAGTTATAGAAGGGTGAATAAACATAGATCATAGAAGAGTGAACACACACGGGTTATAGAAGAGTGAACACACATGTTATGGAAGAGTGAACACTCACGGGATATAGAAGAGTGAAAACACACACATGTTATAGGAGAGTGAACACACAGAGGTTATAGAAGGGTGAGCACACAGATTAGAGAAGAGTGAACACATACATGTTATAGAAGAGTGAACACACACAGGTTATTGAAGAGTGAACACACACAGGCTATAGAAGAGTGAATACACACGGGCTATAGAAGAGTGAAAACACAGGTTATAGAAGAGTGAACACACACAGGTTATAGAAGAGTGAACACACACGGATTATAGAAGAGTGAACACACACAGGCTATAGAAGAGTGACCACACACAGGTTATAGAAGAGTGAACACACATGTTATAGAAGAGTGAACACACAAGTTATAGAAGGGTGAACACAGGTTGATTAAGAGTGAACACACACACGTTATTGAAGAGTGAACACACACGGGCTATGGCAGAGTGAACACACACGGGCTATAGAAGAGTGAACACACAGGTTATAGAAGAGTGAACACACACAGGTTATAGAAGAGTGAACACACATGTTATAGAGGAGTGAACACACAAGTTATAGAAGGGTGAATAAACACAGATCATAGAAGAGTGAACACACACGGGTTATAGAAGAGTGAACACTCACGGGATATAGAACAGTGAACACACACGGGCTATAGAAGAGTGAACACACACGCGTTATAGAAGAGTGACCACACACAGGCTATAGAAGAGTGAACACACACGGGCTATAGAAGAGTGAACACACATGTTATAGAAGAGTGAACACACAAGTTATAGAAGGGTGAATAAACATAGATCATAGAAGAGTGAACACACACGGGTTATAGAAGAGTGAACACACATGTTATAGAAGAGTGAACACTAACGGGATATAGAAGAGTGAAAACACACACATGTTATAGGAGAGTGAACACACAGAGGTTATAGAAGGGTGAGCACACAGATTAGAGAAGAGTGAACACATACATGTTATAGAAGAGTGAACACACACAGGTTATTGAAGAGTGAACACACACGGGCTATAGAAGAGTGAATACACATGGGCTATAGAAGAGTGAAAACACAGGTTATAGAAGAGTGAACACACACAGGTTATAGAAGAGTGAACACACACGGATTATAGAAGAGTGAACACACACAGGCTATAGAAGAGTGACCACACACAGGTTATAGAAGAGTGAACACACATGTTATAGAAGAGTGAACACACAAGTTATAGAAGGGTGAATAAACACAGATCATAGAAGAGTGAACACACACGGGTTATAGAAGAGTGAACACACATGTTATAGAAGAGTGAACACACAAGTTATAGAAGGGTGAATAAACATTGATCATAGAAGAGTGAACACACACGGGTTATAGAAGAGTGAACACACATGTTATGGAAGAGTGAACACTCACGGGATATAGAAGAGTGAAAACACACACATGTTATAGGAGAGTGAACACACAGAGGTTATAGAAGGGTGAGCACACAGATTAGAGAAGAGTGAACACATACATGTTATAGAAGAGTGAACACACACAGGTTATTGAAGAGTGAACACACACAGGCTATAGAAGAGTGAATACACACGGGCTATAGAAGAGTGAAAACACAGGTTATAGAAGAGTGAACACACACAGGTTATAGAAGAGTGAACACACACGGATTATAGAAGAGTGAACACACACAGGCTATAGAAGAGTGACCACACACAGGTTATAGAAGAGTGAACACACATGTTATAGAAGAGTGAACACACAAGTTATAGAAGGGTGAACACAGGTTGATTAAGAGTGAACACACACACGTTATTGAAGAGTGAACACACACGGGCTATGGCAGAGTGAACACACACGGGCTATAGAAGAGTGAACACACAGGTTATAGAAGAGTGAACACACACAGGTTATAGAAGAGTGAACACACATGTTATAGAGGAGTGAACACACAAGTTATAGAAGGGTGAATAAACACAGATCATAGAAGAGTGAACACACACGGGTTATAGAAGAGTGAACACTCACGGGATATAGAACAGTGAACACACACGGGCTATAGAAGAGTGAACACACACGCGTTATAGAAGAGTGACCACACACAGGCTATAGAAGAGTGAACACACACGGGCTATAGAAGAGTGAACACACATGTTATAGAAGAGTGAACACACAAGTTATAGAAGGGTGAATAAACATAGATCATAGAAGAGTGAACACACACGGGTTATAGAAGAGTGAACACACATGTTATAGAAGAGTGAACACTAACGGGATATAGAAGAGTGAAAACACACACATGTTATAGGAGAGTGAACACACAGAGGTTATAGAAGGGTGAGCACACAGATTAGAGAAGAGTGAACACATACATGTTATAGAAGAGTGAACACACACAGGTTATTGAAGAGTGAACACACACGGGCTATAGAAGAGTGAATACACATGGGCTATAGAAGAGTGAAAACACAGGTTATAGAAGAGTGAACACACACAGGTTATAGAAGAGTGAACACACACGGATTATAGAAGAGTGAACACACACAGGCTATAGAAGAGTGACCACACACAGGTTATAGAAGAGTGAACACACATGTTATAGAAGAGTGAACACACAAGTTATAGAAGGGTGAATAAACACAGATCATAGAAGAGTGAACACACACGGGTTATAGAAGAGTGAACACACATGTTATGGAAGAGTGAACACTCACGGGATATAGAAGAGTGAAAACACACACATGTTATAGGAGAGTGAACACACAGAGGTTATAGAAGGGTGAGCACACAGATTAGAGAAGAGTGAACACATACATGTTATAGAAGAGTGAACACACACAGGTTATTGAAGAGTGAACACACACGGGCTATAGAAGAGTGAATACACACGGGCTATAGAAGAGTGAAAACACAGGTTATAGAAGAGTGAACACACACAGGTTATAGAAGAGTGAACACACACGGATTATAGAAGAGTGAACACACACAGGCTATAGAAGAGTGACCACACACAGGTTATAGAAGAGTGAACACACATGTTATAGAAGAGTGAACACACAAGTTATAGAAGGGTGAACACAGGTTGATTAAGAGTGAACACACACACGTTATTGAAGAGTGAACACACACGGGCTATAGAAGAGTGAACACACAGGTTATAGAAGAGTGAACACACACAGGTTATAGAAGAGTGAACACACATGTTATAGAGGAGTGAACACACAAGTTATAGAAGGGTGAATAAACACAGATCATAGAAGAGTGAACACACACGGGTTATAGAAGAGTGAACACTCACGGGATATAGAACAGTGAACACACACGGGCTATAGAAGAGTGAACACACACGCGTTATAGAAGAGTGACCACACACAGGCTATAGAAGAGTGAACACACACGGGCTATAGAAGAGTGAACACACATGTTATAGAAGAGTGAACACACAAGTTATAGAAGGGTGAACACTCACGGGATATAGAAGAGGGAAAACACACACATGTTATAGGAGAGTGAACACACAGAGGTTATAGAAGGGTGAGCACACAGATTAGAGAAGAGTGAACACATACATGTTATAGAAGAGTGAACACACACAGGTTATTGAAGAGTGAACACACACGGGCTATAGAAGAGTGAATACACACGGGCTATAGAAGAGTGAAAACACAGGTTATAGAAGAGTGAACACACACAGGTTATAGAAGAGTGAACACACACGGATTATAGAAGAGTGAACACACACAGGCTATAGAAGAGTGACCACACACAGGTTATAGAAGAGTGAACACACATGTTATAGAAGAGTGAACACACAAGTTATAGAAGGGTGAACACAGGTTGATTAAGAGTGAACACACACACGTTATTGAAGAGTGAACACACACGGGCTATGGCAGAGTGAACACACACGGGCTATAGAAGAGTGAACACACAGGTTATAGAAGAGTGAACACACACAGGTTATAGAAGAGTGAACACACATGTTATAGAGGAGTGAACACACAAGTTATAGAAGGGTGAATAAACACAGATCATAGAAGAGTGAACACACACCGGTTATAGAAGAGTGAACACTCACGGGCTATAGAAGAGTGAACACACACAGGCTATAGAAGAGTGAACACACAGGTTATAGAAGA
Source organism: Siphamia tubifer (assembly GCA_020466265.1). Lineage (NCBI taxonomy): Eukaryota > Metazoa > Chordata > Actinopteri > Kurtiformes > Apogonidae > Siphamia > Siphamia tubifer. Next base: position 50,656,040 of record CM035796.1, read on the forward strand.
GTGAACACACAAGTTATAGAAGGGTGAATAAACACAGATCATAGAAGAGTGAACACACACGGGTTATAGAAGAGTGAACACACAGGTTTTAGAAGAGTGAACACTCACGGGATATAGAAGAGTGAAAACACACACGTTATAGAAGAGTGAACACACATGCGCTATAGAAGAGTGACCACACACAGGCTATAGAAGAGTGAACACACACAGGTTATAGAAGAGTGAACACACACAGGCTATAGAAGAGTGAACACACAGGTTATAGAAGAGTGAACACACAAGTTATAGAAGGGTGAATAAACACAGATCATAGAAGAGTGAACACACACGGGTTATAGAAGAGTGAACACACAGGTTATAGAAGAGTGAACACTCACGGGATATAGAAGAGTGAAAACACACACATGTTATAGAAGAGTGAACACACATGCGCTATAGAAGAGTGACCACACATGGGCTATAGAAGAGTGAACACACACAGGCTATAGAAGAGTGAACACACACAGGTTATAGAAGAGTGAACACACACACGCTATAGAAGAGTGAATACACACATGTTATAGAAGAGTGAACACACGTGTTATAGAAGAGTGAACACACAAGTTATAGAAGGGTGAACACAGGCCGATTATAGAAGAGTGAACACACACACAGGTTATTGAAGAGTGAACACACACGGGCTATAGCAGAGTGAACACACACAGGCTATAGAAGAGTGAACACACACAGGTTATAGAAGAGTGAACACACACACGCTATAGAAGAGTGAATACACACATGTTATAGAAGAGTGAACACACGTGTTATAGAAGAGTGAACACACAAGTTATAGAAGGGTGAACACAGGCCGATTATAGAAGAGTGAACACACACACAGGTTATTGAAGAGTGAACACACACGGGCTATAGAAGAGTGAACACACAGGTTATAGAAGAGTGAATACTCACGGGATATAGAAGAGTGAAAACACACATGTTATAGAAGAGTGAGCACACACACAAGTTATAGAAGGGTGAGCACACAGATTAGAGAAGAGTAAACACACAGGTTATAGAAGAGTGAACACTCACGGGATATAGAAGAGTGAACACACACGGGCTATAGAAGAGTGAACACACACAGGCTATAGAAGAGTGAACACACAGGTTATAGAAGAGTGAACACACACGGGCTATAGAAGAGTGAACACACACAGGTTATAGAAGAGTGAACACACATGTTATAGAAGAGTGAACACACACAGGTTATAGAAGAGTGAACACACACGGGCTATAGAAGAGTGAACACACACACGCTATAGAAGAGTGACCACACACGGGCTATAGAAGAGTGAACACACACAGACTATAGAAGAGTGAACACACACAGGTTATAGAAGAGTGAACACACATGTTATAGAAGAGTGAACACACAATTTATAGAAGGGTGAACACAGGCCGATTATAGAAGAGTGAACACACACAGGTTATAGAAGAGTGAACACACACAGGTTATAGAAGAGTGAACACACATGGGCTATAGAAGAGTGAACACACACGCGCTATAGAAGAGTGACCACACACGGGCTATAGAAGAGTGAACACACACGGGCTATAGAAGAGTGAACACACACGGGCTATAGAAGAGTGAACACAAAAATTATAGAAGGGTGAATAAACAGATCATAGAAGAGTGAACACACACGGGTTATAGAAGAGTGAACACTCACGGGATATAGAAGAGTGAAAACACACATGTTATAGGAGAGTGAACACACACGTTATAGAAGAGTGAACACACAGAGGTTATAGAAGGGTGAGCACACAGATTAGAGAAGAGTGAACACATACATGTTATAGAAGAGTGAACACAGACAGGTTATTGAAGAGTGAACACACACGGGCTATAGAAGAGTGAACACACACGGGCTATAGAAGAGTGAAAACACAGGTTATAGAAGAGTGAACACACACAGGTTATAGAAGAGTGAACACACACGGGTTATAGAAGAGTGAGCACACACAGGCTATAGAAGAGTGAACACACATGTTATAGAAGAGTGAACACACACAGGTTATAGAAGAGTGAACACACACGGGCTATAGAAGAGTGAACACACACACGCTATAGAAGAGTGACCACACACGGGCTATAGAAGAGTGAACACACACAGACTATATAAGAGTGAACACACACAGGTTATAGAAGAGTGAACACACATGTTATAGAAGAGTGAACACACAATTTATAGAAGGGTGAACACAGGCCGATTATAGAAGAGTGAACACACACAGGTTATAGAAGAGTGAACACACACAGGTTATAGAAGAATGAACACACACGGGCTATAGAAGAGTGAACACACACGGGCTATAGAAGAGTGAACACACACGGGCTATAGAAGAGTGAACACACACGGGTTATAGAAGAGTGAACACTCACGGGATATAGAAGAGTGAAAACACACATGTTATAGGAGAGTGAACACACACACGTTATAGAAGAGTGAACACACAGAGGTTATAGAAGGGTGAGCACACAGATTAGAGAAGAGTGAACACATACATGTTATAGAAGAGTGAACACAGACAGGTTATTGAAGAGTGAACACACACGGGCTATAGAAGAGTGAACACACACGGGCTATGGCAGAGTGAACACACACGGGCTATAGAAGAGTGAACACACAGGTTATAGAAGAGTGAACACACACAGGTTATAGAAGAGTGAACACACATGTTATAGAAGAGTGAACACACAAGTTATAGAAGGGTGAATAAACACAGATCATAGAAGAGTGAACACACACGGGTTATAGAAGAGTGAACACTCACGGGATATAGAACAGTGAACACACACGGGCTATAGAAGAGTGAACACACACAGGCTATAGAAGAGTGAACACACAGGTTATAGAAGAGTGAACACACAAGTTATAGAAGGGTGAATAAACACAGATCATAGAAGAGTGAACACACACGGGTTATAGAAGAGTGAACACACAGGTTATAGAAGAGTGAACACTCACGGGATATAGAAGAGTGAAAACACACACATGTTATAGAAGAGTGAACACACATGCGCTATAGAAGAGTGACCACACACGGGCTATAGAAGAGTGAACACACGCAGGCTATAGAAGAGTGAACACACACAGGTTATAGAAGAGTGAACACACATGTTATAGAAGAGTGAACGCACACAGGTTATAGAAGAGTGAACACACACGGGCTATAGAAGAGTGAACACACACACGCTATAGAAGAGTGAACACACACAGGTTATAGAAGATTGAACAAACGTGTTATAGAAGAGTGAACACACAAGTTATAGAAGGGTGAACACAGGCCGATTATAGAAGAGTGAACACACACAGGTTATTGAAGAGTGAACACACACGGAATATAGCAGAGTGAACACACACGGGCTATAGAAGTGTGAACACACAGGTTATAGAAGAGTGATACTCACGGGATATAGAAGAGTGAAAACACACATGTTATAAAAGAGTGAGCACACACACAAGTTATAGAAGGGTGAGCACACAGATTAGAGAAGAGTGAACACATACATGTTATAGAAGAGTAAACACACAGGTTATAGAAGAGTGAACACTCACGGGATATAGAAGAGTGAACACACACGGGCTATAGAAGAGTGAACACACACAGGCTATAGAAGAGTGAACACACAGGTTATAGAAGAGTGAACACACACGGGCTATAGAAGAGTGAACACACATGCGCTATAGAAGAGTGACCACACACGGGCTATAGAAGAGTGAACACACACAGGCTATAGAAGAGTGAACACACACAGGTTATAGAAGAGTGAACACACATGTTATAGAAGAGTGAACACACACAGGTTATAGAAGAGTGAACACACACGGGCTATAGAAGAGTGAACACACACGCTATAGAAGAGTGACCACACACGGGCTATAGAAGAGTGAACACACACAGACTATAGAAGAGTGAACACACACAGGTTATAGAAGAGTGAACACACATGTTATAGAAGAGTGAACACACAAGTTATAGAAGGGTGAACACAGGCCAATTATAGAAGAGTGAACACACACAGGTTATTGAAGAGTGAACAGACACGGGCTATAGCAGAGTGAACACTCACGGGCTATAGCAGAGTGAACACACACGGGCTATAGAAGAGTGAACACACAGGTTATAGAAGAGTGAATACTCACGGGATATAGAAGAGTGAAAACACACATGTTATAGAAGAGTGAACACACACACATGTTATAGAAGAGTGAACACACACAGGTTATAGAAGAGTGAACACACATGTTATAGAAGAGTGAACACACAAGTTATAGAAGGGTGAACACAGGCTGATTATTGAAGAGTGAACACACAGGTTATTGAAGAGTGAACACACACGGGCAATAGCAGAGTGAACACTCAGGGGCTATAGCAGAGTGAACACACACGGGCTATAGAAGAGTGAACACACAGGTTATAGAAGAGTGAATACACACGGGATATAGAAGAGTGAAAACACACATGTTATAGAAGAGTGAACACACAGATGTTATAGAAGAGTGAACACATACAAGTTATAGAAGGGTGAGCACACAGATTATAGAAGAGTGAACACTCACGGGATATAGAAGAGTGAACACACACATGTTATAGAAGAGTGAACACACAGGTTATAGAAGAGTGAACACACCGATTATAGAAGAGTGAACACACCAATTATAGAAGAGTGAACACACATGGTATAGAAGAGTGAACACACACATGTTATAGAAAAGTGAACACAGACAAGTTATAGAAGAGTGAACACACAGGTTATAGAAGAGTGAACACACACAGGTTATAGAAGAGTGAACACACATGTTATAGAAGAGTGAACTCACACAGGTTATAGAAGAGTGAACACACACAGGCTATAGAAGAGTGAACACACACATGCTATAGAAGAGTGACCACACACGGGCTATAGAAGAGTGAACACACACAGACTATAGAAGAGTGAACACACACAGGTTATAGAAGAGTGAACACACATGTTATAGAAGAGTGAACACACAAGTTATAGAAGGGTGAACACAGGCCGATTATAGAAGAGTGAACACACACAGGTTATTGAAGAGTGAACACACACGGGCTATAGAAGAGTGAACACACACACATGTTATAGAAGAGTGAATACTCACGGGATATAGAAGAGTGAAAACACACATGTTATAGAAGAGTGAACACACACACATGTTATAGAAGAGTGAACACACACAAGTTATAGAAGGGTGAGCACACAGATTATAGAAGAGTGAACACACCAATTATAGAAGAGTGAACACACATGGTATAGAAGAGTGAACACACACATGTTATAGAAGAGTGAACACACAGGTTATAGAAGAGTGAACACACACAGGTTATAGAAGAGTGTACACACACAGATTATAGAAGAGTGAACACACACAGGTTATAGAAGAGTGAACACACAGGTTGTACAAGAATGAACACACAGGTTATAGAAGAGTGAACACACAGGTAAGAGAAGAGTGAACACACACATGTTATAGAAGAGTGAACACAAAGGTTATAGAAGAGTGAATACACACGTTATAGAAAAGTGAACACACGATTATAGAAGAGTGAACAAACAGGTTATAAAAGATTGAGCACACACAGGTTAGAGAAGAGTGAACACACGCCAATTACAGAAGAGTGAACACACACAGGGTATAGAAGAGTGAACACACACAGGTTATAGAAGAGTGAACACACACAGGTTATAGAAGAGTGAACACACACAGGTTATAGAAGAGTGAACACACAAGTTATAGAAGGGTGAATAAACATAGATCATAGAAGAGTGAACACACACGGGTTATAGAAGAGTGAACACACATGTTACAGAAGAGTGAACACACATGTGATAGAAGAGTGAACACACAAGTTATAGAAGGGTGAATACACACCGATCATAGCAGAGTGAACACACACAGGTTATAGAAGAGCGAACACACATGTTATAGAAGAGTGAACACACACAGGTTATAGAATGGTAAAATGTTAAATGTTCTGCACTTATATAGTTCTTTTCCACCTTCATGGTTCAAAGCACTTTACATTAGCCTCACATTCACCCATCCACACACACTCATACACCAGTAGGTTTCTAAGGTCAAAGGTCAGTCCTACTGGGGGCCTAAGCCAGGGTTCAGTATCTTGCCCAAGGACACTTCGACATGTGGACAGCCAGAGCTGGGACGCAAACCGCCAACCTCTCGGTCATTGGACGACCCACTCTACCAACTGAGCCACAGCCGCCCTGAAGGGTGAACACACACAGGTTATAG
>CM035796.1:50667356-50678837 GCA_020466265.1 Siphamia tubifer
TTTTGTTTCCAGTTGTTTTTTCACGGTAGAAAAATGACTGGAGGTGGAACAACACAGTTTACTTCTACTTCCTCATACATGTCCATGACGCGCTGATGAGGCGTCTGTGATTGGCTCAGAATGTGTGAAGGAACACTCCTCCCTCCCCTCTGGCTCTGTGTGTGTTTACCATCCCAGAGTAACATCCAGCTAGGTTTGGTGACGTCACTTGTTTTGAAAACGTGCAGTAAAAAAACAGTCTTTATTTCCACAGAGACACATGAACCAGTTTGATCCAACAGTTTTTTACTGCTGCATTACTGCCGTGTTACTGCTGTTTCTACAGTATTACTACTGCGTTACTGCCACGTTATTGCTGTGTTACAGTATTACTGCAGCGTTACTGCTGTTTCTACAGTATTACTCCCACATTACTGCTGCGTTACTGCCGTGTTACTGCCGTGTTACTGCTGTTTCTACAGTATTACTCCCACGTTACTGCTGCATTACTGCTGCGTTACTGTTGCATTACTGCCCCGTTACTGCTGCGTTACTGCCGCGTTACTGCTGCGTTACTGCCGCGTTACTGCTGCGTTACTTCCCCGTTACTGCTGCGTTACTGCCGTGTTACTGCTGCGTTACTGCTGCGTTACTGCTGCATTACTGTTGCGTTACTGCTGCGTTACTGCTGCGTTACTGCTGCATTACTGTTGCGTTACTGCTGCGTTACTGTTGCGTGACTGCTGCATTACTGCTGCATTACTGCTGCGTTACTGTTGCGTGACTGCTGCATTACTGCTGCATTACTGCTGCGTTACTGTTGCGTGACTGCTGCGTTACTGCTGTGTTACTGTTGCGTTACTGCTGCATTACTGCTGCGTTACTGCTGCATTACTGCCGTGTTACTGCTTCATTACTGCTGCATTACTGTTGCGTTACTATTGTGTTACTGCCGTGTTACTGCTTCATTACTGCTTCATTACTGCTGCGTTACTGCTGCGTTACTGTTGCGTTACTGTTGTGTTACTGCTTCATTACTGCTTCATTACTGCTGCGTTACTGCTGCATTACTGTTGCGTTACTGTTGTGTTTCTGCTGCATTACTGCTGCGTTACTGCTGCGTTACTGCTGCGTTACTGCTGCGTTACTGCTGCGTTACTGCTGCGTTACTGCTGCGTTACTGTTGCGTTACTGCCGCGTTACTGCTGCGTTACTGCCGCGTTACTGCTGCGTTACTTCCCCGTTACTGCTGCGTTACTGCCGTGTTACTGCTGCATTACTGTTGCGTTACTGTTGTGTTACTGCTGCGTTACTGCTGCGTTACTGCTGCGTTACTGCTGCATTACTGCTGCGTTACTGCTGCATTACTGCTGCGTTACTGCTGCGTTACTGCCGCGTTACTGCTGCGTTACTGCCGCGTTACTTCCCCGTTACTGCTGCGTTACTGCCGTGTTACTGCTGCATTACTGTTGTGTTACTGTTGCGTTACTGCTGCGTTACTGCTGCGTTACTGCTGCATTACTGTTGCGTTACTGCTGCGTTACTGTTGCGTTACTGCTGCATTACTGCTGCATTACTGCTGCGTTACTGCTGCGTTACTGTTGCGTTACTGTTGTGTTACTGTTGTGTTACTGCTTCATTACTGCTTCATTACTGCTGCGTTACTGCTGCATTACTGTTGCGTTACTGTTGTGTTACTGTTGCGTTACTGCTGCGTTACTGTTGCGTTACTGCTGCATTACTGCTTCATTACTGCTGCGTTACTGCTGCGTTACTGTTGCGTTACTGTTGTGTTACTGCTTCATTACTGTTGCGTTACTGTTGCGTTACTGCTGCGTTACTGTTGCGTTACTGCTGCATTACTGCTTCATTACTGCTGCGTTACTGCTGCGTTACTGTTGCGTTACTGTTGTGTTACTGCTGCATTACTGTTGCGTTACTGTTGTGTTACTGTTGCGTTACTGCTGCGTTACTGTTGCGTTACTGCTGCATTACTGCTGCATTACTGCTGCGTTACTGCTGCGTTACTGTTGCGTTACTGTTGTGTTACTGTTGTGTTACTGCTTCATTACTGCTTCATTACTGCTGCGTTACTGCTGCATTACTGTTGCGTTACTGTTGTGTTACTGTTGCGTTACTGCTGCGTTACTGTTGCGTTACTGCTGCATTACTGCTTCATTACTGCTGCGTTACTGCTGCATTACTGTTGCGTTACTGTTGTGTTTCTGCTGCATTACTGCTAAGTTACTGCTGCGTTACTGCTGCGTTACTGCTGCGTTACTGCTGCGTTACTGCTGCATTACTGCTGCGTTACTGTTGCATTACTGCCGCGTTACTGCTGCGTTACTGCCGCGTTACTGCTGCGTTACTTCCCCGTTACTGCTGCGTTACTGCCGTGTTATTGCTGCATTACTGTTGCGTTACTGTTGTGTTACTGCTGCGTTACTGCTGCGTTACTGCTGCGTTACTGCTGCGTTACTGCTGCATTACTGCTGCGTTACTGCTGCATTACTGCTGCGTTATTGCTGCGTTACTGCCGCGTTACTGCTGCGTTACTGCCGCGTTACTTCCCCGTTACTGCTGCGTTACTGCCGTGTTACTGCTGCATTACTGTTGTGTTACTGTTGCGTTACTGCTGCGTTACTGCTGCGTTACTGCTGCATTACTGTTGCGTTACTGCTGCGTTACTGTTGCGTTACTGCTGCATTACTGCTGCATTACTGCTGCGTTACTGCTGCGTTACTGTTGCGTTACTGTTGTGTTACTGCTTCATTACTGCTTCATTACTGCTGCGTTACTGCTGCATTACTGTTGCGTTACTGTTGTGTTACTGTTGCGTTACTGCTGCGTTACTGTTGCGTTACTGCTGCATTACTGCTGCATTACTGCTGCGTTACTGCTGCGTTACTGTTGTGTTACTGCTTCATTACTGCTTCATTACTGCTGCGTTACTGCTGCATTACTGTTGCGTTACTGCTGCGTTACTGCTGCATTACTGTTGCGTTACTGCTGCATTACTGCTGCATTACTGCTGCGTTACTGCTGCGTTACTGCTGCATTACTGCTGCATTACTGCTGCGTTACTGCTGCGTTACTGTTGCGTTACTGCTGCGTTACTGCTGCGTTACTGCTACATTACTGTTGCGTTACTGCTGCATTACTGCTGCATTACTGCCATGTTACTGCTTCATTACTGCTGCATTACTGCTGCGTTACTGCTGCATTACTGCCGTGTTACTGCTTCATTACTGCTGCATTACTGTTGCGTTACTATTGTGTTACTGCCGTGTTACTGCTTCATTACTGCTGCATTACTGTTGCGTTACTATTGTGTTACTGCTGCGTTACTGCTGCGTTACTGCTGCGTTACTGCTGCATTACTGTTGCGTTACTGCTGCGTTACTGCTGCGTTACTGCTGCATTACTGTTGCGTTACTGCTGCGTTACTGTTGCGTTACTGCTGCATTACTGCTGCATTACTGCTGCGTTACTGCTGCGTTACTGTTGCGTTACTGCTGCGTTACTGCTGCGTTACTGTTGCGTTACTGCTGCATTACTGCTGCATTACTGCTGCGTTACTGCTGCGTTACTGTTGCGTTACTGCTGCGTTACTGCTGCGTTACTGCTGCATTACTGTTGCGTTACTGCTGCGTTACTGTTGCGTTACTGCTGCATTACTGCTGCATTACTGTTGCGTTACTGCTGCGTTACTGCTGCGTTACTATTGTGTTACTGCTGCGTTACTGCTGCGTTACTGCTGCGTTACTGCTGCATTACTGTTGCGTTACTGCTGCGTTACTGCTGCGTTACTGCTGCATTACTGTTGCGTTACTGCTGCGTTACTGTTGCGTTACTGCTGCATTACTGCTGCATTACTGCTGCGTTACTGCTGCGTTACTGTTGCGTTACTGCTGCGTTACTGTTGCGTTACTGTTGCGTTACTGCTTCATTACTGCTTCATTACTGCTGCGTTACTGCTGCGTTACTGCTGCATTACTGCTGCGTTACTGCTGCGTTACTGCCGCGTTACTGCTGCGTTACTGCCGCGTTACTTCCCCGTTACTGCTGCGTTACTGCTGCGTTACTGTTGCGTTACTGCTTCATTACTGCTTCATTACTGCTGCGTTACTGCTGCATTACTGTTGTGTTACTGTTGCGTTACTGCTGCGTTACTGCTGCGTTACTGCTGCATTACTGTTGCGTTACTGCTGCGTTACTGTTGCGTTACTGCTGCATTACTGCTGCATTACTGCTGCGTTACTGCTGCGTTACTGTTGCGTTACTGTTGTGTTACTGCTTCATTACTGCTTCATTACTGCTGCGTTACTGCTGCATTACTGTTGCGTTACTGTTGTGTTACTGTTGCGTTACTGCTGCGTTACTGTTGCGTTACTGCTGCATTACTGCTGCATTACTGCTGCGTTACTGCTGCGTTACTGTTGCGTTACTGTTGTGTTACTGCTTCATTACTGCTTCATTACTGCTGCGTTACTGCTGCATTACTGTTGCGTTACTGCTGCGTTACTGCTGCATTACTGTTGCGTTACTGCTGCATTACTGCTGCATTACTGCTGCGTTACTGCTGCGTTACTGCTGCGTTACTGCCGTGTTACTGCTTCATTACTGCTGCGTTACTGCTGCATTACTGTTGCGTTACTGCTGCGTTACTGCTGCGTTACTGCTACATTACTGTTGCGTTACTGCTGCATTACTGCTGCATTACTGCCATGTTACTGCTTCATTACTGCTGCATTACTGCTGCGTTACTGCTGCATTACTGCCGTGTTACTGCTTCATTACTGCTGCATTACTGTTGCGTTACTATTGTGTTACTGCCGTGTTACTGCTTCATTACTGCTGCATTACTGTTGCGTTACTATTGTGTTACTGCTGCGTTACTGCTGCGTTACTGCTGCGTTACTGCTGCATTACTGTTGCGTTACTGCTGCGTTACTGCTGCGTTACTGCTGCGTTACTGTTGCGTTACTGCTGCGTTACTGTTGCGTTACTGCTGCATTACTGCTGCATTACTGCTGCGTTACTGCTGCGTTACTGTTGCGTTACTGCTGCGTTACTGCTGCGTTACTGTTGCGTTACTGCTGCATTACTGCTGCATTACTGCTGCGTTACTGCTGCGTTACTGTTGCGTTACTGTTGTGTTACTGCTTCATTACTGCTTCATTACTGCTTCATTACTGCTGCGTTACTGCTGCATTACTGTTGCGTTACTGTTGTGTTTCTGCTGCATTACTGCTAAGTTACTGCTGCGTTACTGCTGCGTTACTGCTAAGTTACTGTTGCATTACTGCCGCGTTACTGCTGCGTTACTGCCGCGTTACTGCTGCGTTACTTCCCCGTTACTGCTGCGTTACTGCCGTGTTACTGCTGCATTACTGCTGCGTTACTGTTGCGTTACTGCTGCGTTACTATTGTGTTACTGCTGCATTACTGCTGCGTTACTGCTGCATTACTGCCGTGTTACTGCTTCATTACTGCTGCATTACTGTTGCGTTACTGTTGTGTTACTGCTGCGTTACTGCTGCGTTACTGCTGCATTACTGCTGCGTTACTGTTGCGTTACTGCTGCGTTACTATTGTGTTACTGCTGCATTACTGCTGCGTTACTGCTGCATTACTGCCGTGTTACTGCTTCATTACTGCTGCATTACTGTTGCGTTACTATTGTGTTACTGCTGCATTACTGTTGCGTTACTGCTGCATTACTGCCGTGTTACTGCTGCATTACTGCTGCGTTACTGTTGCATTACTGCCCCGTTACTGCCGCGTTACTGCCGTGTTACTGCTGCGTTACTGCCGCGTTACTGCTGCGTTACTTCCCCGTTACTGCTGCGTTACTGCCGTGTTACTGCTGCATTACTGTTGCGTTACTGTTGTGTTACTGCTGCGTTACTGCTATGTTACTTCTGCGTTACTGCTGCATTACTGTTGCGTTACTGTTGTGTTACTGCTGCGTTACTGCTATGTTACTTCTGCGTTACTGCTGCATTACTGTTGCGTTACTGTTGTGTTTCATCTGCATTACTGCTGCGTTACTGCTGCGTTACTGCTGCATTACTGCCGTGTTACTGCTTCATTACTGCTGCGTTACTGCTGCATTACTGTTGCGTTACTGCCGTGTTACTGCTTCATTACTGCTGCGTTACTGCTGCATTACTGTTGCGTTACTGCTGCATTACTGCTGTGTTACTGCTTCATTACTACTGCGTTACTGCTGCATTACTGTTGCGTTACTGCTGCGTTACTGCTGCATTACTGTTGCGTTACTGCTGCATTACTGCTGCATTACTGCCATGTTACTGCTTCATTACTACTGCGTTACTGCTGCATTACTGTTGTGTTACTACTGCGTTACTGCTGCATTACTGTTGCGTTACTGCTGCGTTACTGCTGCATTACTGCTGCGTTACTGTTGCGTTACTGCTGCGTTACTATTGTGTTACTGCCGCATTACTGCCGTGTTACTGCTTCATTACTGCTGCATTACTGTTGCGTTACTATTGTGTTACTGCTGCATTACTGTTGCGTTACTGCTGCATTACTGCCGTGTTACTGCTTCATTACTGCTGCGTTACTATTGTGTTACTGCTACGTTACTGCTGCGTTACTGCTGCATTACTGTTGCGTTACTGCTGCGTGATTGCTGCATTACTGCTGCATTACTGCTGCGTTACTGTTGCGTTACTGTTGTGTTACTGCTGCATTACTGCTGCGTTACTGCTGCGTTACTGCCGCGTTACTGCCGTGTTACTGCTGCGTTACTGCTGTATTACTGCTGCGTTACTGCTGCGTTACTGCCGTGTTACTGCTTCATTACTGCTGCGTTACTGCTGCGTTACTGCTGCGTTACTGCCGTGTTACTGCTGCGTTACTGCTGCGTTACTGCTGCGTTACTGTTGCGTTACTGCTGCATTACTGCTGCGTTACTGCTGCGTTACTGCTGCGTTACTGCTGCGTTACTGTTGCGTTACTGCTGCGTTACTGCTGCGTTACTGCTGCGTTACTGCTGCGTTACTGTTGCGTTACTGCTGCGTTACTGCTGCGTTACTGCTGCGTTACTGCTGCGTTACTGCTGCGTTACTGCTGCGTTACTGCCCCGTTACTGCTGCGTTACTGCCGCGTTACTGCTGCGTTACTGCCGCGTTACTGCTGCGTTACTTCCCCGTTACTGCTGCATTACTGTTGTGTTTCTGCTGCATTACTGCTGCGTTACTGCCGCGTTACTGCCGTGTTACTGCTGCGTTACTGCTGTATTACTGCTGCGTTACTGCTGCGTTACTGCTGCGTTACTGCTGCGTTACTGCCGCGTTACTGCCGCGTTACTGCTTCATTACTGTTGTGTTTCTGCTGCATTACTGCTGCGTTACTGCTGCGTTACTGTTGTGTTACTGCTTCATCACTGCTGCGTTACTGTTGCGTTACTGTTGTGTTACTGCTGCGTTACTGCTGCGTTACTGCTGCGTTACTGCCGTGTTACTGCTGCATTACTGCTGCATTACTGCTGCGTTACTGCTGCGTTACTGTTGTGTTACTGCTGCATTACTGCTGCGTTACTGTTGCGTTACTGCCGCGTTACTGCTTCATTACTGCTGCGTTACTGTTGCGTTACTGCCGTGTTACTGCTTCATTACTGCTGTGTTACTGCTTCATTACTGCTGTGTTACTGTTGCGTTACTGTTGTGTTACTGTTGCGTTACTGCCGTGTTACTGCTTCATCACTGCTGCGTTACTGTTGTTTTACTGCTTCATTACTGCTGCGTTACTGTTGTGTTACTGCTGCGTTACTGGCGTGTTACTGCTGCATTACTGCTGCGTTACTGCTGCATTACTGTTGCGTTACTGTTGCGTTACTGCTGCGTTACTGCTGCATTACTGTTGCGTTACTGCTGCATTACTGCTGCATTACTGCCGTGTTACTGCTTCATTACTGCTGCGTTACTGCTGTGTTACTGTTGCATTACTGCGCGTTACTGCTTCATTACTGCTGCGTTACTGTTGTATTACTGCTGCGTTACTTTTGCATTACTGCTGCGTTACTGCTGCATTACTGCCGTGTTACTGCTTCATTACTGCTGCGTTACTGCTGCGTTACTGTTGCATTACTGCGCGTTACTGCTTCATTACTGCCGTGTTACTGCTTCATTACTGCTGCGTTACTGCTGCGTTACTGTTGCATTACTGCGCATTACTGCTTCATTATTGCTGCGTTACTGCTGCGTTACTGTTGTATTACTGCTGCGTTACTGCTGCGTTACTTTTGCATTATTGCTGCGTTACTGCTGCGTTACTGCTGCGTTACTGCTGCATTACTGCCGTGTTACTGCTTCATTACTGCTGAGTTACTGCTGCGTTACTGTTGCGTTACTGCCGTGTTACTGCTTCATTACTGCTGCGTTACTGTTGTATTACTGCTGCGTTACTGCTGCGTTACTGCTGCATTACTGCCGTGTTACTGCTTCATTACTGCTGCGTTACTGTTGTATTACTGCTGCGTTACTTTTGCATTACTGCTGCGTTACTGCTGCATTACTGCCGTGTTACTGCTTCATTACTGCTGCGTTACTGCTGCGTTACTGTTGCATTACTGCGCGTTACTGCTTCATTACTGCCGTGTTACTGCTTCATTACTGCTGCGTTACTGCTGCGTTACTGTTGCATTACTGCGCGTTACTGCTTCATTATTGCTGCGTTACTGCTGCGTTACTGTTGTATTACTGCTGCGTTACTGCTGCGTTACTTTTGCATTATTGCTGCGTTACTGCTGCGTTACTGCTGCGTTACTGCTGCATTACTGCCGTGTTACTGCTTCATTACTGCTGAGTTACTGCTGCGTTACTGTTGCGTTACTGCCGTGTTACTGCTTCATTACTGCTGCGTTACTGTTGTATTACTGCTGCGTTACTGCTGCGTTACTGCTGCATTACTGCCGTGTTACTGCTTCATTACTGCTGCGTTACTGTTGTATTACTGCTGCGTTACTGCTGCGTTACTGCTGCATTACTGCCGTGTTACTGCTTCATTACTGCTGCGTTACTGCTGCGTTACTGTTGCGTTACTGCCGTGTTACTGCTGCGTTACTGCCGTGTTACTGCTGCGTTACTGCCGCGTTACTGCCGCGTTACTGCCGTGTTACTGCTTCATTACTGCTGCGTTACTGCTGCGTTACTGCCGCGTTACTGCTTCATTACTGCTGCGTTACTGCTGCGTTACTGCTGCGTTACTGCCGTGTTACTGCCGTGTTACTGCTTCATTACTGCTGCGTTACTGCTGCGTTACTGCCGTGTTACTGCCGTGTTACTGCTTCATTACTGCTGCGTTACTGCTGCGTTACTGCCGCGTTACTGCCGTGTTACTGCTTCATTACTGCTGCGTTACTGCCGCGTTACTGCCGCGTTACTGCCGTGTTACTGCTTCATTACTGCTGCGTTACTGCTGCGTTACTGCCGCGTTACTGCTTCATTACTGCTGCGTTACTGCTGCGTTACTGCTGCGTTACTGCCGTGTTACTGCCGTGTTACTGCTTCATTACTGCTGCGTTACTGCTGCGTTACTGCCGTGTTACTGCCGTGTTACTGCTTCATTACTGCTGCGTTACTGCTGCGTTACTGCCGCGTTACTGCCGTGTTACTGCTTCATTACTGCTGCGTTACTGCCGCGTTACTGCCGCGTTACTGCCGTGTTACTGCTTCATTACTGCTGCGTTACTGCTGCGTTACTGCCGCGTTACTGCTTCATTACTGCTGCGTTACTGCTACGTTACTGCTGCAATACTGTTGCGTTACTGTTGTGTTACTGCTGCGTTACTGCTGCGTTACTGCTGCATTACTGCTACGTTACTGCTGCGTTACTGCTGCATTACTGTTGCGTTACTGTTGTGTTACTGCTACGTTACTGCTTAGTTACTGCTGCGTTACAGTTGTGTTTCTGCTGCGTTACTGCTGCGTTACTGTTGTGTTACTGCCGTGTTACTGTTGCGTTACTGTTGCGTTACTGCTGAGTTACTGTTGCGTTACTGCCGTGTTATCCCTCTCTTATTTTGAAGCCTTATTAATGTATTGAGACCAGGATGTTGTGAGTTTACGACATATCTGCTCATAAAGTCTGGACTTTGTGTGAATTCCAGACCTTCTTTTATCCCTGAATGCACCACACAATAACACAGAGGTACAAGGGTCAGTGTTAATGAGCAGTGGTCCATAGATGAGACGGATCCTGTGGGACGAGGACATTATAGTCCAGAAACGACAGTATTTGAGGAAGTAAACCTTTAAGACAAGTAATAAAAATATAAAACAGTCACAGCCTCTAAACTTTTACAGTTTGGACCATGTGGACACACCTGTGGGTTCTGTAGAAAGGTGTCTTTATAGTTAATACATCCTCCTGCTCGGTTCCTCAGTGGATCCACACGGTGAGTCCAACTTCCTGTCATCACTTCCTCCTCCCAGGTTTTATGGATACTGAGGTAAGACGTGTTTATGAGACGACAAAGGATGAGGTCTGAGAAGAACTGACAGAAGTCATCGAAGGTCATCCTGAGGACACACAGAGGAGAGACAGAGAGAGGACAAGGGACCGACAGAGGACGGGGTGTGTACAGACAGGGGACACACAGAGGAGAGACAGAGAGAGGAAAGACAGACAGCAACAGAGAGGACAGAGTGAATAAACATCTGGAAGAATTTAAAAAAACATAAGGTTGGTTCATTAGGGTTATTATTATTAATAATAATTGTTCATTAATAAATAATAATAATAATAATAGTAACAATAAAAAATAATAAAATAATAATAACATCAACCATAATAATAATAATAATAATAATAATAATAATATTTATTAAAGTGTTTAGAACTTTATTTCTGACCAGAATTCTCCGTCGTCTTGAACAGTCACGCCCAGTTTTTCTCTCTCACTTTTACTGACTTTGTTCCATTCTTCTGAACTGAGGAAAAACAAACAAACAAACAACAACAACAACAACAACACACAGGTTTAGCACAAACACTGAAGAGGGGTTTACCCTGGGGGGGTAGATGACTCAGTACCGGGGTGGTTCAAATATAAAAATCTACTTTTTTATCTTTGTGACTTTTTTTTATTTCTCTGGTAAAAGTTCAAGTACTGCATTTTAATGTATTTTTACTGCATTTTACTAACCCTTTAACCTTGGGGTGTCAAACATGTGGCCCAGGGGCCAGATATGGCTCCTGCAATACATTTGTGAAATACAAAAACACTACTTTTATATATTGATGATTTTAATTCAATGACCTATAAATACTACCGTAATAACCTATAAATACTACCGTAATAACCTATAAATACTACCGTAATGACCTATAAATACTACCGTAATGACCTATAAATACTACCGTAATAACTTATAAATACTACCGTAATGACCTATAAATACTACCGTAATAACTTATAAATACTACCGTAATGACCTATAAATACTACCGTAATAACCTATAAATACT
>CM035796.1:50678937-50681437 GCA_020466265.1 Siphamia tubifer
AGAGAGAGACAGAGAGGGAGAGAGAGACAGAGAGAGAGAGGGAGAGAGAGAGAGACAGAGAGAGACAGAGAGAGAGAGAGAGAGAGACAGAGAGAGAGAGAGACAGAGAGAGAGAGAGAGAGAGAGAGAGAGAGAGAGACAGAGACCAACAAAGTTTGCCTTTGTTCTGACAGAACACACACTCCTCAGGTTACATTTGAAATTAAACTGAAATAAAAGGCCCGCCCCCCTGTACTGTCCTCCACTAGAGGACACCGTCCTCTTTAGTTACCCTGTTCTCACTACCCTCCCACTCAGGACCAGACCCATACCTTCTCTCCACACTGTGTCCCCTCCTATCAGGTGTCTCCCCCCTCAGCGTGGGGGGCTGAGTAAGACTATGTGTGCTTTCCAGGACAATGTATCATCTATGATTATGCCTAAAAACTTTGCTTTTTTAGAAGTATTTTCGCATTTCTATTGTAGGTTTGTTTTCATTACAGAATATAATGGTAGTATGTCTTCTTGGCAGTTTGTTTGCCTCAAACCAGGTGATTACGTTTTTTAGTTCCATGATTAGCAACTTCTACTAAAGTATCAAAGTTTGAGTGCGAAAGAAAGAGGTTAGAGTCATCGACAATAAAATAAAGAAGATTAACGAGGACGATTAGAAATAGTAAAGGTCCAAGGGTCGATCCTTGTGGTACTCCACAGTGTATTGTTTTTAGTGTTGAACTTGAGTCATTAACGATTACATATTGTTGTCTGTCGGATAGATAAGAAGAAAACCATTTTATTGCTGAGTCAGTATTACCATTATCTTTTAAGTTTTTTCAGTAGGATGGAATGGTTCACCGTATCAAATGCCTTAGACAGGTCGAGGAAAAATTCCAAATGGTATACTCTTTGTTGTTATCGCTGTAGAAATTTTGTCCATTTATTGAGTCAGTGCCATCAAGGTGGAGTATCCCTTTGTCTGTACAGGATATTATTGTCATTTAAATGTTTCAGAAGACGGTTATGTATTAGCTTTTCAAGGATCTTAGATATGGAGGGAAGGACAGATATGTGGATCGATAAATGTTAATGTTAAGCGGGTCATTACTTTTAAAGATGGGAGTTACTTTTGCGACTTTTAGGCCCCGTCCCATTTGTCCCCCTTAAAACTTCCACTTGGTTATAAGTTCCCTAAAAAGTAAATTCCACTCATCAAGGGGAAATAATTCCCCCTGAAAATGGGACACCACTCGCCAAGTGAACGTAACAAACGTGCTCACGTCACACGCTGACAAGTCTACCCCGCCAAATATGAAACCACCCCTCCGCGAGACTGACATCAGCTGACTACTATTTACACGGAGGACAAATGTCGGTCCCAGCTGTGTTACCTGTTGTGTTGGTTCTGTTTATTTACCTTCGGGATGCGCAGAGAAGAAATGCGGCAAACAGAAGACGCATTCGCCGTCTACTTTGCCTTTCAGTCTTGTCTCAGGTATGTTGATTTATTTAAATATTTGGATGTATTTTTTCTTCAATAGTTGGCGATTTATAACATTAACGTTAGCATTACCGCTAGCTTGACAAGGTAACATGGGTAATTTCATCTTCCACTCAAAACGAAGTCCGCAACCAACCTCACTACATTTTGAGGGTTGATTTTAAGGGCAAAATCCCACTCCCGCTTGCTCCCCTAGGTAATGGGACACCCTACCCCTACACATGAACGCGCAAAATCTAGGGTTAGAGTAAATTTTAGGGTCAGGGGGAGAAATGGGATAGGGCCTTAGTGACTGAGGAACTACTTCATTCTGTAAGGATAAAGAAAGTATCTGTGTTAGAGGACTAATAATATAGGGGAGAGATAACTTCAAATTTTTGGCGCTTATTTCATGTTTTTGACAATGTCTGAAATTTCGGTATTGGTTGGTGGGGCAAAAGGCGATAATGTAAATCAGGATCTAATGGTGAGATTTGGGACTCATTATCTAAATTATTTAAGTCAAGAGGGTTAAACAATAGGGTGCTGGGACAAGACATCTGTCGTGGTTGTAGAGTTATCGAGTCCATGGGTTAAAAGGATATGCCATTGTTTACTACTGAAAACAGTAATATATCCTTGGGGGGTGGGGTGATGAGTCTATGGAACTGAACTTTGGAATCTGGGTTTTTAAGACCCGATTGTAGGACACAGCCAGTGTGCCTTTTACGAAGGACCGCACAAGGGTTAATGAAGGACATTTAGTTTCATTCGCGGGACTTGAAGTCGGGTTTGGGTTAATTTTGTGTTTGTGTTACATGTTTTAATGTGGGCACATGCGGCTTATATACATGTGCGGCTTGTGTATGTACAAAATCGGTTTTCCTCTTAGAATGAGGTGGGTGCGGCTAATAATCAGGTGCGCTCTATAGTCCGGAAATTACGGAGGTCATGAACATTCAGTCAATGAACGCGTTCAGGTACAACATTGCAAGTCTCTGTCTGGAAGTAGCATTAGCAACTGGCTAAATGCTACAATGACTG
>CM035796.1:50698937-50701437 GCA_020466265.1 Siphamia tubifer
CACCTGTCGGGACTTTCCACTCTGCGGTCGAAACAAGAAAAAACAAACAATATTGAAACTGGCATCATGGAACGTGAGAACCCTCCTGGACTCCACGGGCAACTGTGACAGACCCCATCGGAGAACAGCCTTGGTTGCTGCTGAGTTGAAGCGATATAACATCGACATTGCTGCCCTGAGCGAGACCAGGCTCCTGGATGAGGGATCCTTGAAGGAAGAAGGAGGCTATACATTCTTTTGGAAAGGCTTCCCTCCAGGTGGAAAACATCTGCATGGTGTGGGACTGGCAGTGAAGAACAACCTTCTACCAAGCCTGACCGAAACACCTGTCGGCATCAGTGAAAGACTGATGACCCTCCGTATCCCCCTTGCAAAGAAGCGCTTTGCCACTCTTCTCAGTGCTTATGCACCAACTTTGCCATCAGAGAACGAGGTCAAAGATCGTTTCTACCAGTCCCTGGATGAGGCAATCCGCCAGATTCCGAAGACTGACAAGATTCTCCTTCTTGGCGACTTCAATGCTCGGGTAGGTCAGAACAACATGATATGGAGTGGAGTGCTTGGTAGACATGGTGTTGGTCAGATCAACGCAAACGGCGAGAGACTCCTCACTCTATGTGCTGAGCATGACCTGACCATAACGAATACGCTGTTCCAGCAGAAAAACAAATATAAAACATCTTGGATGCATCCCCGCTCGAAGCACTGGCACTTAATCGATTACATCATTGTGAGACGCATTGACATCAGTGACGTCCACATAACCCGTGCCATGAGAGGAGCCGAATGCTGGACGGATCATCGTATGATAGTTGCCAAGCTCCACATCTCTGTGCGCCCGCCCCTGAGGCTGCACAGGTCCAGAAAGAAGCGCATCCACTGCACCCGGCTAAAGAACGCTGAGGTGAGGAATGAGTTCCGCTGCTCCCTAGCCCAGAAGTTGAGGGAAATCGAACCAGGTCTGAGTTCTGAGGACACCATGGACCAGAAGTGGGCTTCGATTAGCTCCTCAATCTATGAGGCAGCAGTTCAAACAGTCGGATACAGAGTCAAGAAACACCAGGACTGGTTTGACGAGAACTCTGACACCATCAAGATCTTGCTGGACAACATGCATAAAGCGCACAGAGCAACCCTAAACAACCCTGCATCCAGGTTAATCAAGCAGCAGTGGCAGGTAGCTCGCAGGGAAGCCCAGAAAACCATGCGAACCCTGCAAAATGACTGGTGGACAAATAAGGCTCGGGAAGTACAAATGTACGCAGATAAAAATGACATGCACAACTTCTACAACTCCATAAAAAGCATCCATGGCCCCAAAAGCTGCTCTGTCACACCCTTGAAAACCGCAGATGGTCTCACACTCTTAAAGGACCAAAACCAGATCTTGTTGAGGTGGGCTGAACATTTTGATGCTCTCCTCAACCAACATTCCTCTGCAGATGACACCATTTTGGAAGAACTGCCTGAACGTCCCCCAATTCATGACCTCAACCAGCCGCCAACTTTTATGGAGGTTCGCAAAGCTGTCCATGCTCTGAAAAACAACAAGTCCCCTGGCATTGACAACATCTCAGCCGAACTACTGAAGGAAGGCGGGGTACCTATGTACAAGGAGTCTCCACCAGTACATTCTGATGGCCTGGGAACAGGAGAGCATACCCCAACAGTGGAAGGACGCCAACATTGTCACCATTTATAAAAACAAGGGTGACAAGTCCATCTGCGGTAACAGCAGGGGGATAGCACTCCTCTCTGTTGCTGGAAAGGTACTGGCCAAGGTGATGCTACAGAGGCTAATAAATAACATCACAGAGTCGTTGCTTCCTGAGTCACAATGTGGTTTTAGGAAAGACAGGAGTACGGTCGACATGATCTTCACGACAAGACAACTCCAGGAGAAGTGCCAGGAACAACACAAGGACCTCTTTGTGGCCTTCATCGACCTCTCCAAGGCTTTCGATACCGTGAACAGGGAACTCCTGTGGAGTGTGCTTGTCAGGTTTGGCTGCCCAGCCAAATTTGTCAACATACTACGCCAGTTCCATGATGGGATGATGGCTCGCGTGTCCATTGGAGGGCAAGAGTCTGAGTCTTTCCCTGTGCACACAGGGGTAAGACAAGGGTGTGTGCTAGCACCCGTGCTCTTCAACATCTTCCTCCTTTGTGTCACCCAGCTTCTCCAAAAGGAACTTGAGGATAGTAGTGGGGTCGCAGTGGACTTCAGATTGGATGGTAACCTTTTTAATATCAGGAGACTACAAGCAACCACCAAACTGTCTACGGAGAGGGTCCTTGAGCTGCAGTACGCAGATGACTGTGCCCTTGTGGCACACTCTCCACACGACCTGCAGATCATCCTTGATGTGGCTGTCAGGTCTTACAACAGGATGGGTCTCTCTGTCAACACCACCAAGACAGAAGTAGTCTGCCAATGGAGCTCCAATACCCCACACACCCTGCCTGTCTTCACCATCGACAACAAGCCGCTAGCAATAAC
>CM035796.1:50706437-50728937 GCA_020466265.1 Siphamia tubifer
CGCAGCAGCGTTCTGAGGGCCCAGTGTTGCAGTAAACGCCAACCCCAGGGGTTCCCAGCCGGCTTGACACCAGCCCTGGTCCTGGTCCTGGCCCCTAGTTGATGCACCTGTAAATGATGTACATATATAGGACAATAATTCATAATGTAATAAATAATTTCATTCTTTATGATATTGAAGAGGGGAAAAAAAAAAAATATATATATATATATTGAGTTCAGTCAGAACTCAATGAGGCTGTGGAAGACGACTCTGGAGGCCAACTCAAAGCCAATTGCACAAGTGAGCATCAGATGCGGCATTTACCAAGGAGATGCTCTGTCCCCCCTGCTGTTCTGCATAGGCCTAAACCCCCTCAGCCAGATCATCTCAAAGAGTGGCTTCGGATACCAGTTCCGAAGTGGAACATCCATCAACCACCTCCTCTACATGGATGACATCAAGGTGTATGCCAAGAATGAGCGTGACATTGACTCCCTAATTCACCTCACCCGGATCTACAGCAAAGACATTGGGATGTCATTGGGACTAGATAAATGTGGGCGGATGATATCTAGAAGAGGAAAGGTGATCACAACTGAAGGGGTTGACCTACCTGAAGGGAATATCACAGATGTGCAGGAAAGTTACAAATACCTAGGGATCCCACAGGCAAATGGTAATCATGAGGAGGCAGCTGGGAAGTCAGCCACAGCCAAATACCTACAGAGGGTAAGACAGGTCCTGAAAAGTCAGCTGAACGGCAACAATAAGATCCAGGCCATTAACACCTATGTCCTGCCAGTAATCAGATACCCAGCTGGGATAATATCCTGGACACTGGAAGAGATACAAGCCACTGATATCAAGATAAGGAAACTCCTTACCATGCATGGAGGGTTCCACCCCAAGTCCAGTGTCCTGAGGCTGTACACTAAGAGAAAGGAAGGGGGCCGAGGACTAGTAAGTGTCAGAACTACTGTCCAGGAGGAAACGGCGAACCTCCAGGAATACATCAAGAAAATGGCCCCCAATGACCAACTGCTAAGTGAATGCCTCAGGCAACAAAAGCCAAGTAAGGTCGAGGAACCAGAGGGGCTATCATGGAAGGACAAACCCTTGCATGGCTTGTACCATCGACAAATTGAGAAAGTGGCTGATATGGAAAAGACATACCAGTGTCTGGAAAAGGTTGGACTAAAGGACAGCACAGAGACACTACTCATGGCTGAAACAGTCCAGCACATCAGAGCAGGTGTAAGATGGTGGCAGGCAAGGCATACATGGAGAGGCATAACCAGGTAGAGGACATACTGTATGTTACGGCCCTGTGGCCTCTGTGTGTATCTGTGTGTGTGTTTTGCCCTGCTGTCTCTCTCCAGGTCCTGCCTCACCACTCATTGCCCTCACCTGTGGCCAATAATGAGTGGGCGTGGCCGTGAGGTGCATACAAGCCTGGAGAGAGCTGCAGTTCGCCCTGTGGGCCTTGGTGTGAGGACGTGTGTGGCTGGTTTGCCAAGGACTGGTGTTGTCCTCTGTCGGGCTACCTGGCTGACCGGCTCTCGGTGTGGGGAGCTCGCTGTGAGTTGAGCCCTTTTCCTCAGTTTGTTTATCATTTGTTTGTGTAATAAAAGGACTCTTTTGCTTTGACCACGTATCAGTCTGTTTTTCCTTGACTTCCCATATCCCCTCACCCCCTATGAAAATTGGGGACGTAACACTGTACAGGAACATCTGTAAAGAGTATGGACTGGAGGTCAAGGGTCAAGATGGGAGAAACCCCAAAGGTGACAGAGAACAAACAGGCCAAGATCCTGTGGGACTTCCAGATCCAGACTGACAAGATGGTGGATGTGGAGTGTGAAGGCAACAGTGGTACCAGTAGTGATCGGAGCACTAGGGGCAGTGACCCCCAAGTTGGGACAATGGCTCCAGCAGATACCAGGAACAACATCAGAGATCTGTGTCCAAAAGAGCGCATTGTTAGGAACAGCTAAGATCCTGCGCAGAACCCTCAGGCTCCCAGGCCTCTGGTAGAGAACCTGAGTCTGAAGGAGACACCGCCCACGTGGGGCGAGAGGAACATTTTTACATTTATATATATATATATATATATATATATATATATATATATATATATATATATATATATATATATATATATATATATATATA
Source organism: Siphamia tubifer (assembly GCA_020466265.1). Classification (NCBI taxonomy): domain Eukaryota; kingdom Metazoa; phylum Chordata; class Actinopteri; order Kurtiformes; family Apogonidae; genus Siphamia; species Siphamia tubifer. Next base: position 50,708,592 of record CM035796.1, read on the forward strand.
TATATATATATATATATATATAAACTTTTACCTTTCTTTCTTTGTCCTCCATCAAGAGAAGGGATGGGGGCCCTGCTGGACCCACCACCTGTAACACATAATTACCATAATGATTAGCAACAGGTTCCCATAATACAACTGGAGGAAAATGGTGTTCATGTAACAAGGACTGAATGGGGGTTAATTCTTACCTCTGTCACGTCCATTATCGGAGCAATCCGGCTCCTGCTCCGGCGATGAGGCTGTGCTGGTGTCAGACGAACCAGACGGCAGCCATTTGTCTGAAGTATCTGGGTCTGGTTCACTGGGATCCTCTGAACCGGATTCACCTGGGCCATGCTGGTGCCCTCGGTCCTTCGAAGGCACATGGTGCGCACCACACCCGCTCACTCTGCCCTTCTTCTATGCTGGGTATCTCTGACCTACTCTCCCTTCTCTTCCCCCCTCACCTGTCTCGGTATCTCCTGAAGTACTCCTAAACCTGCTTTCTTCCACCGCCAGCTGCCTCAGTTCGCCACATCTACGCTTTTTCGCCATCTTCATTCAAGCTCGTCTTTCTTCCTCTGCCAACACCAGTTGTGCCCCACCCACAAACTAATTCCCATGGTCCCCCCCTACAGGATTGGGTTGGTAATACACAAAAATTCAATGAGTACACGCCTCATTTTCAGTGACAGGCGACAGGACCTCCAGGAACCAGGGGTCTAAAGGCCAGGATGTAACCCACCCAGAAGGCCCGGTTTTGGGGGTAAAAAGGCAGAGCATCTGGACCCCTGGAACCATATAGAACCAGGGGTCAAAAGGTCGGGCTTTAGACCCACCAATAAGGCTCTGTTCTGGTGCAGAGTAGAGCGACACATGGACCCCTGTGAAAAATGACAAAGTCCAACTTTCGCACGTGGCGAGTTTTGCCTCTTGGTAGTTGCTGGGGACCTGGAACTACATAGAAACAGGGGTCAAAAGGCCGGGTTTAACCCACCGAAAATGCCCTATCCTGGGGTGAAAAGGCAGGGAATCTGGACCCCTGGAACCACATAGAACCAGGAGTCAAAAGGCCAAGCTTCAGACCCAGACATAATGCCGCATCCTGGGGCACAGTAGCTGGGCAGGTGGACCCCTGGAACCACATATAACAAGGGCTCAGAAGGCCAGGCTTCAGACCCAGCCTGAAGGCCCCCGTCCTGGGGCACAGTAGCTGGGCATGTGGACCCCTGGAACCACATAGACCCAGGGCTCAGAAGGCCATGCTTCAGACCCAGCCTTAAGGCCCCCGTTCTGGGAAACGGTAGCCGGGCACGTGGACTCCTGGAACCACATAGCACCAGGGGTCAGAAGGCCAGGCTTCAGACCTAGCCTTAAGATCCCATCCAGTGTGCCCTCCGGGGCTATACACAGCCGCTGATTCTACGCTGGGGCCAGCGCTCCGCCGCCAGAGCTGTTACCGCGCCCACTGCCGTGTGTGAACAGGATTGGAGGAACATAGTTATTTATAATGGACCCTTGTGAGCTCTGACCGCCGTGAGCGGGACCGCAACCCGCCGCCGGGTTGGGACGGACCCCAGGCACCGCCTGGCACTCGTGGATCTCGTTGGAGAGCTGCTGAGGGAGACAGCGCATCTTCCTGTCTCGCATCCTTTTCTGGAGGCTGGAGCCCTGTCCTCCCGTCCTCCCTAACGTGTACCAGCCCGCAATGTTGAAGGAACCTACCGCCGGACTGACAAACGGATGGCATAGGCCCTTCAGATGCGGGGCTTCATAAATGCCTTTCGATCTGGAGGTTCGGAGGGCAAAAATCCAATAAAGGGATCCGATGTCCCTTTGTCTTTGCACGGGTAACGCACCCTCCGAAGCTGGCCTCTTATTACACTGGAGCACCACCAGTTAAAACTGTGGTTCCTTATAACGTGCACGTACATGAAAAAATACCTCCCAGAAAAATGACTCTACGGCCGGTGTCTCCATTGACTTTGAATGGGGATGCCCTAGCAACTACCAAAGAGCAAAATTCGTTTACGTGTGTCAAAATCTGTACTTAGAAAAGTTTCCACTTTGATTTTGTAGTACCAAGGCTCCGTAAAAATATTTCTACGTCCACACCTTTATATAATATAAATATATGAATATACCTTTATATTCTGCCCCAGAACAGAGTGTTATGGGCGGTTTAATGTACCTGAGTTTTACACCATGGTTCCTGGACCTTTTAGGGGTCCAATCCCCCCAGAGGGACCTGTCCCAGGGTAAAATAGTGGAGCACTTGGAAACCAGTCTGATTTTCAGTAACAGTCTGTGTGAGACCGCTCCCCCACCCCTCGCCCATGATTGAAGTATATGTAGGTCTATGGCAGTGAGTGAGTTAATTAAACTGTTTTAAAAATAACAGAATGACATTTCCAAAACACACACAAACACATCAGATGAATTGCAGACCCACTTGCAGTCTGAAGGCACATCAGTGAACACCCTCAGCAGGAAGTCTCCCTGCTGCCCGGGGTCAAAGGTCGTGGGAATGATGACGTAGCGTCCTTCTTTTAGTTCCTTCCGGAGGAAAACGCAACGAGAGTTGATGTAGATGGAGCCGGCGACTTTCTGCTGTGAAGAGTGCATACGGTACTTCCTGTTTAACTCCACCTGTAGAGTGTGAGAGTGAGAGTGTGTGAAAGTGTGAGTGAATTTCTGTGAGTGTATATGAGGGTGTGTGAGTGTGTGCATGTGTGAGAAAGTGTGAGTGTGTGTGAGAATGAAAGTGTGTGAGAGTGAAAGTGTGTGAGTGTGAGTGTGTGAATTTGTGTGAGTGTGTATGAGAGTGTGTGAGAGTGTGTGAGAGTGTGTGAGAGTGAGTGTGTGAGTGTGTTAGTGTGCGTAAGTGTGTGAGTGTTTGTGACAGTGTGTGAGAGTGAGTGTGTGAATTTGTGTGTGTGAGTGAGTGTGTGTGAGAGTGTGAGTGTGTGTGAGAGTGTGAGAGTGTGTGTGAGTGAGTGAGTGAGTGTGTTTCAGTGTGTGTATGTGTGTGAGTGTGTGAGTGTGAGTGTGTTTGAGTGTGTGCATGTGTGAGTGTGTGTGAGAGTGTGTGAGTGTGTTTGAGTGTGTGCATGTGTGAGTGTGTGTGAGAGTGTGTGAGTGTGTGAGAATGAAAGTGTGTGAGTGTGTGTGTGAGTGTGTATGAGAGTGTGTGAGAGTGATTGTGTGAGTGTGTGAGTGTTTGTGACAGTGTGTGAGAGTGAGTGTGTGAGGGTGTGAGAATGTGTGAATTTGTGTGTGAGAGAGAGTGTGTGTGAGAGAGAGTATGTGAGTGTGAGTGTGTGTGAGTGAGGGATTGTGTGTGAGAGTGTGTGAGTGTGTGTGTGAGTGTGTATGAGAGTGTGTGAGAGTGATTGTGTGAGTGTGTGAGAATGTGTGAATTTGTGTGTGAGAGAGAGTGTGTGTGAGAGAGAGTATGTGAGTGTGTGTGAGTGAGGGATTGTGTGTGAGAGTGTGTGAGTGTGTGTGTGTGAGTGTGTGTGAGAGTGTGCATGTGTATGATAGTGTGTGTGAGTGTGTGTGAGAGTGAGAGTATGTGAGTGTGTGAGAGTGTGTGAGTGTGTGTGAGAGTGTGTGAGTGAGTGAGTGTTTGAGTGTGTGTGAGTGTGTGTTCCAGTGTGTGTTCCAGTGTGTGAGAGTGTGTGAGTGTATGTGAGGGTGTGTGAGTGTGTGTGAGAGTGAGAGTGTGTGAGTGTTTGTGAGAGTGTGTGACAGTGTGTGAGAGTGAGGGTGTTAGTTTGTGTGTGTGTGAGTGAGTGAGTGTGTGTGAGGGTGTGAGTGTGTGTGAGAGTGTAAGTAAGTGTGAGAGCGTGATTCACAGTTTTTATTAGAAGTCTCTGACTTTCTATCCAGTGTAGTGTTGAACTGGGATAGGATTAGAATAGTTGGTGATTTGAACATACATGTTGATAACAACACTGACTCTCTTAGTAATGCATTTAGTGACCTACTAGACGGATTAGGCTTTATCCAAAATGTTAATAAACCAACCCACATTCACAGACATACTCTCGATCTGATCTTAACACTTGGTGTTGAAATTAATGACCTCGTCGTTTTTACCCATAATCCCATACTCTCAGATCACTTTTTAATGACCTTCCAGGTTTTGTTTGAGGATATTTCTACCTCAGTGATTAAAACACAAATGAAAAGGATACTATGTGACCGTGCTGTCTCAAAGTATAAAGAGTTAATTCAGTCACTATTTGTGTCTATGTCATGTGATTATGTAAAGGACACATTTAGTCCCAGTATAAGTGATGAGTTAGTCGATAGTACCATGCTCACACTACAAACTACGTTAGATATAGTTGCCCCCCTTAAGTTAAAAACTACTAAGGTTAGATGAACCTCCCCATGGTACAACGCTGACACTCGCTCCATTAAACAAACAACACCTAAATTAGAGACAATGGAGGCGATCCAACTTAGAAGATTCTCTCAATGCCTGGAAAAATATCTTAATAAAGTATAATCCATCTTTGCGTACAGCCAAAACTAGATATTACTCATCCATAATAGAAGAAAACCAGAATAATCCTAGATTCCTGTTCAGTACTGTAGCCAGACTGACAAACAGCCACACCTCCGTGGAACCAGTTATTCCATCCACGCTCCATTCTGATGATTTCCTGCAGTTCTTTAACAATAAAATATCAACTATTAGAGACAAAATAGACACATTTCTCACAAATATTAGATCAGAAAAAGCAGAGGTTTCAAACCTAGGCCTTTTTATAAATCCCTCTGTAACACTAAATAATTTCACCACTGTAGACCAAACTGATGTCATATCTATTATCATGTCTTCCAAATCATCACCTGCCTCTTAGATCCAATTACAACTAAACTCTTTAAACAGATTCTGCCCCTAATTATTAACACTGTCCTAAATATAATTAACACTTCATTAATTACTGGATATGTGCCACAGTCATTTAAATATGCTGTTATTAAACCAATTCTGAAAAAGCCTACCCTAGATCCTGACATTTTAGCCAATTATAGGTCTATATCCAATTTGCCCTTCCTGTCAAAGGTTTTAGAACGAGTAATAGTTAAACAGCTGTGCCAATTCCTGCAGGATAATAGTTTATTTGAACAGTTTCAGTCTGGCTTTCGTGCCCATCATAGCACTGAAACAGCGTTAGTTAAAGTTACTAATGACTTATTATTAGCCGCTGACATGGGATTAATATGGGTCCTGGTGTTATTAGACCTTAGTGCAGCCTTTGACACCATTGACCACAGTATCTTAGTGCACAGATTAGAATATGATATAGGTATTAGAGGAGCAGCCCTCTGCTGCTTTAAATCATATTTATCTGATCCATACCAATTTGTTAACGTTAATCAACAATCATCGCAGTCCTCCAGAGTTAATTATGGCGTTCCTCAAGGGTCAGTCCTTGGGCCTATTTTGTTTACACTATATATGCTCCCTTTAGGTAACATCATTACAAATCATGGCATTAATTTTCATTGTTATGCAGATGACACACAGCTATATTTATCGATTAAACCTGATCAGACCAGACAAATAGATAAACTAAGTACATGTGTCCAAGACATAAAGACTTGGATGAGTGACAATTATCTTTTACTGAACCCTGAAAAAACTGAAGTCGTTATAATTGGTCCTAAAGATGCGAGAGACTCCCTACCTGACCACATAGTTACTGTAGACAACTTAAGTGTAACACCCAGTGACACAGTTAAACATTTAGGAGTTTTATTTGATCCACATCTTTCATTCAAAGGGTCAGGGGTCAGAGGTCAGGGCACATTAACCAAACTTGCAGAACAGCCTTCTTTCACCTGTGCAACATTAGCCAAAATTAGGAATATTCTGTCTAAAACGACTGCAGAAAAATTAATTCATGCATTTGTTACATCACGATTAGATTATTGTAACTCCTTACTTGTAGCGTGTCCTAAATATTCCCTAAAAAGCTTCAACTGGTTCAAAATGCAGCAGCAAGATTATTAACAGGATCAAATAGAAGAGAACACATCACCCCTGTGCTCCAAACCCTGACCCCTAACCCTATCACCCCTGTGCTCCAAACCCTGACCCCTGACCCCTAACCCTATCACCCCTGTGCTCCAAACCCTGACCCCTGACCCCTAACCCTATCGCCCCTGTGCTCCAAACCCTTCACTGGCTACCAGTTGAGTCTAGAATTAAATTTAAAATCCTCCTCCTTACATATAAAACCATTAATAGTATGGGTTAGGGTTAGGGGTCAGAGGTCAGGGGTTAATGGTATGGGCCCCTCTTATCTTAAAGATGATCTGGTTCCGTACCAACCCAATAGAACCCTTCGTTCTCAGAATTCAGGTTTACTGAAAGTTCCAAGGGTTTCTAAAAGTACAGTAGGAGCTAGAGCCTTTAGTTACCATGGTTACTGTCTTATGGAATCAGCTTCCCTTTAATATTAAACACGCAGAAACACTCTCTACATTTAAAATTAGGCTGAAAATGTTAGTTAAAAATGGTGTGACTCATATATCATGTATACATGATGTATGAGTCACAGTTCAGTCTAGGCTGCCCTAGGAGTTAGAATGCTGGGGGAAGTACAGACACTGAGTTCTTTCTTCTCTTTCTCTCTCTCACACCTGTTTCTGTCATTTTTATAACATATCTTTCATACCAAGTCTGTTCATGACTAGTCACCTGGTGTCCCCTTTCCCCCCTCCCCCCCCTGGGGGGAGTGGTGGCTCTCCTGACAGTGTCTGCACGGGAGCCATGGACGACAGGATCTGCAGTATCTCGCCTGTGTTGACCTGTGACCCCGGACCACGGCCCCTGCCTGTCTGGACCAGCCCCCCCTCCTTCATTTATAAATGGACATTCATCTATAGTCTGTCCGTCCATGGGAGTGGATCTGTCCTTCAATGTGGTTCTCCTCAAGATTTCTTCTTTTTCCCACTGGGTTTGGAAGTTTTTTCTGCTGAGAAGGAGGGTCTAAGGACAGGGGGAGGGTCTAAGGACAGGGGACGCCTGGGACTTTTCACGTATTTCTGTAGTTGATTATGTTTTTGTAAAGCCCTCTGAGACGACTTTGTTGTGATTTAGGGCTTTATAAATAAAATTGAATTGAATTGAATTGAGTGTGTGTGAATTTGTGTGAGTGTATGTGAGGGTGTGTAAGTGTGTGAGTGTGTGTAAGTGTTTGTGAGAGTGAGTGTGTGAGGGTGTGAGAATGTGTGAATTTGTGTGTGAGAGCGAGAGTATGTGAGTGTGTGAGAGTGTGTGAGTATGTGTGAGTGAGTGAATGTGTGTGAGAGTGTGAGTGTGTGAGAGAGTGTGTGTGACTGAGTGTTTTTGAGTGTGTGAGAGTGTCTGAGTGTGTGTGAATTTGTGTGAGTGTGTGTGAGGGTGTGTGAGTGAAAGTGTGTGAATTTGTGTGAGTGTGTGTGAGTGTTTGAGTGTGTGTGAGAGTATGAGTAAGTGTGAGAGCGTGAGAGTGTGTGAATTTGTGTGAGTGTGTATGTGAGAGTGAGTGTGTGTGAGAGTCTGTGAGTCTTTGTGAGAGTGTGTGACAGTGTGTGACAGTGAGGGTGTGAGAATGTGTGAATTTGTCTGTCCGTGTGTGTAAGAGTGTGAGAGTGTGTGAGTGTGTGTGAGTGTGTGAGTGAGTGAGTGTGTGTGTTTGAGTGTGTGAGTATGTGTGAGAGTGTGCGGGAGAGTGTGTGAGTGTGTGTGAGAGTCTGTGAGTCTTTGTGAGAGTGTGTGACAGTGTGTGAGAATGAGGGTGTGAGAATGTGTGAATTTTTCTGTGTGAGTGAGTGTGTGTGAGAGTGTGTGAGTGTGTGTGAGTGAGGGAGTGAGTGAGTTTGTTTAAGTGTGTGTGAGAGTGTGCGTGAGTGTGTGTGAGAGTGTATGAGTGTGTTTGTGTGTGTGTGTGTGTGAGTGTGTGAGAATGTGTAAGAGTGTGTTAGTGTGTGAGAGTGTGTGAATTTGAGTATGTGTGAGTGTGTGTGAGAGTGTGAGTGTGTGAGAGTGTTTGTGAGTATGTGTGAGAGTGTGTGAGTGTGTGTGTGTGAGTGTGTGTGAGAGTGTGAGTGTGTGAGTGTGTTTTAGGGTGTGTGAGTGTGAGAGTTTGTGAGTGTGTGAGAGTGAAAGTGTGTGAGTGTGTGTGAGTGTTTGTGAGAGTGTGTGACAGTGTGTGAGAGTGAGGGTGTGAGAATGTGTGAATTTGTGTGTGTGAGTGAGTGTGTGTGAGAGTGTGAGAGTGTGTGAGTGTGTGTGAGTGAGGGAGTGAGTGAGTTTGTTTAAGTGTGTGTGAGAGTGTGTGTGAGTGTGAGTGTGTGAGTGTGTTTTAGGGTGTGTGAGTGTGAGAGTGTGTGAGAATGAAAGTGTGTGAGAGTGAAAGTGTGTGAGTGTGTGTGAGTGTTTGTGAGAGTGTGTGACAGTGTGTGAGAGTGAGGGTGTGAGAATGTGTGAATTTGTGTGTGAGAGTGAAAGTGTGTGAGTGTGTGTGAGTGTTTGTGAGAGTGTGTGACAGTGTGTGAGAGTGAGGGTGTGAGAATGTGTGAATTTGTGTGTGTGAGTGAGTGTTTGTGAGAATGTGAGAGTGTGTGAATGTGTGTGAGTGAGGGAGTGAGTGAGTTTGTTTAAGTGTGTGTGAGAGTGTGCGTGAGAGTGTGTGAGTGTGTGTGAGAGTGTATAAGTGTGTGTGTGTGTGAGTGTGTGAGAATGTGTAAGAGTGTGTTAGTGTGTGAGAGTGTGTGAATTTGAGTATGTGTGAGTGTGTGTGAGAGTGTGAGTGTGTGAGAGTGTGTGTGAGAGTGTGAGTGTGTGAGTGTGTGTGAGGGTGTGTGAGTGTGAGAGTTTGTGAGTGTGTGAGAATGAAAGTGTGTGAGAGTGAAAGTGTGTGAGTGTGTGTGAGTGCTTGTGAGAGTGTGTGACAGTGTGTGAGAGTGAGGGTGTGAGAATGTGTGAATTTGTGTGTGTGAGTGAGTGTGTGTGAGAGTGTGTGAATGTGTGTGAGTGAGGGAGTGAGTGAGTTATTTTAAGTGTGTGTGAGAGTGTGCGTCAGAGTGTGTGAGTGTGTGTGAGAGTGTATGAGTGTGTGTGTGTGTGTGTGAGTGTGTGAGAATGTGTAAGAGTGTGTTAGTGTGTGAGAGTGTGTGAATTTGAGTATGTGTGAGTGTGTGTGTGAGTGTGTGTGTGTGAGTGTGTGTGAGAGTGTGAGTGTGTGAGTGTGTTTTAGGGTGTGTGAGTGTGAGAGTTTGTGAGTGTGTGAGAATGAAAGTGTGTGAGAGTGAAAGTGTGTGAGTGTTTGTGAGAGTGTGTGACAGTGTGTGAGAGTGAGGGTGTGAGAATGTGTGAATTTGTGTGTGAGTGAGTGTGTGTGAGAGTGTGTGAATGTGTGTGAGTGAGGGAGTGAGTGAGTTTGTTTAAGTGTGTGTGAGAGTGTGCGTGAGAGTGTGTGAGTGTGAGTGAGTGTGTGTGAGAGTGTATGAGTGTGTGTGTGTGAGTGTGTGAGAATGTGTAAGAGTGTGTTAGTGTGTGAGAGTGTGTGAATTTGAGTATGTGTGAGTGTGTGTGAGAGTGTGAGTGTGTGAGAGTGTGTGAGGGTGTGTAAGTGTGAGAGTTTGTGAGTGTGTGAGAATGAAAGTGTGTGAGAGTGAAAGTGTGTGAGTGTGTGTGAGTGTTTGTGAGAGTGTGTGACAGTGTGTGAGAGTGAGGGTGTGAGAATGTGTGAATTTGTGTGTGTGAGTGAGTGTGTGTGAGAGTGTGGGAGTGTGTGTGAGTGAGGGAGTAAGTGAGTTTGTTAAAGTGTGTGTGAGAGTGTGCGTGAGAGTGTGTGTGAGTGTATGAGTGTGTGTGTGAGTGTGTGAGAATGTGTAAGAGTGTGTTAGTGTGTGAGAGTGTGTGAATTTGAGTATGTGTGAGTGTGTGTGAGAGTGTGAGTGTGTGAGAGTGTGTGTGAGAGTGTGAGAGTGTGAGTGTGTGAGTGTGTGTGAGGGTGTGTGAGTGTGAGAGTTTGTGAGTGTGTGAGAATGAAAGTGTGTGAGAGTGAAAGTGTGTGAGTGTGTGTGAGTGCTTGTGAGAGTGTGTGACTATGTGAGAGTGAGGGTGTGAGAATGTGTGAATTTGTGTGTGTGAGTGAGTGTGTGTGAGAGTGTGTGAATGTGTGTGAGTGAGGGAGTGAGTGAGTTTGTTTAAGTGTGTGTGAGAGTGTGTGAGAGTGTATGAGTGTGTGTGTGTGTGTGTGTGTGTGTGTGTGTGAGTGTGTGAGAATGTGTAAGAGTGTGTTAGTGTGTGAGAGTGTGTGAATTTGAGTATGTGTGAGTGTGTGTGAGAGTGTGAGTGTGTGAGGGTGTGTGAGTGTGAGAGTTTGTGAGTGTGTGAGAATGAAAGTGTGTGAGAGTGAAAGTGTGTGAGTGTGTGTGAGAGTTTGTGAGAGTGTGTGACAGTGTGTGAGAGTGAGGGTGTGAGAGTGTGTGAATGTGTATGAGTGAGGGAGTGAGTGAGTTTGTTTAAGTGTGTGTGAGAGTGGGTCTGTGAGAGTGTATGAGTGTGTGTGTGTGTGTGTGTGTGTGTGTGAGTGTGTGAGAATGTGTAAGAGTGTGTTAGTGTGTGAGAGTGTGTGAATTTGAGTATGTGTGAGTGTGTGTGAGAGTGTGAGTGTGTGAGAGTGTGTGAGGGTGTGTGAGTGTGAGAGTTTGTGAGTGTGTGAGAGTGTTTGTGAGTGTGTGTGAGAGTGTGTGAGTGAGTGAGTGTTTGAATGTGGGTGAGTGTGTGTTCCAGTGTGTGAGAGTGTGTGAGTGTATGTGAGGGTGTGTGAGTGTGTGTGAGAGTGAGAGTGTGTGACAGTGTGTGAGAGTGAGTGTGTGAGGGTGTGAGAATGTGTGAATTTGTGTGTGTGAGAGTGTGAGTGTGTGTGAGTGTGACAGTGTGTGAGGGTGTGTGAGAGTGTATGAGTGTGTGTGTGTGTGTGTGTGAGTGTGTGAGAATGTGTAAGTGTGTTAGTGTGTGAGAGTGTGTGAATTTGAGTATGTGTGAGTGTGTGTGAGAGTGTGAGTGTGTGAGAGTGTGTGAGTGTGAGAGTTTGTGAGTGTGTGAGAGTGTTTGTGAGTGTGTGTGAGAGTGAGAGTGTGTGACAGTGTGTGAGAGTGAGTGTGTGAGGGTGTGAGAATGTGTGAATTTGTGTGTGTGAGTGAGTGTGTGTGAGAGTGTGTGAGTGTGTGTGAGTGAGGGAGTGAGTGAGTTTGTTTAAGTGTGTGTGAGAGTGTGCGTGAGAGTGTGTGAGTGTGTGTGAGTGTATGAGTGTATGAGTGTGTGTGTGTGAGTGTGTGAGAATGTGTAAGAGTGTGTTAGTGTGTGAGAGTGTGTGAATTTGAGTATGTGTGAGTGTGTGTGAGAGTGTGAGTGTGTGAGAGTGTGTGTGAGCGTGTGTGTGAGAGTGTGAGAGTGTGAGTGTGTGAGTGTGTGTGAGGGTGTGTGAGTGTGAGAGTTTGTGAGTGTGTGAGAATGAAAGTGTGTGAGAGTGAAAGTGTGTGAGTGTGTGTGAGTGCTTGTGAGAGTGTGTGACAGTGTGTGAGAGTGAGGGTGTGAGAATGTGTGAATTTGTGTGTGTGAGTGAGTGTGTTTGAGAGTGTGTGAATGTGTGTGAGTGAGGGAGTGAGTCAGTTTGTTTAAGTGTGTGTGAGAGTGTGCGTCAGAGTGTGTGAGTGTGTGTGAGAGTGTATGAGTGTGTGTGTGTGTGTGTGTTAGTGTGTGAGAGTGTGTGAATTTGAGTATGTGTGAGTGTGTGTGAAAGTGTGAGTGTGTGAGGGTGTGTGAGTGTGAGAGTTTGTGAGTGTGTGAGAATGAAAGTGTGTGAGAGTGAAAATGTGTGAGTGTGTGTGAGAGTTTGTGAGAGTGTGTGACAGTGTGTGAGAGTGAGGGTGTGAGAATGTGTGAATTTGTGTGTGTGAGTGAGTGTTTGTGAGAGTGTGTGAATGTGTGTGAGTGAGTGAGTTTAAGTGTGTGTGAGAGTGGGTCTGTGAGAGTGTATGAGTGTGTGTGTGTGTGTGTGTGTGTGTGTGTGTGTGAGAATGTGTAAGAGTGTGTTAGTGTGTGAGAGTGTGTGAATTTGAGTATGTGTGAGTGTGTGTGAGAGTGTGAGTGTGTGAGAGTGTGTGAGGGTGTGTGAGTGTGAGAGTTTGTGAGTGTGTGAGAGTGTTTGTGAGTGTGTGTGAGGGTGTGTGAGTGAGTGAGTGTTTGAGTGTGGGTGAGTGTGTGTTACAGTGTGTGAAAGTGTGTGAGTGTGTGTGAGTGCTTGTGAGAGTGTGTGACAGTATGTGAGAGTGAGGGTGTGAGAATGTGTGAATTTGTGTGTGTGTGTGAGTGAGTGTGTGTGAGAGTGTGTGAATGTGTGTGAGTGAGGGAGTGAGTGAGTTTGTTTAAGTGTGTGTGAGAGTGTGCGTCAGAGTGTGTGAGTGTGTGTGAGAGTGTATGAGTGTGTGTGTGTGAGTGTGTGAGAATGTGTAAGAGTGTGTTAGTGTGTGAGAGTGTGTGAATTTGAGTATGTGTGAGTGTGTGTGAGAGTGTGAGTGTGTGAGGGTGTGTGAGTGTGAGAGTTTGTGAGTGTGTGAGAATGAAAGTGTGTGAGAGTGAAAGTGTGTGAGTGTGTGTGAGAGTTTGTGAGAGTGTGTGACAGTGTGTGAGAGTGAGGGTGTGAGAGTGTGTGAATGTGTGTGAGTGAGGGAGTGAGTGAGTTTGTTTAAGTGTGTGTGAGAGTGGGTCTGTGAGAGTGTATGAGTGTGTGTGTGTGTGTGTGTGTGTGTGTGAGTGTGTGAGAATGTGTAAGAGTGTGTTAGTGTGTGAGAGTGTGTGAATTTGAGTATGTGTGAGTGTGTGTGAGAGTGTGAGTGTGTGAGAGTGTGTGAGGGTGTGTGAGTGTGAGAGTTTGTGAGTGTGTGAGAGTGTTTGTGAGTGTGTGTGAGTGAGTGAGTGTTTGAATGTGGGTGAGTGTGTGTTCCAGTGTGTGAGAGTGTGTGAGTGTATGTGAGGGTGTGTGAGTGTGTGTGAGAGTGAGAGTGTGTGACAGTGTGTGAGAGTGAGTGTGTGAGGGTGTGAGAATGTGTGAATTTGTGTGTGTGAGAGTGTTTCAGTGTGTGTGTGAGTGTTTCAGTGAGTGTGTGAGTGTTTCAGTGTGTGTGTGAGTGTTTCAGTGTGTGTGTGAGTGTTTCAGTGAGTGTGTGAGTGTTTCAGTGTGTGTGTGAGTGTTTCAGTGTGTGTGTGAGTGTTTCAGTGTGTGTGTGAGTGTTTCAGTGTGTGTGTGAGTGTTTCAGTGAGTGTGTGAGTGTTTCAGTGTGTGTGTGAGTGTTTCAGTGTGTGTGTGAGTGTTTCAGTGTGTGTGTGAGTGTTTCAGTGTGTGTGTGAGTGTTTCAGTGTGTGTGTGAGTGTTTCAGTGTGTGTGTGAGTGTTTCAGTGTGTGTGTGAGTGTTTCAGTGTGTGTGTGAGTGTTTCAGTGAGTGTGTGAGTGTTTCAGTGTGTGTGTGAGTGTTTCATTGTGTGTGTGAGTGTTTCATTGTGTGTGTGAGTGTTTCAGTGTGTGTGTGAGTGTTTCATTGTGTGTGTGAGTGTTTCAGTGTGTGTGTGAGTGTTTCAGTGTGTGTGTGAGTGTTTCAGTGTGTATGTGAGTGTTTCAGTGTGTGTGTGAGTGTTTCATTGTGTGTGTGAGTGTTTCAGTGTGTGTGTGAGTGTTTCATTGTGTGTGTGAGTGTTTCATTGTGTGTGTGAGTGTTTCAGTGTGTGTGTGAGTGTTTCATTGTGTGTGTGAGTGTTTCAGTGTGTGTGTGAGTGTTTCAGTGTGTATGTGAGTGTTTCAGTGTGTGTGTGAGTGTTTCAGTGTGTGTGTGAGTGTTTCAGTGTGTATGTGAGTGTTTCAGTGTGTGTGTGAGTGTTTCATTGTGTGTGTGAGTGTTTCAGTGTGTGTGTGAGTGTTTCATTGTGTGTGTGAGTGTTTCATTGTGTGTGTGAGTGTTTCATTGTGTGTGTGAGTGTTTCATTGTGTGTGTGAGTGTTTCAGTGTGTGTGTGAGTGTTTCATTGTGTGTGTGAGTGTTTCAGTGTGTGTGTGAGTGTTTCAGTGTGTGTGTGAGTGTTTCAGTGTGTGTGTGAGTGTTTCATTGTGTGTGTGAGTGTTTCAGTGTGTGTGTGAGTGTTTCATTGTGTGTGTGAGTGTTTCAGTGTGTGTGTGAGTGTTTCAGTGTGTGTGTGAGTGTTTCATTGTGTGTGTGAGTGTTTCAGTGTGTGTGTGAGTGTTTCAGTGTGTGTGTGTGAGTGTTTCAGTGTGTGTGTGAGTGTTTCATTGTGTGTGTGAGTGTTTCAGTGTGTGTGTGAGTGTTTCAGTGTGTGTGTGAGTGTTTCAGTGTGTGTGTGAGTGTTTCATTGTGTGTGTGAGTGTTTCAGTGTGTATGTGAGTGTTTCATTGTGTGTGTGAGTAACCCAAACACATGGCTGAAAGTAACAGAAACATTTTTGCGTATGCGGAGCCTGGCGGGCGTAGTCGCGAAGTTCTCTAGGGGGGTCCAGGGGCATGCCCCCCTGGAAAATTTTTAAAAATGGCATCATTTTGGTGCATTCTGAGAACATTATAGGCCATTATTTAACATTACAGAATGTGACATTCGTACTTACATTTTAGAAAAATCTGGCTCATATGATCATAAAATTTTCAAATGTACTTATAACTCATCTAGTAAAATGAAAATACTATATATGTTTGTTCAAATGTATTGTATAATTTCACTAAATAAACAATGGATAATATACAAAAGACTAGCATGGGATGTTTCCATAAAGATTACCTTATCATCTTTACAATTAAAGCTTTTGATTTCACTATCAAACTAAATAATTACAATAATAAATAATAAAAAATGTCATTAAATCTAGTGTCTTTCACTGTGATGTCAAGAAGATACTTAAGTAGCACTGTCTACTAATAATTATTGTCCTGAGTTTTCTTTTGCAAATATTAATCATTAAGAAAATAAACTTTCCTGATCAGAAATATCATATATTAAAGTGAATCTATAATCATATTCAGGTTCCGTTCTGTCTCCTCCAACACCTGGATCAATTCCAGTGTTGTAGGAGTCACAATACTATCCCCAGAAGTACTTTGAATGTTCCCCAAATCTAGGTGGTCTGTCCCGGGTTCAGGTACGGGTGTATCCATAATCTGTGGTACGGATTGTGGAATAGGATCTGGAATGGAGTCTAGTGGGGGTCTGGTTACTATTGTGGTGTGGACCCCTCTGGATGCCCCATGTCTCTGTACCCTCTGTTCCTTAATGGACGGGTTTACATTGGTGGTAAGCAGTGGAACCCCCCCATCTACATTAGTAATACCCGGGTTCACAGGTGAAGACCATCTATTTACATTGGTGGTAACAGGTGGAGACCCCCTATTAACATTGGTGGTAACAGGTGGAGACCCCCTATTTACGTTGGTGGTAACAGGTGGAGACCCCCTATTTACGTTGGTGGTAACAGGTGGAGACCCCCTATTTACATTGGTGGTAACAGGTGGAGACCCCCTATTAACATTGGTGGTAACAGGTGGAGACCCCCTATTTACGTTGGTGGTAACAGGTGGAGACCCCCTATTTACGTTGGTGGTAACAGGTGGAGACCCCCTATTAACATTGGTGGTAACAGGTGGAGACCCCCTATTTACGTTGGTGGTAACAGGTGGAGACCCCCCAAATCTGTTGGGGGATCCGTCCCCTGGTCTCTTGTGGCCTGGGGAGCAAAGGTCTGTGTGCTGTGACCTCTTGGAGTGGAAGTAGGTATGTTATTTTGGTGAGTAGGGGTCACATTGTTCTCCTCAGTGGGTCTGTCCCTTACTGTGGCTAAAACAGTTCCTTAATCTCATCCACAACATCCTGTCTTATTCTGGGAAATGTCCTTTTACACCATCTCAGTGCTACATTAAATGGCTCTTCCCATTCATCCCCATGAAATTCCTCCACTTTGGTCATTAATTCCTCCACAATGTCTTCATAATGCTGTTTTAAAATTAACATGGTGGTGTGAGCCCAGTTTTTAGCATTACCTATAATGTCATCACATGTTTTCTGTGATGGCAAAGCAGGTTTAACTCCTTTAGCCCGATAAAGGAGGAGAAAATTGTGTAATTTTTCATTAATTATTAACATATAATAAATCTGGACAATGGAAATTTGTTTCAACTTTTGCTCAAAGTTAAGACCCTAATGTTCATAAAAATACATATAAAGTGTACTTTAGTGATAAAAGTCATCTTTAAATATGATCTTTAATGTGTGTGTGGTGAAATATAAGTTATTTTTAATCGCCGATACGCGCTATTAATTCATCCATATCTTGATCTGGCGAGCGATAAGGCGGCCATGTTTGTAGGCGTTTGAAAGAGGAGATTGTCCTGAATCCAATGACACCTCACATTCCATGAACTACATTTCCCAATGTGTAATGCTAACGGTTAGCATGCTAATGCTAGCATGCTAACGTGCCCTAAAACCAACCTAAACGTTTGGACATGATGGATGAGCATGCAGGGCTCTGGAAAATGTAATGCTAGCTAATGCTAGCATGCTAATGCTAGCACGCCCCTCCCCCGCATTAAATAGAATGGAGGTCATTTGGGACAAGAAATTTGTCCGAAATGACCCTTGGATTCGCCCACGCCAAGATGGCGGCGGACCTGTCATTAAATAGAATGGAGGTCATTTGGGACAAGAAAAGTGTCCCAAACGGCCTCTTGGGTTAAATGGACTTGCCGCCACCCGGTGGCGGGAGCAGCAATGCGCAAGCCCGAGGGCGTTTGGGTCAAGCGACGGGGGCATCTGGGACAAAATTGTGCCAAATGACCTGGGAGGCCATTATGGACAAGCCAGGACATTTGGGACAAATTCAATTCATAACGGTGTCACTTGGCCACAATTTGGATTTCCCAGGTCATTTGGGCGCGCTGGCAATGTAATGGTCTGGTCATTTGGGTACAGAAGACCCTACTTTCCCTCCGGACAGGAAATGCATGCGTAAAAGGTGAAAGGTTAGCATCTTTGCGTACGTCGGGCGCATGCACATACTGGCCTAGGGCACACACGCTACGGCAGAGACATCTGTGTGACGGTTATAGTTATATTTCCTGACTTTACTCGTAGTTTTAAGTCATTTTAGAGAGTTTTAGTGAGTAACAGTGAGTGACAGTGTATTTTCCCGACTGTTACTGGTAAGCTTTGTGAAGTGTTAGCTGTTAGCCGCGTGCTAACATGTAAACAACAGAGAAGCAGCTGAATGTTCAACATGTGACTGAGATCTGACTGTGGATATGAACTCAAAACAGGATGAACATCTACCCAGTAAGTTGTTGTATCTTACTGATATCTGTTTTACAAACTAATAGTAATAATAATAACAATAATACTACATTTTATACTATACACATGCAAACACTGTTGACTATAGTAGTAGTTTTTCAGTCTCATTTCTCATTTTATTGTTATTTTTACACATAAGTAGATAAGTTTATAATTAATCAATGATTGTTTGAGGATTTATTCACTTTCTCTGTCAAAATTCTATCATTCTATCATTTCATGAGAAGGAAAAAGTCTCAAATCATGATTGTCTTCATTTTTCATAGGTAGGAGGATGACACAAATAAAAGTGCTTTTTGCAGAAACACATGGACTAGTTCAGTCTGCTGCCAGCCCCCCCAACCTAATGATAAACCAGCCCCCACCTGATGATAACACATGGACATGTTTGGACTTTATTGCAATTGTTTGTGTTTTGAATGTTTGTATTAGTTATTTTGTTTAGTAAATTTGCACTAATTTTGATATTTATATTTATTCTAATTGAATTTATCATATTTTTGCACATATGTTCAACTTTATATTTGATTTTTATTAAAGTGTATTAGTATTATTATTATTATTATTATTATTATTATTATTATTATTATTATTAGTATTATTATTATTGATATATTATTATATTGTTTGGAGTAAGTTCTTAATAAAACTACTCCATTTGGAGACAAAATAATCCATGTTTATATGGTTTTATTCATTTTAGTTGTGCACAAAGGTAGAAGTTGATGAAACACAAGGTACATTTCATTTCTAAAAGCTCCAGTAGACAGTAATAGACTTCTGTAATGGATATGAGTTGTATTTTTCACACAGATTTTACTGGAAAATTAAAATAATGTATTTGGAACAGTTTGGCACAACAGTGTGCCAAACTGTGCCAAATGCAGTGTCCGCCTAGTGTTATCTGGACTTAAACCTTTCTGGAGGTTTTGTCCTTTGCTCTAATTCTATCAACTTTTGTTCCTGTGTTGGAAAGGAGTTACTGAAGGTGATCAATAGTGTCTATATTCATGGAATCATTGTTAGCAGGGTGTTTTCTTTTGTCAAAAAAATAATAAATTCAGGCGAGACCATAAAATTCTATTTTATCTTTTAGTTTATTCCAGTTTATTCAGTCATAGTAGTAGCTACACTATTTTAGACAATGGGAATAGATTGTGTGAAGCCTGTAGATGTCCATAGATACAAAGAACATCCATATAAACCTGTGGATTGTGGAGCAATTCTTCATTTACTTTGGGTATGTTTTTTTAGGCGTTTTTCTCTGAAAATAGGCTCAGGGTGGAAGAGGTTAATTAAATTAGCCAACATATCTTCCATGTTAATGATTGTTCTAGGTCTTTTTTCATCCTCAGAAACCTTCACATTAGCCCCGTGGTGAACAGCTCTAATTAAATCATGAAAGGTATGTGTCATTTGTTTAAACCGGGCCGTAGGTTTAATGTAGTCCGCCATGTTTTTTGGACCCCGCATCTCCCCCCGTTGCAGCCCGGGCGCACGGCGAAATCCTCCCCGTGTGCCCCGCACCGCCTGTGCATAAGTCCGGATGAGGGGTTGGGGGCGACCGGTGGGGATAATCCTCCGGGGTGGCACTGGCTCAAGGTTGGGGTTATAGTGATTGCGGACCCCGGCGTTGTGAAACCCCGGAGCCCTAAATGCACTGTCCGTCCCCCGGAGAAAATCATCCCCACCGCGGCGTCCCGCTTCCCACTCCCCGGGCGCGAAGCAACCTGGCCGGCGTCCCCTGCGGACCACCGTCCAGCCCTTCTCCGTCCGTAAAATTCTGCATTTTATTTTATATATGTATGTGTGTGTGTGTCCCATGTTGTGTGTGTGTTGTGTAGTGTGTGTGAGTGTGCGTATTTTAATTTTAACAAAGAAAAGAGACAAAAAGAAAAGAAAAAGAAGCTAGCTAACACGGAAATCTCCGCCGAAGCCGGGCGGAAAACTCCCGTGAAAGTAAAATAAAAATAAAAAAGTGGACGACGTTTTGACCTAAATAGGTCTTCTTCAGGTCCAAATAAAATAAAATAAACCAGAAAAAGGAAAAGGTTTTGTGGTGGTTTTCGACCAAAATAAAGCTTGAAAAATTTTTTTTCGGTCAGCGGATAGATTTGACGGAATTTGACGGAACAGAAATTTCATTTTTGATGGATTTCCGTCTGTGGACGGAGATTTGACAGCCATGCAAACACTAACAAAAAAACTAACACGAACACAAACACAAACAAACAAACACTAACACAAACATTTGGTCATTTCAGTGTTAGTGTGTTGGTGTTTTACTCGGTGGATGTCGAAGCCTATCGCCAGGTTGTCTCCTTTCCCCTCAGAAGGTGTAGCTCGCTTCTCCTTCTGCTGTAGACAGATCAACACCTCATCCTCCACCTTCTTCACATCAAATACGTACTGGAGGGGGAAGAGGAAGAAGAGGAGGAGGAGGAGGAGGAGGAGGAGGAGGAGGAGGAGGAGGAGGAGGAGGAGGAGGAGGAAGGAGGAAGAGGAAGAAGAGGAGGAGGAGGAGGAAGAGGAGGAGGAAGAGGAGGAGGAGGAGGGAGGAGGAGGAAGAGGAAGAGGAGGAGGAGGAGGAAGAGGAGGAGGAGGAGAAGGACGAGGAGGAGGAAGAGGAGGAAAAGGAGGAGGAGAAGGAGGAGGAGGAGGAGGAAGAGGACGAGGAGGAGGAGGACGAGGAGGCGGAGGAGGAGGAGGAGGGGACAAGGAAGAGGAGGAGGAGGAGGAGGAGAAGGAGGAGGAGGAGGAGGAGGAGGAGGAGGAGGAGGAGGAGGAGGAGGAGGAGGAGGAAGAGGAAGAGGAAGAGAAGGAGGAGGAGGAGGAGGAGGAGGAGGAGGAGGAGGAGGAGGAGGAGGAAGGAGGAGGAGGAAGGAGGAGGAGAAGGACGAGGAGGCGGAGGAGGAGGAGGAGGGGACAAGGAAGAGGAGGAGGAGGA
>CM035796.1:50733937-50743937 GCA_020466265.1 Siphamia tubifer
ACACACACGTTATTGAAGAGTGAACACACACGGGCTATGGCAGAGTGAACACACACGGGCTATAGAAGAGTGAACACACAGGTTATAGAAGAGTGAACACACACAGGTTATAGAAGAGTGAACACACATGTTATAGAGGAGTGAACACACAAGTTATAGAAGGGTGAATAAACACAGATCATAGAAGAGTGAACACACACGGGTTATAGAAGAGTGAACACTCACGGGATATAGAACAGTGAACACACACGGGCTATAGAAGAGTGAACACACACGCGTTATAGAAGAGTGACCACACACAGGCTATAGAAGAGTGAACACACACGGGCTATAGAAGAGTGAACACACATGTTATAGAAGAGTGAACACACAAGTTATAGAAGGGTGAACACTCACGGGATATAGAAGAGGGAAAACACACACATGTTATAGGAGAGTGAACACACAGAGGTTATAGAAGGGTGAGCACACAGATTAGAGAAGAGTGAACACATACATGTTATAGAAGAGTGAACACACACAGGTTATTGAAGAGTGAACACACACGGGCTATAGAAGAGTGAATACACACGGGCTATAGAAGAGTGAAAACACAGGTTATAGAAGAGTGAACACACACAGGTTATAGAAGAGTGAACACACACGGATTATAGAAGAGTGAACACACACAGGCTATAGAAGAGTGACCACACACAGGTTATAGAAGAGTGAACACACATGTTATAGAAGAGTGAACACACAAGTTATAGAAGGGTGAACACAGGTTGATTAAGAGTGAACACACACACGTTATTGAAGAGTGAACACACACGGGCTATGGCAGAGTGAACACACACGGGCTATAGAAGAGTGAACACACAGGTTATAGAAGAGTGAACACACACAGGTTATAGAAGAGTGAACACACATGTTATAGAGGAGTGAACACACAAGTTATAGAAGGGTGAATAAACACAGATCATAGAAGAGTGAACACACACCGGTTATAGAAGAGTGAACACTCACGGGCTATAGAAGAGTGAACACACACAGGCTATAGAAGAGTGAACACACAGGTTATAGAAGAGTGAACACACAAGTTATAGAAGGGTGAATAAACACAGATCATAGAAGAGTGAACACACACGGGTTATAGAAGAGTGAACACACAGGTTTTAGAAGAGTGAACACTCACGGGATATAGAAGAGTGAAAACACACACATGTTATAGAAGAGTGAACACACATGCGCTATAGAAGAGTGACCACACACAGGCTATAGAAGAGTGAACACACACAGGTTATAGAAGAGTGAACACACACAGGCTATAGAAGAGTGAACACACAGGTTATAGAAGAGTGAACACACAAGTTATAGAAGGGTGAATAAACACAGATCATAGAAGAGTGAACACACACGGGTTATAGAAGAGTGAACACACAGGTTATAGAAGAGTGAACACTCACGGGATATAGAAGAGTGAAAACACACACATGTTATAGAAGAGTGAACACACATGCGCTATAGAAGAGTGACCACACATGGGCTATAGAAGAGTGAACACACACAGGCTATAGAAGAGTGAACACACACAGGTTATAGAAGAGTGAACACACACACGCTATAGAAGAGTGAATACACACATGTTATAGAAGAGTGAACACACGTGTTATAGAAGAGTGAACACACAAGTTATAGAAGGGTGAACACAGGCCGATTATAGAAGAGTGAACACACACACAGGTTATTGAAGAGTGAACACACACGGGCTATAGCAGAGTGAACACACACAGGCTATAGAAGAGTGAACACACACAGGTTATAGAAGAGTGAACACACACACGCTATAGAAGAGTGAATACACACATGTTATAGAAGAGTGAACACACGTGTTATAGAAGAGTGAACACACAAGTTATAGAAGGGTGAACACAGGCCGATTATAGAAGAGTGAACACACACACAGGTTATTGAAGAGTGAACACACACGGGCTATAGAAGAGTGAACACACAGGTTATAGAAGAGTGAATACTCACGGGATATAGAAGAGTGAAAACACACATGTTATAGAAGAGTGAGCACACACACAAGTTATAGAAGGGTGAGCACACAGATTAGAGAAGAGTAAACACACAGGTTATAGAAGAGTGAACACTCACGGGATATAGAAGAGTGAACACACACGGGCTATAGAAGAGTGAACACACACAGGCTATAGAAGAGTGAACACACAGGTTATAGAAGAGTGAACACACACGGGCTATAGAAGAGTGAACACACACAGGTTATAGAAGAGTGAACACACATGTTATAGAAGAGTGAACACACACGGGCTATAGAAGAGTGAACACACACACGCTATAGAAGAGTGACCACACACGGGCTATAGAAGAGTGAACACACACAGACTATAGAAGAGTGAACACACACAGGTTATAGAAGAGTGAACACACATGTTATAGAAGAGTGAACACACAATTTATAGAAGGGTGAACACAGGCCGATTATAGAAGAGTGAACACACACAGGTTATAGAAGAGTGAACACACACAGGTTATAGAAGAGTGAACACACATGGGCTATAGAAGAGTGAACACACACGCGCTATAGAAGAGTGACCACACACGGGCTATAGAAGAGTGAACACACACGGGCTATAGAAGAGTGAACACACACGGGCTATAGAAGAGTGAACACAAAAATTATAGAAGGGTGAATAAACAGATCATAGAAGAGTGAACACACACGGGTTATAGAAGAGTGAACACTCACGGGATATAGAAGAGTGAAAACACACATGTTATAGGAGAGTGAACACACACGTTATAGAAGAGTGAACACACAGAGGTTATAGAAGGGTGAGCACACAGATTAGAGAAGAGTGAACACATACATGTTATAGAAGAGTGAACACAGACAGGTTATTGAAGAGTGAACACACACGGGCTATAGAAGAGTGAACACACACGGGCTATAGAAGAGTGAAAACACAGGTTATAGAAGAGTGAACACACACAGGTTATAGAAGAGTGAACACACACGGGTTATAGAAGAGTGAGCACACACAGGCTATAGAAGAGTGAACACACATGTTATAGAAGAGTGAACACACACAGGTTATAGAAGAGTGAACACACACGGGCTATAGAAGAGTGAACACACACACGCTATAGAAGAGTGACCACACACGGGCTATAGAAGAGTGAACACACACAGACTATATAAGAGTGAACACACACAGGTTATAGAAGAGTGAACACACATGTTATAGAAGAGTGAACACACAATTTATAGAAGGGTGAACACAGGCCGATTATAGAAGAGTGAACACACACAGGTTATAGAAGAGTGAACACACACAGGTTATAGAAGAATGAACACACACGGGCTATAGAAGAGTGAACACACACGGGCTATAGAAGAGTGAACACACACGGGCTATAGAAGAGTGAACACACACGGGTTATAGAAGAGTGAACACTCACGGGATATAGAAGAGTGAAAACACACATGTTATAGGAGAGTGAAAACACACACGTTATAGAAGAGTGAACACACAGAGGTTATAGAAGGGTGAGCACACAGATTAGAGAAGAGTGAACACATACATGTTATAGAAGAGTGAACACAGACAGGTTATTGAAGAGTGAACACACACGGGCTATAGAAGAGTGAACACACACGGGCTATGGCAGAGTGAACACACACGGGCTATAGAAGAGTGAACACACAGGTTATAGAAGAGTGAACACACACAGGTTATAGAAGAGTGAACACACATGTTATAGAAGAGTGAACACACACGGGCTATAGAAGAGTGAACACACACAGGCTATAGAAGAGTGAACACACAGGTTATAGAAGAGTGAACACACAAGTTATAGAAGGGTGAATAAACACAGATCATAGAAGAGTGAACACACACGGGTTATAGAAGAGTGAACACTCACGGGATATAGAACAGTGAACACACACGGGCTATAGAAGAGTGAACACACACAGGCTATAGAAGAGTGAACACACAGGTTATAGAAGAGTGAACACACAAGTTATAGAAGGGTGAATAAACACAGATCATAGAAGAGTGAACACACACGGGTTATAGAAGAGTGAACACACAGGTTATAGAAGAGTGAACACTCACGGGATATAGAAGAGTGAAAACACACACATGTTATAGAAGAGTGAACACACATGCGCTATAGAAGAGTGACCACACACGGGCTATAGAAGAGTGAACACACACAGGCTATAGAAGAGTGAACACACACAGGTTATAGAAGAGTGAACACACATGTTATAGAAGAGTGAACGCACACAGGTTATAGAAGAGTGAACACACACGGGCTATAGAAGAGTGAACACACACACGCTATAGAAGAGTGAACACACACAGGTTATAGAAGATTGAACAAACGTGTTATAGAAGAGTGAACACACAAGTTATAGAAGGGTGAACACAGGCCGATTATAGAAGAGTGAACACACACAGGTTATTGAAGAGTGAACACACACGGAATATAGCAGAGTGAACACACACGGGCTATAGAAGTGTGAACACACAGGTTATAGAAGAGTGATACTCACGGGATATAGAAGAGTGAAAACACACATGTTATAAAAGAGTGAGCACACACACAAGTTATAGAAGGGTGAGCACACAGATTAGAGAAGAGTGAACACATACATGTTATAGAAGAGTAAACACACAGGTTATAGAAGAGTGAACACTCACGGGATATAGAAGAGTGAACACACACGGGCTATAGAAGAGTGAACACACACAGGCTATAGAAGAGTGAACACACAGGTTATAGAAGAGTGAACACACAGATTAGAGAAGAGTGAACACATACATGTTATAGAAGAGTGAACACAGACAGGTTATTGAAGAGTGAACACACACGGGCTATAGAAGAGTGAAAACACAGGTTATAGAAGAGTGAACACACACAGGTTATAGAAGAGTGAACACACACAGGTTATAGAAGAGTGAGCACACACAGGCTATAGAAGAGTGAACACACATGTTATAGAAGAGTGAACACACACAGGTTATAGAAGAGTGAACACACACGGGCTATAGAAGAGTGAACACACACACGCTATAGAAGAGTGACCACACACGGGCTATAGAAGAGTGAACACACACAGACTATATAAGAGTGAACACACACAGGTTATAGAAGAGTGAACACACATGTTATAGAAGAGTGAACACACAATTTATAGAAGGGTGAACACAGGCCGATTATAGAAGAGTGAACACACACAGGTTATAGAAGAGTGAACACACACAGGTTATAGAAGAATGAACACACACGGGCTATAGAAGAGTGAACACACACGGGCTATAGAAGAGTGAACACACACGGGCTATAGAAGAGTGAACACACACGGGTTATAGAAGAGTGAACACTCACGGGATATAGAAGAGTGAAAACACACATGTTATAGGAGAGTGAAAACACACACGTTATAGAAGAGTGAACACACAGAGGTTATAGAAGGGTGAGCACACAGATTAGAGAAGAGTGAACACATACATGTTATAGAAGAGTGAACACAGACAGGTTATTGAAGAGTGAACACACACGGGCTATAGAAGAGTGAACACACACGGGCTATGGCAGAGTGAACACACACGGGCTATAGAAGAGTGAACACACAGGTTATAGAAGAGTGAACACACACAGGTTATAGAAGAGTGAACACACATGTTATAGAAGAGTGAACACACACGGGCTATAGAAGAGTGAACACACACAGGCTATAGAAGAGTGAACACACAGGTTATAGAAGAGTGAACACACAAGTTATAGAAGGGTGAATAAACACAGATCATAGAAGAGTGAACACACACGGGTTATAGAAGAGTGAACACTCACGGGATATAGAACAGTGAACACACACGGGCTATAGAAGAGTGAACACACACAGGCTATAGAAGAGTGAACACACAGGTTATAGAAGAGTGAACACACAAGTTATAGAAGGGTGAATAAACACAGATCATAGAAGAGTGAACACACACGGGTTATAGAAGAGTGAACACACAGGTTATAGAAGAGTGAACACTCACGGGATATAGAAGAGTGAAAACACACACATGTTATAGAAGAGTGAACACACATGCGCTATAGAAGAGTGACCACACACGGGCTATAGAAGAGTGAACACACACAGGCTATAGAAGAGTGAACACACACAGGTTATAGAAGAGTGAACACACATGTTATAGAAGAGTGAACGCACACAGGTTATAGAAGAGTGAACACACACGGGCTATAGAAGAGTGAACACACACACGCTATAGAAGAGTGAACACACACAGGTTATAGAAGATTGAACAAACGTGTTATAGAAGAGTGAACACACAAGTTATAGAAGGGTGAACACAGGCCGATTATAGAAGAGTGAACACACACAGGTTATTGAAGAGTGAACACACACGGAATATAGCAGAGTGAACACACACGGGCTATAGAAGTGTGAACACACAGGTTATAGAAGAGTGATACTCACGGGATATAGAAGAGTGAAAACACACATGTTATAAAAGAGTGAGCACACACACAAGTTATAGAAGGGTGAGCACACAGATTAGAGAAGAGTGAACACATACATGTTATAGAAGAGTAAACACACAGGTTATAGAAGAGTGAACACTCACGGGATATAGAAGAGTGAACACACACGGGCTATAGAAGAGTGAACACACACAGGCTATAGAAGAGTGAACACACAGGTTATAGAAGAGTGAACACACACGGGCTATAGAAGAGTGAACACACATGCGCTATAGAAGAGTGACCACACACGGGCTATAGAAGAGTGAACACACACAGGCTATAGAAGAGTGAACACACACAGGTTATAGAAGAGTGAACACACATGTTATAGAAGAGTGAACACACACAGGTTATAGAAGAGTGAACACACACGGGCTATAGAAGAGTGAACACACACGCTATAGAAGAGTGACCACACACGGGCTATAGAAGAGTGAACACACACAGACTATAGAAGAGTGAACACACACAGGTTATAGAAGAGTGAACACACATGTTATAGAAGAGTGAACACACAAGTTATAGAAGGGTGAACACAGGCCAATTATAGAAGAGTGAACACACACAGGTTATTGAAGAGTGAACAGACACGGGCTATAGCAGAGTGAACACTCACGGGCTATAGCAGAGTGAACACACACGGGCTATAGAAGAGTGAACACACAGGTTATAGAAGAGTGAATACTCACGGGATATAGAAGAGTGAAAACACACATGTTATAGAAGAGTGAACACACACACATGTTATAGAAGAGTGAACACACACAGGTTATAGAAGAGTGAACACACATGTTATAGAAGAGTGAACACACAAGTTATAGAAGGGTGAACACAGGCTGATTATTGAAGAGTGAACACACAGGTTATTGAAGAGTGAACACACACGGGCAATAGCAGAGTGAACACTCAGGGGCTATAGCAGAGTGAACACACACGGGCTATAGAAGAGTGAACACACAGGTTATAGAAGAGTGAATACACACGGGATATAGAAGAGTGAAAACACACATGTTATAGAAGAGTGAACACACACATGTTATAGAAGAGTGAACACATACAAGTTATAGAAGGGTGAGCACACAGATTATAGAAGAGTGAACACTCACGGGATATAGAAGAGTGAACACACACATGTTATAGAAGAGTGAACACACAGGTTATAGAAGAGTGAACACACCGATTATAGAAGAGTGAACACACCAATTATAGAAGAGTGAACACACATGGTATAGAAGAGTGAACACACACATGTTATAGAAAAGTGAACACAGACAAGTTATAGAAGAGTAAACACAGGTTATAGAAGAGTGAACACACACAGGTTATAGAAGAGTGAACACACATGTTATAGAAGAGTGAACTCACACAGGTTATAGAATAGTGAACACACACAGGCTATAGAAGAGTGAACACACACATGCTATAGAAGAGTGACCACACACGGGCTATAGAAGAGTGAACACACACAGACTATAGAAGAGTGAACACACACAGGTTATAGAAGAGTGAACACACATGTTATAGAAGAGTGAACACACAAGTTATAGAAGGGTGAACACAGGCCGATTATAGAAGAGTGAACACACACAGGTTATTGAAGAGTGAACACACACGGGCTATAGAAGAGTGAACACACACACATGTTATAGAAGAGTGAATACTCACGGGATATAGAAGAGTGAAAACACACATGTTATAGAAGAGTGAACACACACACATGTTATAGAAGAGTGAACACACACAAGTTATAGAAGGGTGAGCACACAGATTATAGAAGAGTGAACACACCAATTATAGAAGAGTGAACACACATGGTATAGAAGAGTGAACACACACATGTTATAGAAAAGTGAACACAGACAAGTTATAGAAGAGTGAACACACACATGTTATAGAAGAGTGAACACACAGGTTATAGAAGAGTGAACACACACAGGTTATAGAAGAGTGTACACACACAGATTATAGAAGAGTGAACACACAGGTTGTACAAGAATGAACACACAGGTTATAGAAGAGTGAACACACAGGTAAGAGAAGAGTGAACACACACATGTTATAGAAGAGTGAACACAAAGGTTATAGAAGAGTGAATACACACGTTATAGAAAAGTGAACACACGATTATAGAAGAGTGAACAAACAGGTTATAAAAGATTGAGCACACACAGGTTAGAGAAGAGTGAACACACGCCAATTACAGAAGAGTGAACACACACAGGGTATAGAAGAGTGAACACACACAGGTTATAGAAGAGTGAACACACACAGGTTATAGAAGAGTGAACACACACAGGTTATAGAAGAGTGAACACACAAGTTATAGAAGGGTGAAAACACACCGGTCATAGTAGAGTGACACACACGATTATACAAGAGTGAACACACACAGGTTATAGAAGAGTGAACACACAGGTTATAGAAGAGTTGAACACACATGTTATAGAAGAGTGAACACACAAGTTTTAGAAGGGTGAATAAACATAGATCATAGAAGAGTGAACACACACGGGTTATAGAAGAGTGAACACACATGTTACAGAAGAGTGAACACACATGTGATAGAAGAGTGAACACACAAGTTATAGAAGGGTGAATACACACCGATCATAGCAGAGTGAACACACACAGGTTATAGAAGAGCGAACACACATGTTATAGAAGAGTGAACACACACAGGTTATAGAATGGTAAAATGTTAAATGTTCTGCACTTATATAGTTCTTTTCCACCTTCATGGTTCAAAGCACTTTACATTAGCCTCACATTCACCCATCCACACACACTCATACACCAGTAGGTTTCTAAGGTCAAAGGTCAGTCCTACTGGGGGCCTAAGCCAGGGTTCAGTATCTTGCCCAAGGACACTTCGACATGTGGACAGCCAGAGCTGGGACGCAAACCGCCAACCTCTCGGTCATTGGACGACCCACTCTACCAACTGAGCCACAGCCGCCCTGAAGGGTGAACACACACAGGTTATAGAAGAGTGAACACACATGTTATAGAAGAGTGAACAAACAGGTTATAGAAGAGTGAACACACGCCGATTATAGAAGAGTGAACACACAGGTTATCGAAGAGTGAACAAACAGGTTAGAGAAGAGTGAACACACGCCAATTATAGAAGAGTGAACACACACAGGTTATAGAAGAGTGAACACACAGTTTATCGAAGAGTGAACACACACTGGTTATAGAAGAGTGACCACAGATGTTATAGAAGAGTGACCACACACGTTATAGAAGAGTGAACAAACAAGTTATAGAAGATTGAGCACACACAGGTTAGAGAAGAGTGAACACACGCCGATTATAGAAGAGTGAACACACACTGGTTATAGAAGAGTGACCACACATGTTATAGAAGAGTGACCACAGATGTTATAGAAGATTGAGCAAACACAGGTTAGAAAAGAGTGAACACACGGCGATTATAGAAGAGTGA
>CM035796.1:50751437-50766437 GCA_020466265.1 Siphamia tubifer
TTGCGTTACTATTGTGTTACTGCCGTGTTACTGCTTCATTACTGCTGCATTACTGTTGCGTTACTATTGTGTTACTGCTGCGTTACTGCTGCGTTACTGCTGCGTTACTGCTGCATTACTGTTGCGTTACTGCTGCGTTACTGCTGCGTTACTGCTGCGTTACTGTTGCGTTACTGCTGCGTTACTGTTGCGTTACTGCTGCATTACTGCTGCATTACTGCTGCGTTACTGCTGCGTTACTGTTGCGTTACTGCTGCGTTACTGCTGCGTTACTGTTGCGTTACTGCTGCATTACTGCTGCATTACTGCTGCGTTACTGCCGCGTTACTGCTGCGTTACTTCCCCGTTACTGCTGCGTTACTGCCGTGTTACTGCTGCATTACTGTTGCGTTACTGTTGTGTTACTGCTGCGTTACTGCTGCGTTACTGCTGCGTTACTGCTGCGTTACTGCTGCATTACTGTTGTGTTACTGCTGCGTTACTGCCGCGTTACTGCTGCGTTACTGCCGCGTTACTTCCCCGTTACTGCTGCGTTACTGCCGTGTTACTGCTGCATTACTGTTGTGTTACTGTTGCGTTACTGCTGCGTTACTGCTGCGTTACTGCTGCGTTACTGCTGCATTACTGTTGCGTTACTGCTGCGTTACTGTTGCGTTACTGCTGCATTACTGCTGCATTACTGCTGCGTTACTGCTGCGTTACAGTTGCGTTACTGTTGTGTTACTGTTGTGTTACTGCTTCATTACTGCTTCATTACTGCTGCGTTACTGCTGCATTACTGTTGCGTTACTGTTGTGTTACTGTTGCGTTACTGCTGCGTTACTGTTGCGTTACTGCTGCATTACTGCTGCATTACTGCTGCGTTACTGCTGCATTACTGTTGCGTTACTGCTGCGTTACTGCTGCATTACTGTTGCGTTACTGCTGCATTACTGCTGCATTACTGCTGCGTTACTGCTGCGTTACTGCTGCGTTACTGCCGTGTTACTGCTTCATTACTGCTGCGTTACTGCTGCATTACTGTTGCGTTACTGCTGCGTTACTGCTGCGTTACTGCTACATTACTGTTGCGTTACTGCTGCATTACTGCTGCATTACTGCCATGTTACTGCTTCATTACTGCTGCGTTACTGCTGCATTACTGCTGCATTACTGCCATGTTACTGCTTCATTACTGTTGCGTTACTGTTGCGTTACTGCTGCATTACTGCTGCATTACTGCTGCGTTACTGCTGCATTACTGTTGCGTTACTGCTGCATTACTGCTGCGTTACTGCTGCGTTACTGCCGCGTTACTGCTGCGTTACTGCCGCGTTACTGCTGCGTTACTGCCGTGTTACTGCTGCATTACTGTTGTGTTACTGTTGCGTTACTGCTCCGTTACTGCTGCGTTACTGCTGCATTACTGTTGCGTTACTGCTGCGTTACTGTTGCGTTACTGCTGCATTACTGCTGCATTACTGCTGCGTTACTGCTGCGTTACTGTTGCGTTACTGTTGTGTTACTGCTTCATTACTGCTTCATTACTGCTGCGTTACTTCCCCGTTACTGCTGCGTTACTGCCGTGTTACTGCTTCATTACTGTTGCGTTACTGCTGCGTTACTGTTGCGTTACTGCTGCATTACTGCTGCATTACTGCTGCGTTACTGCTGCGTTACTGCTGCATTACTGCTGCGTTACTGTTGCGTTACTGCTGCGTTACTGCTGCGTTACTGCTGCATTACTGTTGCGTTACTGCTGCGTTACTGTTGCGTTACTGCTGCATTACTGCTGCATTACTGCTGCGTTACTGCTGCGTTACTGCTGCGTTACTGCTACATTACTGTTGCGTTACTGCTGCATTACTGCTGCATTACTGCCATGTTACTGCTTCATTACTGCTGCGTTACTGCTGCATTACTGCTGCATTACTGCCATGTTACTGCTTCATTACTGTTGCGTTACTGTTGCGTTACTGCTGCATTACTGCTGCATTACTGCTGCGTTACTGCTGCATTACTGTTGCGTTACTGCCGCGTTACTGCTTCATTACTGCTGCGTTACTGCTGCATTACTGTTGCGTTACTGCTGCGTTACTGCTGCATTACTGTTGCATTACTGTTGCGTTACTGTTGCGTTACTGTTGTGTTACTGCTGCGTTACTGCTGCGTTACTGCTGCATTACTGCTGCGTTACTGTTGCGTTACTGCTGCGTTACTATTGTGTTACTGCTGCATTACTGCTGCGTTACTGCTGCATTACTGCCGTGTTACTGCTTCATTACTGCTGCATTACTGTTGCGTTACTATTGTGTTACTGCTGCATTACTGTTGCGTTACTGCTGCATTACTGCCGTGTTACTGCTGCATTACTGCTGCGTTACTGTTGCATTACTGCCCCGTTACTGCCGCGTTACTGCCGTGTTACTGCTGCGTTACTGCCGCGTTACTGCTGCGTTACTTCCCCGTTACTGCTGCGTTACTGCCGTGTTACTGCTGCATTACTGTTGCGTTACTGTTGTGTTACTGCTGCGTTACTGCTGCGTTACTTCTGCGTTACTGCTGCATTACTGTTGCGTTACTGTTGTGTTTCTGCTGCATTACTGCTGCGTTACTTCCCCGTTACTGCTGCGTTACTGCCGTGTTACTGCTGCATTACTGTTGCGTTACTGTTGTGTTACTGCTGCGTTACTGCTATGTTACTTCTGCGTTACTGCTGCATTACTGTTGCGTTACTGTTGTGTTTCTGCTGCATTACTGCTGCGTTACTGTTGTGTTTCTGCTGCATTACTGCTGCGTTACTGCTGCGTTACTGCTGCATTACTGCCGTGTTACTGCTTCATTACTGCTGCGTTACTGCTGCATTACTGTTGCGTTACTGCCGTGTTACTGCTTCATTACTGCTGCGTTACTGCTGCATTACTGTTGCGTTACTGCTGCATTACTGCTGTGTTACTGCTTCATTACTACTGCGTTACTGCTGCATTACTGTTGCGTTACTGCTGCGTTACTGCTGCATTACTGTTGCGTTACTGCTGCATTACTGCTGCATTACTGCCATGTTACTGCTTCATTACTACTGCGTTACTGCTGCATTACTGTTGCGTTACTGCTGCGTTACTGCTGCGTTACTGCCGTGTTACTGCTGCATTATTGCTGCGTTACTGCTGCGTTACTGCTGCATTACTGCTGCGTTACTGCTGCATTACTGTTGCGTTACTGTTGCGTTACTGCTGCGTTACTGCTGCATTACTGTTGCGTTACTGCTGCATTACTGCTGCATTACTGCCGTGTTACTGCTTCATTACTGCTGCATTACTGTTGCGTTACTGCTGCATTACTGCTGCATTACTGCCGTGTTACTGCTGCATTACTGTTGCGTTACTGTTGCGTTACTGCTGCATTACTGCTGCATTACTGTTGCGTTACTGCTGCGTTACTGCTGCATTACTGTTGCGTTACTGCTGCGTTACTGTTGCATTACTGCGCGTTACTGCTTCATTACTGCTGCGTTACTGCTGCGTTACTTTTGCATTACTGCTGCATTACTGCCGTGTTACTGCTTCATTACTGCTGCGCTACTGCTGCGTTACTGTTGCATTACTGCGCGTTACTGCTTCATTACTGCCGTGTTACTGCTTCATTACTGCTGCGTTACTGCTGCGTTACTGTTGCATTACTGCGCGTTACTGCTTCATTACTGCTGCGTTACTGTTGTATTACTGCTGCGTTACTGCTGCGTTACTTTTGCATTACTGCTGCGTTACTGCTGCGTTACTGCCGCGTTACTGCTGCGTTACTGCTGCATTACTGCCGTGTTACTGCTTCATTACTGCTGAGTTACTGCTGCGTTACTGTTGCGTTACTGCCGTGTTACTGCTTCATTACTGCTGCGTTACTGTTGTATTACTGCTGCGTTACTGCTGCGTTACTGCTGCGTTACTGCTGCATTACTGCCGTGTTACTGCTTCATTACTGCTGAGTTACTGCTGCGTTACTGTTGCGTTACTGCCGTGTTACTGCTTCATTACTGCTGCGTTACTGTTGTATTACTGCTGCGTTACTGCTGCGTTACTGCTGCATTACTGCCGTGTTACTGCTTCATTACTGCTGCGTTACTGCTGCGTTACTGTTGCGTTACTGCCGTGTTACTGCTGCGTTACTGCCGTGTTACTGCTGCGTTACTGCCGCGTTACTGCCGCGTTACTGCCGTGTTACTGCTGCGTTACTGCCGTGTTACTGCTGCGTTACTGCCGCGTTACTGCCGCGTTACTGCCGCGTTACTGCTTCATTACTGCTGCGTTACTGCTGCGTTACTGCTGCGTTACTGCCGTGTTACTGCTTCATTACTGCTGCGTTACTGCTGCGTTACTGCTGCGTTACTGCCGCGTTACTGCTTCATTACTGCTGCATTACTGCTACGTTACTGCTGCAATACTGTTGCGTTACTGTTGTGTTACTGCTGCGTTACTGCTGCGTTACTGCTACGTTACTGCTGCGTTACTGCTGCATTACTGTTGCGTTACTGTTGTGTTACCGCTACGTTACTGCTGCGTTATTGCTGCATTACTGTTGCGTTACTGTTGTGTTACTGCTACGTTACTGCTTAGTTACTGCTGCATTACTGTTGTGTTTCTGCTGCATTACTGCTGCGTTACAGTTGTGTTTCTGCTGCGTTACTGCTGCGTTACTGTTGTGTTACTGCCGTGTTACTGTTGCGTTACTGTTGTGTTACTGCTGCGTTACTGTTGCGTTACTGTTGTGTTACTGCTTCATTACTGCTTCATTACTGCTGCGTTACTGCTGCATTACTGTTGCGTTACTGCTGCGTTACTGCTGCATTACTGTTGCGTTACTGCTGCATTACTGCTGCATTACTGCTGCGTTACTGCTGCGTTACTGCTGCGTTACTGTTGCGTTACTGCTGCGTTACTGCTGCGTTACTGTTGCGTTACTGCTGCGTTACTGCTGCGTTACTGTTGTGTTACTGCTGCGTTACTGCTGCGTTACTGTTGCGTTACTGCTGCGTTACTGTTGCGTTACTGCTGCGTTACTGCTGCATTACTGCTGCGTTACTGCTGCATTACTGTTGCGTTACTGCTGCGTTACTGTTGTGTTACTGCTGCGTTACTGCTGCGTTACTGTTGCGTTACTGTTGTGTTACTGCTGCGTTACTGCTGCGTTACTGTTGCGTTACTGCTGCGTTACTGCTGCATTTATGCTGCGTTACTGTTGTGTTACTGCTGCGTTACTGCTGCGTTACTGTTGCGTTACTGTTGTGTTACTGCTGCGTTACTGCTGCATTACTGCTGCGTTACTGCTGCATTACTGCTGCGTTACTGTTGCGTTACTGCTGCGTTACTATTGTGTTACTGCCGCATTACTGCCGTGTTACTGCTTCATTACTGCTGCATTACTGTTGCGTTACTATTGTGTTACTGCTGCATTACTGTTGCGTTACTGCTGCATTACTGCCGTGTTACTGCTTCATTACTGCTGCGTTACTATTGTGTTACTGCTACGTTACTGCTGCGTTACTGCTGCATTACTGTTGCGTTACTGCTGCGTGATTGCTGCATTACTGCTGCATTACTGCTGCGTTACTGTTGCGTTACTGTTGTGTTACTGCTGCGTTACTGTTGCGTTACTGTTGTGTTACTGCTGCATTACTGCTGCGTTACTGCTGCGTTACTGCCGCGTTACTGCTTCATTACTGTTGTGTTACTGCTGCATTACTGCTGCGTTACTGCCGTGTTACTGCTGCGTTACTGCTGCGTTACTGCTGCGTTACTGTTGCGTTACTGCTGCGTTACTGCTGCGTTACTGCTGCGTTACTGCTGCGTTACTGTTGCGTTACTGCTGCGTTACTGCTGCGTTACTGCCGTGTTACTGCTTCGTTACTGCTGCATTACTGCTGCGTTACTGTTGCGTTACTGCTGCGTTACTGCTGCGTTACTGCTGCGTTACTGCCGCGTTACTGCTGCATTACTGCCCCGTTACTGCTGCGTTACTGCCGCGTTACTGCTGCGTTACTGCCGCGTTACTGCTGCGTTACTTCCCCGTTACTGCTGCATTACTGTTGTTTTTCTACTGCATTACTGCTGCGTTACTGCTGCGTTACTGCCGCGTTACTGCCGTGTTACTGCTGCGTTACTGCTGTATTACTGCTGCGTTACTGCTGCGTTACTGCTGCGTTACTGCCGTGTTACTGCTTCATTACTGCTGCGTTACTGCTGCGTTACTGCCGCGTTACTGCTTCATTACTGTTGTGTTTCTGCTGCGTTACTGTTGTGTTACTGCTTCATCACTGCTGCGTTACTGTTGCGTTACTGTTGTGTTACTGCTTCATCACTGCTGCGTTACTGTTGCGTTACTGTTGTGTTACTGCTTCATCACTGCTGCGTTACTGTTGCGTTACTGTTGTGTTACTGCTTCATCACTACTGCGTTACTGTTGCGTTACTGTTGTGTTTCTGCTGCATTACTGCTGCGTTACTGCTGCGTTACTGTTGTGTTACTGCTTCATCACTGCTGCGTTACTGTTGCGTTACTGTTGTGTTACTGTTGCGTTACTGTTGTGTTTCTGCTGCATTACTGCTGCGTTACTGCTGCGTTACTGTTGTGTTTCTGCTGCATTACTGCTGCGTTACTGCTGCGTTACTGTTGTGTTACTGCTGCATTACTGCTGCGTTACTGTTGCGTTACTGCCGCGTTACTGCTTCATTACTGCTGCGTTACTGTTGCGTTACTGCCGTGTTACTGCTTCATTACTGCTGTGTTACTGCCGTGTTACTGCTTCATTACTGCTGCATTACTGTTGCGTTACTGCCGTGTTACTGCTTCATCACTGCTGCGTTACTGCTTCATTACTGCTGTGTTACTGTTGCGTTACTGTTGTGTTACTGTTGCGTTACTGCCGTGTTACTGCTTCATTACTGCTGCGTTACTGTTGTGTTACTGCTGCGTTACTGGCGTGTTACTGCTGCATTATTGCTGCGTTACTGCTGCGTTACTGCTGCATTACTGCTGCGTTACTGCTGCATTACTGTTGCGTTACTGCTGCATTACTGCTGCATTACTGCCGTGTTACTGCTTCATTACTGCTGCGTTACTGTTGCATTACTGCGCGTTACTGCTTCATTACTGCTGCGTTACTGTTGTATTACTGCGCGTTACTGCTTCTTTACTGCTGCGTTACTGTTGTATTACTGCTGCGTTACTTTTGCATTACTGCTGCGTTACTGCTGCATTACTGCCGTGTTACTGCTTCATTACTGCTGCGTTACTGCTGCGTTACTGTTGCATTACTGCGCGTTACTGCTTCATTACTGCCGTGTTACTGCTTCATTACTGCTGCGTTACTGCTGCGTTACTGTTGCATTACTGCGCGTTACTGCTTCATTATTGCTGCGTTACTGCTGCGTTACTGTTGTATTACTGCTGCGTTACTGCTCCGTTACTTTTGCATTATTGCTGCGTTACTGCTGCGTTACTGCTGCGTTACTGCTGCGTTACTGCTTCATTACTGCTGAGTTACTGCTGCGTTACTGTTGCGTTACTGCCGTGTTACTGCTTCATTACTGCTGCGTTACTGTTGTATTACTGCTGCGTTACTGCTGCGTTACTGCTGCATTACTGCCGTGTTACTGCTTCATTACTGCTGCG
Organism: Siphamia tubifer; assembly: GCA_020466265.1. Taxonomy (NCBI): domain Eukaryota; kingdom Metazoa; phylum Chordata; class Actinopteri; order Kurtiformes; family Apogonidae; genus Siphamia; species Siphamia tubifer. The sequence goes on from CM035796.1 coordinate 50,759,081, forward strand.
TTACTGTTGTATTACTGCTGCGTTACTGCTGCGTTACTGCTGCATTACTGCCGTGTTACTGCTTCATTACTGCCCCGTTACTGCTGCGTTACTGCCGCGTTACTGCTGCGTTACTGCCGCGTTACTGCTGCGTTACTTCCCCGTTACTGCTGCATTACTGTTGTGTTTCTACTGCATTACTGCTGCGTTACTGCTGCGTTACTGCCGCGTTACTGCCGTGTTACTGCTGCGTTACTGCTGTATTACTGCTGCGTTACTGCTGCGTTACTGCTGCGTTACTGCCGTGTTACTGCTTCATTACTGCTGCGTTACTGCTGCGTTACTGCCGCGTTACTGCCGCGTTACTGCTTCATTACTGTTGTGTTTCTGCTTCATCACTGCTGCGTTACTGCTGCGTTACTGTTGTGTTACTGCTTCATCACTGCTGCGTTACTGTTGCGTTACTGTTGTGTTACTGCTTCATCACTGCTGCGTTACTGTTGCGTTACTGTTGTGTTTCTGCTGCATTACTGCTGCGTTACTGCTGCGTTACTGTTGTGTTACTGCTTCATCACTGCTGCGTTACTGTTGCGTTACTGTTGTGTTACTGCTGCGTTACTGCTGCGTTACTGCTGCGTTACTGCCGTGTTACTGCTTCATTACTGCTGTGTTACTGTTGCGTTACTGTTGTGTTACTGCTGCGTTACTGCTGCGTTACTGCTTCATTACTGCTGCGTTACTGCCGTGTTACTGCTTCATTACTGTTGTGTTTCTGCTGCATTACTGCTGCGTTACTGCTGCGTTACTGTTGTGTTACTGCTGCATTACTGCTGCGTTACTGTTGCGTTACTGCCGCGTTACTGCTTCATTACTGCTGCGTTACTGTTGCGTTACTGCCGTGTTACTGCTTCATTACTGCTGTGTTACTGCCGTGTTACTGCTTCATTACTGCTGCATTACTGTTGCGTTACTGCCGTGTTACTGCTTCATCACTGCTGCGTTACTGCTTCATTACTGCTGTGTTACTGTTGCGTTACTGTTGTGTTACTGTTGCGTTACTGCCGTGTTACTGCTTCATCACTGCTGCGTTACTGTTGTGTTACTGCTTCATTACTGCTGCGTTACTGTTGTGTTACTGCTGCGTTACTGGCGTGTTACTGCTGCATTATTGCTGCGTTACTGCTGCGTTACTGCTGCATTACTGCTGCGTTACTGCTGCATTACTGTTGCGTTACTGTTGCGTTACTGCTGCGTTACTGCTGCATTACTGTTGCGTTACTGCTGCATTACTGCTGCATTACTGCCGTGTTACTGCCGTGTTACTGCTTCATTACTGCTGCGTTACTGTTGCATTACTGCGCGTTACTGCTTCATTACTGCTGCGTTACTGTTGTATTACTGCGCGTTACTGCTTCATTACTGCTGCGTTACTGTTGTATTACTGCTGCGTTACTTTTGCATTACTGCTGCGTTACTGCTGCATTACTGCCGTGTTACTGCTTCATTACTGCTGCGTTACTGCTGCGTTACTGTTGCATTACTGCGCATTACTGCGCGTTCCTGGTTCATTACTGCCGTGTTACTGCTTCATTACTGCTGCGTTACTGCTGCGTTACTGTTGCATTACTGCGCGTTACTGCTTCATTATTGCTGCGTTACTGCTGCGTTACTGTTGTATTACTGCTGCGTTACTGCTGCGTTACTTTTGCATTATTGCTGCGTTACTGCTGCGTTACTGCTGCGTTACTGCTGCGTTACTGCTTCATTACTGCTGAGTTACTGCTGCGTTACTGTTGCGTTACTGCCGTGTTACTGCTTCATTACTGCTGCGTTACTGTTGTATTACTGCTGCGTTACTGCTGCGTTACTGCTGCATTACTGCCGTGTTACTGCTTCATTACTGCTGCGTTACTGTTGTATTACTGCTGCGTTACTGCTGCGTTACTGCTGCATTACTGCCGTGTTACTGCTTCATTACTGCTGCGTTACTGCTGCGTTACTGTTGCGTTACTGCCGTGTTACTGCTGCGTTACTGCCGTGTTACTGCTGCGTTACTGCTTCATTACTGCTGCGTTACTGCTGCGTTACTGCCGCGTTACTGCTTCATTACTGCTGCGTTACTGCTGCGTTACTGCTGCGTTACTGCCGTGTTACTGCCGTGTTACTGCTTCATTACTGCTGCGTTACTGCTGCGTTACTGCCGCGTTACTGCCGCGTTACTGCCGCGTTACTGCCGTGTTACTGCTTCATTACTGCTGCATTACTGCTGCGTTACTGCTGCATTACTGTTGCGTTACTGTTGTGTTACTGCTGCATTACTGCTGCATTACTGCTGCGTTACTGTTGCGTTACTGCTGCGTTACTATTGTGTTACTGCCGCATTACTGCCGTGTTACTGCTTCATTACTGCTGCATTACTGTTGCGTTACTATTGTGTTACTGCTGCATTACTGTTGCGTTACTGCTGCATTACTGCCGTGTTACTGCTTCATTACTGCTGCGTTACTATTGTGTTACTGCTACGTTACTGCTGCGTGATTGCTGCATTACTGCTGCATTACTGCTGCGTTACTGTTGCGTTACTGTTGTGTTACTGCTGCGTTACTGTTGCGTTACTGTTGTGTTACTGCTGCATTACTGCTGCGTTACTGCTGCGTTACTGCCGCGTTACTGCCGTGTTACTGCTGCGTTACTGCTGTATTACTGCTGCGTTACTGCTGCGTTACTGCCGTGTTACTGCTTCATTACTGCTGCGTTACTGCTGCGTTACTGCCGCGTTACTGCTTCATTACTGTTGTGTTACTGCTGCATTACTGCTGCGTTACTGCCGTGTTACTGCTGCGTTACTGCTGCGTTACTGCTGCGTTACTGTTGCGTTACTGCTGCATTACTGCTGCGTTACTGCTGCGTTACTGCTGCGTTACTGCTGCGTTACTGTTGCGTTACTGCTGCGTTACTGCTGCGTTACTGCTGCGTTACTGCTGCGTTACTGCTGCATTACTGTTGCGTTACTGCTGCGTTACTGCTGCGTTACTGCTGCGTTACTGCTGCGTTACTGCTGCGTTACTGCTGCATTACTGCCCCGTTACTGCTGCGTTACTGCCGCGTTACTGCTGCGTTACTGCCGCGTTACTGCTGCGTTACTTCCCCGTTACTGCTGCATTACTGTTGTGTTTCTGCTGCATTACTGCTGCGTTACTGCTGCGTTACTGCCGCGTTACTGCCGTGTTACTGCTGCGTTACTGCTGTATTACTGCTGCGTTACTGCTGCGTTACTGCTGCGTTACTGCCGTGTTACTGCTTCATTACTGCTGCGTTACTGCTGCGTTACTGCCGCGTTACTGCCGCGTTACTGCTTCATTACTGTTGTGTTTCTGCTGCATTACTGCTGCGTTACTGCTGCGTTACTGTTGTGTTACTGCTTCATCACTGCTGCGTTACTGTTGCGTTACTGTTGTGTTACTGCTGCGTTACTGCTGCGTTACTGCTGCGTTACTGCCGTGTTACTGCTTCATTACTGCTGTGTTACTGTTGCGTTACTGTTGTGTTACTGCTGCGTTACTGCTGCGTTACTGCTTCATTACTGCTGCGTTACTGCTGCATTACTGCTGCGTTACTGCTGCGTTACTGTTGTGTTACTGCTGCATTACTGCTGCGTTACTGTTGCGTTACTGCCGCGTTACTGCTTCATTACTGCTGCGTTACTGTTGCGTTACTGCCGTGTTACTGCTTCATTACTGCTGTGTTACTGCCGTGTTACTGCTTCATTACTGCTGCATTACTGTTGCGTTACTGCCGTGTTACTGCTTCATCACTGCTGCGTTACTGCTTCATTACTGCTGTGTTACTGTTGCGTTACTGTTGTGTTACTGTTGCGTTACTGCCGTGTTACTGCTTCATCACTGCTGCGTTACTGTTGTGTTACTGCTTCATTACTGCTGCGTTACTGTTGTGTTACTGCTGCGTTACTGGCGTGTTACTGCTGCATTACTGCTGCGTTACTGCTGCATTACTGTTGCGTTACTGTTGCGTTACTGCTGCGTTACTGCTGCATTACTGTTGCGTTACTGCTGCATTACTGCTGCATTACTGCCGTGTTACTGCTTCATTACTGCTGCGTTACTGCTTCATTACTGCTGCGTTACTGCTGCGTTACTGTTGCATTACTGCGCGTTACTGCTTCATTACTGCTGCGTTACTGCTTCATTACTGCTGCGTTACTGCTGCGTTACTGTTGCATTACTGCGCGTTACTGCTTCATTATTGCTGCGTTACTGCTGCGTTACTGTTGTATTACTGCTGCGTTACTGCTGCGTTACTTTTGCATTATTGCTGCGTTACTGCTGCGTTACTGCTGCGTTACTGCTGCGTTACTGCTGCGTTACTGCTGCATTACTGCCGTGTTACTGCTTCATTACTGCTGAGTTACTGCTGCGTTACTGTTGCGTTACTGCCGTGTTACTGCTTCATTACTGCTGCGTTACTGTTGTATTACTGCTGCGTTACTGCTGCGTTACTGCTGCATTACTGCCGTGTTACTGCTTCATTACTGCTGCGTTACTGTTGTATTACTGCTGCGTTACTGCTGCGTTACTGCTGCATTACTGCCGTGTTACTGCTTCATTACTGCTGCGTTACTGCTGCGTTACTGCCGCGTTACTGCCGCGTTACTGCTTCATTACTGCTGTGTTACTGTTGCGTTACTGTTGTGTTACTGCTGCGTTACTGCTGCGTTACTGCTTCATTACTGCTGCGTTACTGCTGCATTACTGCTGCGTTACTGCTGCGTTACTGTTGTGTTACTGCTTCATCACTGCTGCGTTACTGTTGCGTTACTGTAGTGTTACTGCTGCGTTACTGCTGCGTTACTGCTGCGTTACTGCCGTGTTACTGCTTCATTACTGCTGTGTTACTGTTGCGTTACTGTTGTGTTACTGCTGCGTTACTGCTGCGTTACTGCTTCATTACTGCTGCGTTACTGCTGCATTACTGCTGCGTTACTGCTGCGTTACTGTTGTGTTACTGCTGCATTACTGCTGCGTTACTGTTGCGTTACTGCCGCGTTACTGCTTCATTACTGCTGCGTTACTGTTGCGTTACTGCCGTGTTACTGCTTCATTACTGTTGCGTTACTGCCGCGTTACTGCTTCATTACTGCTGTGTTACTGTTGCGTTACTGTTGTGTTACTGCTGCGTTACTGCTGCGTTACTGCTTCATTACTGCTGCGTTACTGCTGCATTACTGCTGCGTTACTGCTGCGTTACTGTTGTGTTACTGCTTCATCACTGCTGCGTTACTGTTGCGTTACTGTAGTGTTACTGCTGCGTTACTGCTGCGTTACTGCTGCGTTACTGCCGTGTTACTGCTTCATTACTGCTGTGTTACTGTTGCGTTACTGTTGTGTTACTGCTGCGTTACTGCTGCGTTACTGCTTCATTACTGCTGCGTTACTGCTGCATTACTGCTGCGTTACTGCTGCGTTACTGTTGTGTTACTGCTGCATTACTGCTGCGTTACTGTTGCGTTACTGCCGCGTTACTGCTTCATTACTGCTGCGTTACTGTTGCGTTACTGCCGTGTTACTGCTTCATTACTGCTGTGTTACTGCCGTGTTACTGCTTCATTACTGCTGCATTACTGTTGCGTTACTGCCGTGTTACTGCTTCATCACTGCTGCGTTACTGCTTCATTACTGCTGTGTTACTGTTGCGTTACTGTTGTGTTACTGTTGCGTTACTGCCGTGTTACTGCTTCATCACTGCTGCGTTACTGTTGTGTTACTGCTTCATTACTGCTGCGTTACTGTTGTGTTACTGCTGCGTTACTGGCGTGTTACTGCTGCATTACTGCTGCGTTACTGCTGCATTACTGTTGCGTTACTGTTGCGTTACTGCTGCGTTACTGCTGCATTACTGTTGCGTTACTGCTGCATTACTGCTGCATTACTGCCGTGTTACTGCTTCATTACTGCTGCGTTACTGCTGCGTTACTGTTGCATTACTGCGCGTTACTGCTTCATTACTGCTGCGTTACTGTTGTATTACTGCTGCGTTACTTTTGCATTACTGCTGCGTTACTGCTGCATTACTGCCGTGTTACTGCTTCATTACTGCTGCGTTACTGCTGCGTTACTGTTGCATTACTGCGCGTTACTGCTTCATTACTGCCGTGTTACTGCTTCATTACTGCTGCGTTACTGCTGCGTTACTGTTGCATTACTGCGCGTTACTGCTTCATTATTGCTGCGTTACTGCTGCGTTACTGTTGTATTACTGCTGCGTTACTGCTGCGTTACTTTTGCATTATTGCTGCGTTACTGCTGCGTTACTGCTGCGTTACTGCTGCGTTACTGCTGCGTTACTGCTGCATTACTGCCGTGTTACTGCTTCATTACTGCTGAGTTACTGCTGCGTTACTGTTGCGTTACTGCCGTGTTACTGCTTCATTACTGCTGCGTTACTGTTGTATTACTGCTGCGTTACTGCTGCGTTACTGCTGCATTACTGCCGTGTTACTGCTTCATTACTGCTGCGTTACTGTTGTATTACTGCTGCGTTACTGCTGCGTTACTGCTGCATTACTGCCGTGTTACTGCTTCATTACTGCTGCGTTACTGCTGCGTTACTGTTGCGTTACTGCCGTGTTACTGCTGCGTTACTGCCGTGTTACTGCTGCGTTACTGCCGCGTTACTGCCGCGTTACTGCCGTGTTACTGCTTCATTACTGCTGCGTTACTGCTGCGTTACTGCCGCGTTACTGCTTCATTACTGCTGCGTTACTGCTGCGTTACTGCTGCGTTACTGCCGTGTTACTGCCGTGTTACTGCTTCATTACTGCTGCGTTACTGCTGCGTTACTGCCGCGTTACTGCCGCGTTACTGCCGTGTTACTGCTTCATTACTGCTGCGTTACTGCCGCGTTACTGCCGTGTTACTGCTTCATTACTGCTGCGTTACTGCTGCGTTACTGCCGCGTTACTGCTTCATTACTGCTGCGTTACTGCTACGTTACTGCTGCAATACTGTTGCGTTACTGTTGTGTTACTGCTGCGTTACTGCTGCGTTACTGCTGCATTACTGCTACGTTACTGCTGCGTTACTGCTGCATTACTGTTGCGTTACTGTTGTGTTACTGCTACGTTACTGCTTAGTTACTGCTGCGTTACAGTTGTGTTTCTGCTGCGTTACTGCTGCGTTACTGTTGTGTTACTGCCGTGTTACTGTTGCGTTACTGTTGCGTTACTGCTGAGTTACTGTTGCGTTACTGCCGTGTTATCCCTCTCTTATTTTGAAGCCTTATTAATGTATTAAGACCAGGATGTTGTGAGTTTACGACATATCTGCTCATAAAGTCTGGACTTTGTGTGAATTCCAGACCT
>CM035796.1:50771437-50816437 GCA_020466265.1 Siphamia tubifer
TAATGTATTAAAATGTCAAAATAATGTATTAAAATGTCAAAATAATGTATTAAAATGTCAAAATAATGTATTAAAATACCAAAATAATGTATTAAAATGTCAAAATAATGTATTAAAATGTCAAAATAATGTATTAAAATGTCAAAATAATGTATTAAAACTTTATTAACACTATATATAACTGTATAAACTTTTACCACAGGAATGTTTGTGTTTTAAAATAATTCATATGTGAGTCTTTCTACCTAATGGATCAAATATAAAAGTATATTTTAACTGGAAAATGAAAGAATATTCATGTGTTCCAAAGGAGAAATAATAACAGGCTCAACTTTTAAAGATCTGGAATTTTCAGTTAAACATCCAGTTACCATGGAGACGTTTGTGTAAAAACTGATTCTATTTGTACTGAAGTTTATTACAACGCTTTCATTGGCTTCTCCTCTGATCAATTTGACGTGTTGTCAGTGTAACTCTGTCTTACTCTGATGGAACAGCTGATCAGACCGTCACTGTTGTGAACCTTCAGCACTCGTTCAAACAGTTGGTTTCGTGCGTTCTCGTCCGTAGCCATCTGAGCCTCCAGCAGATCCACCGGTTCTGAAACTCCTCCAGTGAAGTCGACCAGAGCGTCTGCAGTGTTCCCCCCCATCCAAGGCCTCGTAACACCCATACACCCTGAGGAATAACACTGGTTTAACACTGGGATAACACTGGTTTTACACTGAGATAACAGTGGTTTAACACTGGCATAACACTGGGATAACACTGGTTTAACACTGGGATAACACTGGGATAACAGTGGTTTAACACTGGGATAACACTGAGATAACAGTGGTTTAACACTGGGATAACACTGGAATAACAGTGGTTTAACACTGGGATAACACTGAGATAACAGTGGTTTAACACTGGCATAACACTGGGATAACACTGGTTTAACACTGGGATAACACTGGGATAACAGTGGTTTAACACTGGGATAACACTGGGATAATACTGGCATAACACTGGGATAACACTGAGATAACACTGGGATAACACTGGTTTAATATTGGTTTAACACTGGAATAATACTGGTTTAACACTGGGATAACACTGGTTTAACACTGGTTTAACACTGGGATAACATTGGTTTAACATTGGCATAACACTGGTTTAACACTGGTTTAACACTGGGATAACAGTGGTTTAACACTGGGAAAACACTGGGATAACAGTGGTTTAACACTGGGATAACACTGGGATAATACTGGCATAACACTGGGATAACACTGGTTTTACACTGAGATAACACTGAGATAACAGTGGTTTAACACTGGCATAACACTGGGATAACACTGGTTTAACACTGGCATAACACTGGCATAACACTGGTTTAACACTGAGATAACACTGAGATAACAGTGGTTTAACACTGGCATAACACTGGGATAACACTGGTTTAACACTGAGATAATACTGAGATAACACTGGGATAATACTGGCATAACACTGGGATAACACTGAGATAACACTGAGATAACACTGGGATAATACTGGCATAACACTGGGATAACACTGAGATAACACTGGGATAACACTGGTTTAATATTGGTTTAACACTGGAATAATACTGGTTTAACACTGGGATAACACTGGTTTAACATTGGCATAACACTGGGATAACACTGGTTTAACACTGGTTTAACACTGGGATAACACTGGGATAATACTGGTTTAACACTGGTTTAATATTGGTTTAACACTGGAATAATACTGGTTTAACACTGGTTTAATATTGGTTAAACACTGGAATAATACTGGTTTAACACTGGGATAACACTGGTTTAACACTGAGATAACACTGAGATAACACTGGGATAATACTGGCATAACACTGGGATAACACTGAGATAACACTGGGATAACACTGGTTTAATATTGGTTTAACACTGGAATAATACTGGTTTAACACTGGGATAACACTGGTTTAACACTGGTTTAACACTGGGATAACATTGGTTTAACACTGGGATAACACCGGGATAACACTGGTTTAACACTGGGTTGACACTGGTTTAACACTGGGATAACACTGGTTTAACACTGGGATAACACTGGTTTAACATTGGCATAACACTGGTTTAATACTGGGATAACATTGGTTTAACATTGGCATAACACTGGTTTAACACTGGGATAACACTGGTTTAACACTGAGATAACATTGGGATAACACTGGTTTTACACTGGGATAACACTGGTTTAACACTGGTTTAACACCGGTTTAACACTGGGATAACACTGGTTTAACACTGAGATAACATTGGGATAACACTGGTTTTACACTGGGATAACACTGGTTTAACACTGGTTTAACACCGGTTTAACACTGGGATAACACTGGTTTAACACTGAGATAACATTGGGATAACACTGGTTTTACACTGGGATAACACTGGTTTAACACTGGTTTAACACCGGTTTAACACTAGGAGAACATTGGGATAATACTGGGATAACACTGGTTTAACACTGGTTTAACACTGGGATAACACTGGTTTAACACTGGTTTAACACTAGGATAACACTGGTTTAACACTGGGATAACACTGGTTTTACACTGGGATAACACTGGTTTAACACTGGTTTAACACCAGTTTAACACTGGGATAACACTGGTTTAACACTGGGATAACACTGGTTTAACACTGAGATAACACTGGGATAACACTGGTTTGATACTGGTTTGACACTGGTTAGTGTCAAACCAGTGTAAACCTGGCGTAGGCCTTCTCCACCAGTGTGTGTGTTCAGTACTAACTTGGCGTAGGCCTTCTCCACCAGTGCGCTCCAGAACTCGTTGTTATCGTTAGAGTGACAGTACACCAGCTGGTTGTCCACCGTAGGCAGTCTGTCGTCGATCACCACATCAACCCACTCACCAAAACGCCAGAACCTGAAGTGGAAAATACCAGCGTACGAGTCGGGCTTTTCTGGATCCCACTCCTGTTCCTTCCAGTCTGGAATCACCTGACAACACCAACACAACAATCATTTGATTACATTTTATTTATACAGCCCCAAATCACTATCTTAGTAGCACTGGCCCCCCCACTAGTATCAGTAAATCGACGCCCCAACGCCATGACGCACCAACTCCCTCACACTCCAATGCCCGGATGCTCCAATGTCCTGACGCTCCAACTCCCTGAAGCTCACACTCCCAGATGCTCCAATACCCGGACGCCCTAACGCCCTCACGTTCCAACGCCCTGACGCACCAACAACTGGACACAGCAATGTATCTAATGTGTATCTCACCGTAAACCTAACCCAAGGATGAATCTGCATCTCTCTGTTGACTTTGTTTGTAATCTTGACTCATGAATGTGAAAATTTCTTCATTGTGTTCTCTCTCCCTCCCTCATATAAACAGGTGTAAACATGCCCCTCCCTTCCCTTCAGGGAAACCCTTAGCTGTGTTGTGACCTGGTTGCTTGGCGATTGCTTGGCCGTAGCCCCGCCCACTGCTGCCGTTGCTACACAGATGCTCACAGCGCTTACACACAGAGCAACAGCTTCCTGAGAACATACGCACACTCCAGGTTTGGGAACGGTGCTGAGGTTTTGGGAACGGTGCTGAGGTTTTGGGAACACTGCAGGGGTTTGGGAACACCGCTGAGCATGCCTGCTGAGCTGGAGCTGCCATTCCGGCCTGACACCCAGCTGACAGAGGTGATGCGCCTGCGGGTGCAGTCGCTGCAGCAGCGTGGGCAGAAACGTCAGGATGGCGAACGCCTCCTGGGTCCTAACGAGGCAGTGTACCGCCTAGACTTCCCCCCCCACCAGGACCTGACCTTCTGCCGGTGGACGGTGCGACTCGCCCACGCCGGTCAGCTGACTGTCACTGCCACCTCCCAGCTCTGGACACCGGACCTCACCCACCTGATGACCCGCCAGCTGCTGGAGCCTGCCGGCATCTTCCGGAAGGTACGGGGCGATTCCTGCGAGGCACCCGTCCAGTGTTCGGAAGCCGACGCCCACGAGTTTGGAGAGAGGATCGCAGAGCTGGCGAAAGTGAGGAAGGTGATGTACTTCCTGTTCGCGTTTGCCGACGGCTGCAGTCCAGATGCCGTCGACTGCTCCATCACGTTTATGGTGGAAAACTGATGCCACACTGTAAAATATGACCGTTTACAGTGGAAAACCGACATCACGTTGTAGAAAAAAATACTGTAAACAACTGAGACCCCACTGTAAAAAATTACGGCTTCGGTGGAAAACGGAGACCACGCTGTAAAAAATGACTGAACAACTAAGACCGCGCTGTAATAAATTACGGTTTCAGTGGAAAACAGAGACCACGCCGTAAGAAATTACGGTTTACGGTGGACAACTGAGACCACGCTGTAAAAGATGACTGTAAACAATGACTGTAAAGAACTGAGACCACGCTGTAAAAAATTACAGTTTACGGTAGACAACTGAAACCACGCTGTAAAAAATTACTTCAAACAACTGAGACCAGACTGTAAAAAATGACAGTTTACTGTAGACAACTGAGACCACGCTGTAAACAATGACTGTAAACAATGACTGTAAACAATGACTGTAAACAACTGAGACCACGCTGTAAACAATGACTGTAAACAATGACTGTAAACAATGACTATAAACAATGACTGTAAACAACTGAGACCACGCTGTAAAGAATTATGGTTTCGGTGGAAAACAGAGACCACGCCATAAAAAATGACATTTTACGGTGGACAACTGAGACGAGGCTGTAAAAAATTACTGTAAACAACTGAGACCACGCTGTAAAAAATGACAGTTTACGGTGGACAACTGAGACGAGGCTGTAAAAAATTACTGTAAACAACTGAGACCACGCTGTAAAAAATGACAGTTTACGGTGGACAACTGAGACGAGGCTGTAAAAAATTACTGTAAACAACTGAGACCACGCTGTAAAAAATGACAGTTTACTGTAGACAACTTAGACCAAGCTGTAAAAAATTGCAGTTTACGTTGCACAACTGAGACCACGCTGTAAAAAATTACAGTTTACGGTTGACAACTGAGACCACGATGTAAAAAATGACAGTTTATGGTGCACAACTGAGACCATGCTGTAAAAAATTACCATTTACGGTGGACAACTGAGACCACGCTGTAAAAAATGACAGTTTACTGTAGACAACTGAGACCATGCTATAAAAAATTACGGTTTCGGTGGAAAACATAGACCACGCCATAAAAAATTACATTTTACGGTGGACAACTGAGACCACGCTGTAAAAAATGACAGTTTACTGTAGACAACTGAGACCACGCTGTAAAAAATGACTGTAAACAACTGAGACCACGCTGTAAAAAAGTTACAGTTTCAGTGGAAAACAGAGACCACGCCATAAAAAAATTACGTTTCACGGTGGACAACTGAGACCACGCTGTAAAAAGTGACAGTTTACGGTAGACAACTAAAACCACGCTGTAAAAATTACTTCAAACAACTGAGACCAGGCTGTAAAAAATGACTGTAAACAATGACTGTAAACAACTGAGACCACGCTATAAAAAATTACGGTTTTGGTGGAAAACAGAGACCACGGCATAAAAAAATTACGTTTCACGGTGGACAACTGAGACCACGATATAAAAAATGACTGTAAACAACTGAGACCACGCTGTAAAAAATTACGGTTTTGGTGGAAAACAGAGACCACGCCATAAAAAAATTACGTTTTACGGTGGACAACTGAGACCACGATGTAAAAAATGACTGTAAACAACTGAGACCACGCTGTAAAAAATTACGGTTTTGGTGGAAAACAGAGACCACGCCATAAAAAAATTACGTTTTACGGTGGACAACTTAGACCACGATGCAAAAAATGACTGTAAACAACTGAGACCACGCTGTAAAAAATGACAGTTTACAGTAGACAACTAAAACAACGCTGTAAAAATTACTTCAAACAACTGAGACCAGGCTGTAAAAAATGACTGTAAACAATGACTGTAAACAACTGAGACCACGCTATAAAGAATTACGGTTTTGGTGGAAAACAGAGACCACGCCATAAAAAAATTACGTTTCACGATGGACAACTGCGTCCACATTGTAAAAAATGACAGTTTACAGTAGACAACTGAGACCACGCTGTAAAAAATGACTGTAAACAACTGAGACTACGCTGTAAAAAATGTCAGTTTACTGTAAACAACTGAGACCACACTGTAAAAAATTACGTTTTACGGTGGACAACTGAGACCACGCTGTAAAAAATTACTGTAAACAACTGAGACCACGCTGTAAACAATGACTGTAAACAATGACTGTAAACAACTGAGACCACGCTGTAAAAAATTACGGTTTCAGTGGAACACAGAGACCACGCCATAAAAAATTACGTTTTACGGTGGACAACTGAGACCACGCTGTAAAAAATGACTGTAAACAACTGAGACTACGCTGTAAAAAATGTCAGTTTACTGTTGACAACTGAGACCACGCTGTAAACAATGACTGTAAACAACTGAGACCATGCTGTAAAAAATGACAGTTTACGGTGGACAACTGAGACCACACTGTAAACAATGACTGTAAACAACTGAGACTACGCTGTACAAAAATGACAGTTTACGGTGGACAACTGAGACCACGCTGTAAAAAATTACCATTTACGGTGGACAACTGAGACCACGCTGTAAAAAATTACAATTTACTGTAGACAACTGAGACCACGCTGTAAAAGATTATGGTTTTAGTGGGAAACTGAGACCACTCTGTAAAAAATTACAGTTTACGGTGCACAACTGAGACCACGCTTTAAAAATGTATCGTTTACAGTGGACAACTGAGACCATGCTGTAAGAAATGACAGTTTATGGTGGACAACGCAGACCACGCTGCAAAAAAATTTACCAAAAATCGCAGTTTCAGAGGACACCATGGTGGGATTGTGAACGCCGTGTTTTTTCACAGACTCCAAATCTCTTTTTAATATTTTACTCAACAATGACCAGTTTAGATTTTTTTACATCAGTGTGACATGAAGTGGATGTTAAATGTTCTTCACTTCTATAGTTGTTCCACATTCATGGTTCAAAGCTCTTTACATTAACCTCACATTCACCCATTCACACACTTTACATTAGCCTCACATTCACCCATTCACACACTTTACATTAGCCTCACATTCACCCATTCACACACTTTACATTAGCCTCACATTCACCCATTCACATGTGGACACTAGGACAGGTGAGATATTGATTTGATTTTTCGGTTCAATGAAAAGTCAGAAAATCTGCATTAATTACAATGATTGAATAAAAACAGTGACAATTAAACAAATACATCTGAACAAATGGAAAAATTATGTTTTTTTATCTTCCACTTTATCTGGGTCCAGCTCGCAGGGGGCAGCCCAGACTTCCCTAACCCTAGCCACCTTAGCCAGTTCCTCCAGGGGAATCCTGAGGTGTTCCTAGAGCAGCACAGGGATAGAATCCAAAATGATCTAATAATTTGGACTTTTTATGTCATTATTCTACATCCCTCTAGAACGTTCCGACAGCTCCAGTTCACTTTGACTTGACGTTCCCAGCCTTCTGCGGGCGGATTTGTTTTGTTAACGCACGCTGCCCATGGCAACGGGTTTTGTCACTTCAGACTCACAGTACCGTATCACTCCGCAGGTAGTTCAGCAACTTTTATAGTAAATATTCACGAGGTTGAAACAGGTGTTTTATCCAGTTTGTCAGAGTAGTAATAACCTGTAATAACATAAGAGGGATAATGGATTGATAACGTATTGACTACGCGTGACTATCAGAAAAATATTTAATGCGCAGGCATTACATTATCCCTTGCTCTGGGTCGGCCCCCAGGTCCAGGAGGCGTCCTCAGTAAGGCCCCACCCAACTCAGCTGACTCCTCTGGATGTGGAGGAGCAGCGGCTCTACTCCCAGTCCTCCCAGATGTCCCAGCTTCTCACCCTATCTCTAACGTTAAGCCCCGCCCACCCTGCGAAGGAAACTCATTTCGGCCGCTTGTACCTGTGACCTCATTCTGTGGGTCATGACTGTAGGTGAGGGTCTGAACGTAGATTGACCAGTAAGTCCAGTCCTTTGGTTTTAACTCCTTCACCACAACAGATCAGTTTAACACCCACATAACACCCACATTACTGCAGATGTTTAACCAGTCCATCATTCTGTCATGACTGAATAAGATCCAGAGGAACTGAACCTCCTCCACCTGAGGAAGAACCTTCCCCTGGTGACCCACAGAGGACATTCTACCCGTTCCTGTCCCAAAACCATGTCCTCAGACTTGAGGACATGGAGAGCTGGTCTTCCATCCCAGACTCTTCAAACTTGGTTCTGATCCGCTCCAGTTAGAGCTGAGGCTGTTGTATATTTATGTCATTTATGATTTAAATCTTATTTTCTCACTTCCTGTCATGTTCGCAGATGTTTTCATTCAATCGTTCACTTCTATTTGCATCATATTCATAAACGTATCAGTGAAAACACAAAGTTTATATCAGATGATTTTTGTAATTGAACAATTGTTGCAACAGTTTATGTAAAGTATAAAAAGGTGATGTTTGTGGAAATGGTGGATTTTTTTGTTTTGACTAAATAAAAATGGAATTTCAAAAACAATGTGGTGTTCATTCTATATATTTAAACTGTTAAATCCACATGTTTGTTAGCCTAGCCACACTAGCTCCTTCCAGCGTTAGTGAATCTAATGTTCTATCGTAGTAGCCTAGCCACACTAGCTCCTCCTAGCATTAGTAAATCTAATGTTCTATCGTAGTAGCCTAGCCACACTAGCTCCTCCTAGCATCAGAAAATCTAATGTTCTATTGTAGTAGCCTAGCCACACTAGCTCCTCCTAGCATCAGAAAATCTAATGTTCTATTGTAGTAGCCTAGCCACACTAATTCCTCCTGGTGTCAATAAATCGAATGTTCTATCGTAGTAGCCTAGCCACACTAGCTCTACCTAGCGTCAGTAAATCTAATGTTCTATCAAAGTAGCCTAGCCTCACTAGCTCTACCTAGCGTCAGTAAATCTAATGTACTATCGAAGTAGCCTAGCCACACTAGCTCCTTCTAGCATTAGTACAACTAATGTTCTCTCATAGTAGCCTAGCCACACTAGCTCCTCCTAGTTTCAGTAAATCGAATGTTCTATCGTTCTATCGTAGTAGCCTACCCACACTAGCTCCTTCTAGCATCAGAAAATCTAATGTTCTATCGTAGTAGCCTAGCCACACTAGCTCCTCCTAGCATTAGTACAACTAATGTTCTATGTAGTAGCCTAGCCAAATTAGCTCCTCCTAGTGTCAGTAAATCTAATGTTCTATCATAGTAGCATAGCCACACTAGCTCCACAAGCATCAGTAAAACTAATGTTCTACCGTAGTAGCCTAGCCACACTAGCTCCTCCTAGCATCAGTAAATCTAATGTTCTATTGTAGTAGCCTAGCCACACTAGCTCCTCCTAGCATCAGTAAATCTAATGTTCTATCGTAGTAGCCTAGCCACACTAGCTCCTCCTAGCATCAGTAAATCTAATGTTCTATTGTAGTAGCCTAGCCACACTAGCTCCTCCTAGCATCAGTAAATCTAATGTTCTATCGTAGTAGCCTAGCCACACTAGCTCCTCCAAGCATCAGTAAAATTAATGTTCTACCGTAGTAGCCTAGCCACACTAGCTCCTCCTAGCGTCAGTAAATCTAATGTTCTATTGTAGTAGCCTAGCCACACTAGCTCCTCCTAGCATCAGTAAATCTAATGTTCTATCGTAGTAGCCTAGCCACACTAGCTCCTCCTTGCATTAGTACAACTAATGTTCTATCTTAGTAGCCTAGCCACAATAGCTCCTCCTTGCATTAGTACAACTAATGTTCTATCGTAGTAGCCTAGCCACACTAGCTCCTCCTAGCGTCAGTAAATCTAATGTTCTATCGTAGTAGCCTACCCACACTAGCTCCTCCTAGCGTCAGTAAATCTAATGTTCTATCGTAGTAGCCTAGCCACACTAGCTCCTCCTAGCATCAGTAAATCTAATGTTCTATTGTAGTAGCCTAGCCACACTAGCTCCTCCTAGCGTCAGTAAATCTAATGTTCTATCGTAGTAGCCTAGCCACACTAGCTCCTGTTAACGTTTGTACAGGTTCTTTACACACTTCACATATTGGTGATGTGGGAGGAAAACCAAACCAGTTCCATATAACAGTGCTGGATCTAACTGAACTGTTTACAAACATGATGGAGCCGTGTACGAATGCGACCACTTTGATTGGTCCGTTAAGTTAAGGACGGCGTATGTCGGCCATGTTGGTGAGAACCAGCATTGAAATGAGAGAAAAGTTAGTGCATTCATTGGCCAAAGTTATCTATACCATTTATATAAACTGACAGATTGTATACGATCCTCTGTGTTCTTATTCTAAAATTTGTAATATCGTCAGATCACACAACACTAATGTACTGTTATATAAACAGTATAGATGTTTATAGATGTATTTACTGTTATATATAAATGGTATAAATATTTATAGATATATTTACTGTTAAATATATGTATATATATATATATATATATATATATATATATATATATATATATATATATATATATATATATATATATATATATATATATATATAAAAAAACAGTATAAACAGACTTACTTTCTGCCATAGACTTTCTCTAGAGGCCAGACTGGAACACGCTGCTACAAACCAACAGTTTCCCAGTTGTCCCTGATGCAGGTCATGAGCACTGATACCATCTACAAACAGGTGAGGGTCCCCACACAGCTCCTGAAAGACAAACACACACAGGTGAGGGTCCCCACGTGGCTCCTGAAAGACAAACACACACTTCCTGCTGGCACTGAGGCCAATGGCAGCACATGAGCGTGGACAACCCCCCCCCCTAACGTACCTGCGGCCTCTTCCACACTACACGTCCAATCCTGTTGCCCTGGTAAAAGAGGGAGTGGTCAGCGGCGGGGAAGCGGAGGTCCTCAAACAGAAGACCACTCTGCAAACTCTGCCTCTTCAGGGTGGAGTACTGCTGCCCCTCAAAGGCCTTCACTGACGAGAACATTCTGGAAACGAGTGGAACCACAAAGGGTTAAAGTTAATTTAATATTTACTGAGCCATAAACTATCAACATGTTAGAGCAGATACTACATGTGTTGTTAGGGTTAGCCTATGCTAATGCTAATGCTATCAACATGTTAGAACAGATACTACATGTGTTGTTAGGGTTAGCCTACGCTAATGATAATGCTATCAACATGTTAGAGCAGATACTACATGTGTTGTTAGGGTTAGCCTATGCTAATGCTAATGCTATCAACATGTTAGAACAGATACTACATGTGTTGTTAGGGTTAGCCTACGCTAATGATAATGCTATCAACATGTTAGAGCAAATACTACATGTGTTGTTAGGGTTAGCCTACGCTAATGCTAATGCTATCAACATGTTAGAGCAGATACTACATGTGTTGTTTGGGTTAGCCTATGCTAATGCTATCAACATGTTGGAGCACATACTACATTCAATTGAATTCAATTTTATTTATAAAGTCCCAAACCCAAATCAAAACAAAAAAGGGGACACCAGGTGACAAGACATGAACAGACTTGGTATGAAAGATAGGTTATAAAAATGACAAAAATGGATGAGAGAGAGAGAGAGAGAGAGAAAGAACTCAGTGTCTGTACTTCCTCCATCATTCTATCTCCTAGTGCAGCTTAGACTGAACTGTGACTTCAGTCTGTTTTTAAATTAACCTGGCCATAATTTTTATCAAACACGAATGTTTTCAACCTAATTTTAAATGTAGAGACTGTGTCGACCTCTTTAATATTAAATGAAGATGATTCCATCAGACAGTAACCATGGTAACTAAAGGCTCTAGCTCCATAAGACAGTAACCATGGTAACTAAAGGCTCTACCTCCTACTGTACTTTTAGAAACCCTAGGAACTTTCAATAAACCTGCATTCTGAGAACGAAGGGTTCTATTGGGTTGGTACGGAACCCATAAGAGGGACCCATACCATTAACCCCTGACCTCTGACCCCTAACCCATACCATTAATGGTTTTATATGTAAGGAGGAGGATTTTAAATTTAATTCTAAACTCAACTGGTAGCCAGTGAAGGGTTTGGAGCACAGGGGTGATAGGGTTAGGGGTCAGGGGTCAGGGTTTGGAGCACAGGGGTGATAGGGTTAGGGGTCAGGGTTTGGAGCACAGGGGTGATAGGGTTAGGGGTCAGAGGTCAGGGTTTGGAGCACAGGGGTGATAGGGTTAGGGGTCATTTTTAGACAGAATATTCCTAATTTTGGCTAATGTTGCACAAGTGAAAAAAGGCTGTTCTGCATGTTTGGTTAATGTTCCCTGACCTCTGACCCTTAATGTGGTCAATGGTGTCAAAGGCTGCACGAAGGTCTAATAACACCACCATCCATACTAATCCATCATCAGCCGATAATAATAAGTCATTAGTGACTTTGACTAATGCAGTTTCAGTCTGTGATGAGTACGAAAGCCAGACTGAAACTGTTCAAATAAACTATTATCCTGCAGGAATTGGCACAGCTGTTTAACTATTACTCGTTCTAAAACCTTTGACAGGAAGGGCAAATTAGATATAGACCTATAATTGTCTAAAATGTCAGGATCTAGGGTAGGTTTTTTCAGAATTGGTTTAATAACAGCATATTTAAATGACTGTGGCACATATCCAGTAATTAATGAAGTGTTAATTATATTTAGGACAGTGTTAATAATTAGGGGCAGAATCTGTTTAAAGAGTTTAGTTGTAATTGGATCTAAGAGGCAGGTGATGATTTGGAAGACATGATAATAGATATGACATCACCATATGACATCGACCAGACCAGGAGCATGTGCAGAAGGACAGGAATAATGTTCCAGAGGAATGAAGTGTTTCCATGTCAAAGGAATTATTCAGATCAGTATCAAATTTATTCTGAATTCAGTTTAACAGTGAATTGTTATTTTCAACTGAAATAAACTGTTTACATGGTTCAACTGAAAAATGAATGAACTTTTATTCTGAAAGATGAATGGACCTTATTGTGAAAGAGGAATGAAATAACCATAAAGGTCGACAGTAAGAACAACTAATGACACATGTGCTGCCGAGTGTTAACTAGTTAAACCCTTAGAGCAGAGGGTCACTAGTTAAACCCCATAGAACAGAGGGTCACTAGTTAAACCCCTTAGAGCAGAGGGTCACTAGTTAAACCCTTAGAGCAGAGGGTCACTAGTTAAACCCTTAGAGCAGAGGGTCACTAGTTAAACCCCATAGAACAGAGGGTCACTAGTTAAACCCCTTAGAGCAGAGGGTCACTAGTTAAACCCTTAGAGCAGAGGGTCACTAGTTAAACCCTTAGAGCAGAGGGTCACTAGTTAAACCCCATAGAACAGAGGGTCACTAGTTAAACCCTTAGAGCAGAGGGTCAATAGTTAAATCCAGTAGAGCAAAGGGTCACTAGTTAAACCCTTAGAGCAGAGGGTCACTAGTTAAACCCCATAGAACAGAGGGTCACTAGTTAAACCCCTTAGAGCAGAGGGTCACTAGTTAAACCCTTAGAGCAGAGGGTCAATAGTTAAACCCTTAGAGCAGAGGGTCACTAGTTAAATCCAGTAGAGCAAAGGGTCACTAGTTAAACCCTTAGAGCAGAGGGTCACTAGTTAAACCCTTAGAGCAGAGGGTCAATAGTTAAACCCTTAGAGCAGAGGGTCACTAGTTAAACCCTTAGAACAGAGGGTCACTAGTTAAATCCAGTAGAGCAAAGGGTCACTAGTTAAACCCTTAGAGCAGAGGGTCAATAATTAAACCCAGTAGAGCAAAGGGTCACTAGTTAAACCCTTAGAGCAGAGGGTCACTAGTTAAACCCCATAGAACAGAGGGTCACTAGTTAAACCCTTAGAGCAGAGAGTCAATAGTTAAATCCAGTAGAGCAAAGGGTCACTAGTTAAACCCTTAGAGCAGAGGGTCACTAGTTAAACCCCATAGAACAGAGGGTCACTAGTTAAACCCCTTAGAGCAGAGGGTCACTAGTTAAACCCTTAGAGCAGAGGGTCAATAGTTAAACCCTTAGAGCAGAGGGTCACTAGTTAAATCCAGTAGAGCAAAGGGTCACTAGTTAAACCCTTAGAGCAGAGGGTCACTAGTTAAACCCTTAGAGCAGAGGGTCACTAGTTAAACCCTTAGAACAGAGGGTCACTAGTTAAATCCAGTAGAGCAAAGGGTCACTAGTTAAACCCTTAGAGCAGAGGGTCACTAGTTAAAACCCTTAGAGCAGACGGTCGCCAGTTAAACCCTTAGAGCAGAGGGTCACTAGATAAATCCAGTAGAGCAAAGGGTCACTAGTTAAACACTTAGAGCAGAGGGTGACTAGTTAAAACCATTAGAACAGAGGGTCAATAGTTAAACCCTTAGAGTAGAGTGTCACTAGTTAAAACCCTTAGAGCAGACGGTCGCGAGTTAAACCCTTAGACCAGAGGGTCACTAGTTAAATCCAGTAGAGCAAAGGGTCACTAGTTAAACCCTTAGAGCAGAGTCTCACTAGTTAAAACCCTTAGAGCAGACGGTCGCCAGTTAAACCCCTAGAGCAGAGGGTCACTAGTTAAATCCAGTAGAGCAGAGGGTCACTAGTTAAACCCTTAGAGCAGAGGGTCACTAGTTAAACCCTTAGAGCAGAGGGTCACTAGTTAAACCCTTAGAGCAGAGGGTCACTAGTTAAACCCTTAGAACAGAGGGTCAATAGTTAAAACCCTTAGAGCAGACGGTCGCTAGTTAAACCCTTAGAGCAGAGGGTCACTAGTTAAACCCGTAGAGCAGAGTGTCACTAGTTAAAACCCTTAGAGCAGACGGTCGCTAGTTAAACCCTTAGAGCAGAGGGTCACTAGTTAAACCCATAGAACAGAGGGTCACTAGTTAAACCCTTAGAACAGAGGGTCACTAGTTAAACCCTTGGAACAGAGGGTCACTAGTTAAACCCTTAGAGCAGAGGGTCACTAGATAAATCCAGTAGAGCAAAGGGTCACTATTTAAACCCTTAGAGCAGAGGGTCACTAGTTAAAACCATTAGAACAGAGGGTCAATAATTAAACCCTTAGAGTAGAGTGTCACTAGTTAAAACCCTTAGAGCAGAGGGTCACTAGTTAAACCCCATAGAACAGAGGGTCACTAGTTAAACCCCATAGAACAGAGGGTCACTAGTTAAACCCCTTAGAGCAGAGGGTCACTAGTTAAACCCTTAGAGCAGAGGGTCAATAGTTAAACCCTTAGAGCAGAGGGTCACTAGTTAAATCCAGTAGAGCAAAGGGTCACTAGTTAAACCCTTAGAGCAGAGGGTCACTAGTTAAACCCTTAGAGCAGATGGTCACTAGTTAAACCCTTAGAACAGAGGGTCACTAGTTAAATCCAGTAGAGCAAAGGGTCACTAGTTAAACCCTTAGAGCAGAGGGTCACTAGTTAAACCCAGTAGAGCAAAGGGTCACTAGTTAAACCCTTAGAACAGAGGGTCAATAGTTAAACCCTTAGAGCAGACGGTCGCCAGTTAAACCCTTAGAGCAGAGGGTCACTAGTTAAAACCCTTAGAGCAGACGGTCGCCAGTTAAACCCTTAGAGCAGAGGGTCACTAGATAAATCCAGTAGAGCAAAGGGTCACTAGTTAAACCCTTAGAGCAGAGGGTCACTAGTTAAAACCATTAGAACAGAGGGTCAATAGTTAAACCCTTAGAGTAGAGTGTCACTAGTTAAAACCCTTAGAGCAGACGGTCGCGAGTTAAACCCTTAGACCAGAGGGTCACTAGTTAAACCCGTAGAGCAGAGTGTCACTAGTTAAAACCCTTAGAGCAGACGGTCGCTAGTTAAACCCTTAGAGCAGAGGGTCACTAGTTAAACCCATAGAACAGAGGGTCACTAGTTAAACCCTTAGAACAGAGGGTCACTAGTTAAACCCTTGGAACAGAGGGTCACTAGTTAAACCCTTAGAGCAGAGGGTCACTAGATAAATCCAGTAGAGCAAAGGGTCACTATTTAAACCCTTAGAGCAGAGGGTCACTAGTTAAAACCATTAGAACAGAGGGTCAATAATTAAACCCTTAGAGTAGAGTGTCACTAGTTAAAACCCTTAGAGCAGAGGGTCACTAGTTAAACCCCATAGAACAGAGGGTCACTAGTTAAACCCCTTAGAGCAGAGGGTCACTAGTTAAACCCTTAGAGCAGAGGGTCAATAGTTAAACCCTTAGAGCAGAGGGTCACTAGTTAAATCCAGTAGAGCAAAGGGTCACTAGTTAAACCCTTAGAGCAGAGGGTCACTAGTTAAACCCTTAGAGCAGATGGTCACTAGTTAAACCCTTAGAACAGAGGGTCACTAGTTAAATCCAGTAGAGCAAAGGGTCACTAGTTAAACCCTTAGAGCAGAGGGTCACTAGTTAAACCCAGTAGAGCAAAGGGTCACTAGTTAAACCCTTAGAACAGAGGGTCAATAGTTAAACCCTTAGAGCAGACGGTCGCCAGTTAAACCCTTAGAGCAGAGGGTCACTAGTTAAAACCCTTAGAGCAGACGGTCGCCAGTTAAACCCTTAGAGCAGATGGTCACTAGATAAATCCAGTAGAGCAAAGGGTCACTAGTTAAACCCTTAGAGCAGAGGGTCACTAGTTAAAACCATTAGAACAGAGGGTCAATAGTTAAACCCTTAGAGTAGAGTGTCACTAGTTAAAACCCTTAGAGCAGACGGTCGCCAGTTAAACCCTTAGACCAGAGGGTCACTAGTTAAATCCAGTAGAGCAAAGGGTCACTAGTTAAACCCTTAGAGCAGAGTCTCACTAGTTAAAACCCTTAGAGTGACGGTCGCCAGTTAAACCCCTAGAGCAGAGGGTCACTAGTTAAATCCAGTAGAGCAAAGGGTCACTAGTTAAACCCTTAGAGCAGAGGGTCACTAGTTAAACCCTTAGAGCAGAGGGTCACTAGTTAAACCCTTAGAGCAGAGGGTCACTAGTTAAACCCTTAGAGCAGAGGGTCACTAGTTAAACCCTTAGAGCAGAGGGTCGCTAGTTAAACCCTTAGAGCAGACAGTCGCTAGTTAAACCCTTAGAGCAGAGTGTCACTGTCATATCCATCCTCACAGTCCATTTTCCCTTTACTGTCTTTCCAGTCTGCTCCCTGTCACCTTTCACCTGGTTCTCAAGACACCTGTCCTCATTACCTCTCCCTATTTAAGCGCTGTCCTCTTCTATCTCCGTTGTCAGTTCGTCCCTCATGAGTGACTGCATCTTGGCTCCTGTTTTCCCGACTTCCCGACGGACCGTGGCACAGATCAGTATTAGTGTTCACTTTGTGCTCGTAATAAAGAGCTGTTGTTATCGGAAGCAATTGGTGTCTGCATTTGGGTCCAATCCACTACAGATCCTTAACAGAACGAACTGACCAAATCATGGACCCCGCAGACGCGAACCAGATGGCAGCTGCTATCCACAATCAGGCACTCCGTCTCCGAACCCAGGAGGAACGGCTCACACAGTTCCAGCAGGCTCTCCAGGAATCCGCCGACCGCCACGAGCGGATCCTCCTCGCCCTCGGGGAACAGATGCGGGGATTGACAGAGTCCCTGTCATCGGACCCCCGCTCAGCTGGAGCTGAGCGCCCGATCTCCGCAGCCGAGTCCGCCCCGGCTGCCGCCTCCGCTCCAGCGGCTGCCTCTCCTCTCCTGTCTCGTCCTGAGAAGTTTTCAGGGGACTCCGGTCGATGTGACTCCTTCTTCACCCAATGCAACATCCACTTCGAACTGTCGCCGTCCAGTTATCCCACCGATCGGGCTAAGATAGCCTTCATCATCACCCATCTGACTGGACGAGCCAAGACTTGGGCCACTGCAGAGTGGGGTAAGGATTCCCCCTGCTGCCGGTCCCTCCCGGGGTTTATCGAAGCTTTTAGAAGGATCTTTCAGCAGGCTTCGAACGGGCGGGAGGCGGCGCAGAAGCTCACCACTCTCCGCCAAGGTAGCGGCACGGCGGCGGACTATGCCATTTCATTCCGGACGCTGGCGGCGGACAGTGGATGGAATGACACGGCTCTCCAGGGGATGTTCCTCCAAGGTCTGTCTCCCGTTGTCAAGGACCAGGTGGCTCCTCTGGACCTCCCGGAGGATTTCGACGACCTCATCGCGCTCGTCATCCGGGTGGATCAACGCCTTCGGGACCGGCGGAGAGAGAGAGAGGAGGAGCGTCATCATGGAGGACCTCACCGCCTCGCCCGTAGCCCGGAGGCGAGTACCTACGACCCCGTTCGTTCCTCATCTTCGGCCGCTGTTTCCGGGTTCCGGGAGGAACCTATGGAGTTGGGGAGGACCCGTTTGAACTGGGAGGAGAAGCGGCGTCGGCGGGAGGGGGGGTTGTGCCTGTACTGCGGGGGCGGGGACCACCTCGTTGACACCTGTCCTTCCTGTCCATCCAACCCAGTCCGGTCCCAACCGCCAAAGCCTGGTCGGGTGAGTGCCGCTCGTGCCTGCTTTACTCTCTCACTTTCTTCTCAATCCGACACAGTTTCATCCTCTGTCCTTATTGACTCTGGCTGTGACGCAAATCTGATTAGTGTAGAGTTAGTTCGCAAATTACACCTCCCTGTTCACCCTCTCTCAGTACCACACTCCACCACAGCTCTGGATGGGAGGCTGATGAGCAGAATTACTCACCAAACTTCACCGGTCAGGCTGGCCTTCCCAGATGGTCACTCTGAATTAATTGTTTTTTTCCTTTTTCGTTCTCTTGCTCACCCTGTGGTGTTGGGTTTCCCATGGCTTTCCACACATAACCCTCACATAGACTGGAGGAGAGCTAGAGTTTTGTCCTGGTCTGACACGTGCAGTAACACCTGTTTATCCCTCGGGGTGGGGGAGCCAGTGCACTCTAAGTCTAATCTGTCATGTTTTTCTGCCACTGTCCCTGAGCTCTCCGTTTCCCCAGATCTGATCGGGGTTCCAGCCTGTTACCATGATCTGCAGGAGGTATTCAGCAGGCAGCGGGCATGTTCTCTACCCCCTCATCGAGCGTATGATTGCGCTATCGATCTCTTACCGGGCACATCTCCTCCTCGAGGAAGGATATACTCCCTCTCTGGTCCTGAGACACAAGCGATGTCTGAGTACATCAATTCTTCTCTCCAGGCTGGCCTTATCCGACCCTCCTCATCTCCGGCGGGGGCTGGATTCTTCTTTGTGGAGAAGAAGGATCGCACCCTCCGACCATGTGTGACTACCGGGGCCTCAATAACATCACCGTCCGCAACAGGTACCCGCTTCCACTCATCTCTATGGCCTTTGAACAGCTTCAGGGGGCCCGTTTCTTCACCAAGTTGGATCTGCGCAATGCGTACCACTTGGTGAGGATACGGGAGGGGGATGAGTGGAAAACAGCGTACAACACTCCATCTGGTCATTACGAGTACCTGGTTATGCCTTTCGGTCTCACCAACGCACCCGCGGTGTTCCAAAATTTTGTGAATGACATTCTTGGGGAATTCCTGAATCGGTTTGTGTTTGTCTATTTAGATGACATCCTTATTTTCTCTCCTAATCTGTCTACTCACATCCAGCATGTCCGCACCATCCTCACCCGTCTCTTAGAGCACCAGTTATTTGTAAAGGCTGAGAAGTGCGCGTTTCACTCCCCCTCAGTCACCTTTCTGGGCTTCGTTGTGTCTGAGGGTCGAGTAGCGATGGAGGACACCAAGGTGAAAGCGGTCCGTGACTGGGCTCCTCCCCAGTCACGCAGGGAGCTTCGCCGCTTCCTGGGGTTTGCTAATTTCTACCGCCGCTTCATCCGTGGTTATAGCTCGGTCGCTGCTCCACTATTCCAGCTGACGTCTGAGAAGACTCGGTTTGGGTGGACCCCTCGGGCCAGCGAGGCCTTCACCCGGCTTAAGATCCTGTTCACCTCTGCTCCGGTACTCACCTTACCCGATCCTCACCTTCAGTTCATTGTAGAGGTGGATGCCTCTGAGGTGGGGGTTGGGGCTATTCTGTCCCAGCAGTCCTCAAAGGACAATCGTATTCACCCCTGCGCCTTTTTTTCTCGCCGTCTCACCCCCACCGAACAAAATTATGATGTAGGAAATAGGGAACTGTTGGCGGTGAAAGAGGCCCTGGAGGAGTGGAGGCACTGGTTGGAGGGTGCAGAACAACCCTTCTTGGTGTGGACAGATCACCGGAACCTAGAGTATATCCAGGGGGCCAAGCGGCTGAATGCTCGGCAGGCTAGATGGGCACTGTTCTTCACCCGATTCAATTTTACCCTCTCCTATCGACCAGGGTCGAAGAACAGAAAGGCCGATGCTCTGTCCCGCCAGTTCTCCCCTTCTCCTCCACAGAAGGAACCAGAGACCATCTTGCCCCGGTCCCTGGTTATCGGGGGTCTCACCTGGGAGATAGAGGAACAGGTACGGTTGGCCAGTCAGGGTCAGGCTGTACCTCCAGCCTGCCCCAAGGGGCTGCTCCATGTTCCTCCAGCTTTGAGGTCCCAGGTCATTCACTGGGGGCACACCTGTCGGCTGGCCTGTCACCCCGGGGTCAGGAGAACCTTAGCGTTCATCCGACAGAGTTTCTGGTGGGAGGGAATGGAGCAAGAGGTTAGGAGGTATGTCCTTTCTTGTCCTGTTTGTGCTCAGGTGAAATCTTCCCATCAGCACCCCGCTGGTTTGTTGCTGCCCCTGCCAATCCCGACACGTCCCTGGAGTCATATCTCCCAGGATTTTGTGACCGGGCTGCCTCCTTCGGATGGTAAGACGGTGGTGCTCACGGTGGTGGACAGGTTTTCTAAGATGGCCCGTTTTATACCTCTGCCGAAGCTTCCCTCAGCGGAGGAGACGGCAGAGGTGCTGTTGGATCAGGTGTGTAGGGTGCATGGGTTTCCCAGGGATATTGTGTCGGACCGGGGGCCCCAATTCATTTCAAAGTTTTGGACTGAGTTTTGCCGTCTAATTGGGGCCAAGTCTAGTCTCTCCTCAGGCTATCACCCCCAGTCGAACGGGCAGGCAGAGAGGACCAACCAGGCTTTGGAAACGGGACTGCGCCATCTTGCCTCTTCCAGGCCTTCCACCTGGAGTCGGCAGGTCATCTGGGTGGAGTTTGCACACAACACTCTGCCCTCTGCGTCCACTGGTTTCTCGCCGTTCCAGTGCGTGTTTGGGTACCAGCCACCACTGTTCGGCGAGCAGCAGGGCCCCATCAGAGTTCCGGCTGCCTCGACTCTGATCCAGCGGTGCAGGAGGGTCTGGGCCCGTGCCAGGAGGTCGCTTCTCAGGGCGTCAGCTACTGCCAAGAGGGCAGCTGACAGGCAGCGCTCGGACCCTCCTCCGTACCACGTGGGGCAGAGGGTTTGGCTCTCCACTCGGGACCTGCCGCTCCGGGTGGAAAACCGTAAGTTGGCCCCCAGGTTTATTGGTCCGTTTCCCATCATCAAGGTCATTAACCCTGTGTCTGTTAGACTTCGGCTCCCCACGTCAATGCGCATCCACCCCTCCTTCCACGTCAGCCGCATTAAGCCCCACCAAGTTCCCCATCCTCTGGTCCCTCGCACAGCACCCCCCCCGCCGCCCAGGATGGTGGATGGGGGCCCCGTCTACACCGTGCGACGCCTCCTCGCGGCTCGCCGCCGGGGACGCGGCTGGCAGTACCTGGCGGACTGGGAGGGTTATGGTCCGGAGGAGCGGTCCTGGATCCCAGCCAGCTATGTGGTCGACCGGTCACTGATCACAGATTTCCATCGGGATCACCCGGAGCTTCCTGGGCCGTCTGGAGCCGGCCATTGAGGGGGGGGCACTGTCATATCCATCCTCACAGTCCATTTTCCCTTCACTGTCTTTCCAGTCTGCTCCCTGTCACCTTTCACCTGGTTCTCAAGACACGTGTCCTCATTACCTCTCCCTATTTAAGCGCTGTCCTCTTCTATCTCCGTTGTCAGTTTGTCCCTCATGAGTGACTGCATCTTGGCTCCTGTTTTCCCGACTTCCCGACGGACCGTGGCACAGATCAGTATTAGTGTTCACTTTGTGCTCGTAATAAAGAGCTGTTGTTATCGGAAGCAATTGGTGTCTGCATTTGGGTCCAATCCACTACAGATCCTTAACAGTCACTAGTTAAAACCCTTAGAGCAGACGGTCGCTAGTTAAACCCTTAGAGCAGAGGGTCACTAGTTAAACCCATAGAACAGAGGGTCACTAGTTAAACCCTTAGAACAGAGGGTCACTAGTTAAACCCTTGGAACAGAGGGTCACTAGTTAAACCCTTAGAGCAGAGGGTCACTAGTTAAATCCAGTAGAGCAAAGGGTCACTAGTTAAACCCTTAGAGCAGAGGGTCACTAGTTAAACCCTTAGAGCAGAGGGTCACTAGTTAAACCCTTAGAGCAGAGGGTCACTAGTTAAACCCCATAGAACAGAGGGTCACTAGTTAAACCCTTGGAACAGAGTGTCACTAGTTAAAACCCTTAGAGCAGAGGGTCACTAGTTAAAACCCTTAGAGCAGAGGGTCATTAGTTAAAACCCTTAGATCGGAGGGTCACTAGTTAAAACCCTAAAAGCAGAGGGTCACTAGTTCAACCCTTAGAGCAGAAGTCTTCACCTCTGGTCCTCCAGTGTCCACTGTCCTGTATGTTTTAAATGTCATCCTGATCTAACACCTGATTCAAATGATCAGCCGGTTATTATCCACGTCTACTGAACCCTGATAATGACCCTGACAATGACCCTGATAATGACCCTGAGAATGACCCTGACAATGACCTTAATAATGACCCTGACAATGACCCTGACAATGACCTTAATAATGACCCTGACAATGACCTTAATAATGACCCTCACAATGACCCTGATAATTACCCTGACAATGACCTTAATAATGACCCTGACAATGACCCTGACAATGACCTTGATAATGACCCTGACAATGACCTTAACAATGACCCTGACAATGACCTTAACAATGACCCTGACAATGACCTTAATAATGACCCTGACAATGACCTTAACAATGACCCTGATAATGACCCTGACAATGACCTTAATAATGACCCTGACAATGACCTTAATAATGACCCTGATAATGACCCTGACAATGACCTTAATAATGACCCTGATAATGACCCTGACAATGACCTTAATAATGACCTGACAATGACCTTAATAATGACCTGACAATGACCTTAATAATGACCCTGACAATGACCCTGACAATGACCTTAATAATGACCCTGATAATGACCCTGACAATGACCTTAATAATGACCTGACAATGACCTTAATAATGACCTGACAATGACCTTAATAATGACCCTGACAATGACCTTAATATTGACCCTGACAATGACCCTGATAATGACCCCGACAATGACCTTAATAATGACCTGACAATGACCTTAATAATTACCTGACAATTACCTTAATAATGACCCTGACAATGACCTTAATAATGACCTGACAATGACCTTAATAATGACCTGACAATGACCTTAATAATGACCCTGACAATGACCTTAATAATGACCTGACAATGACCTTAATAATGACCTGACAATGACCTTAATAATGACCCTGACAATGACCTTAATAATGACCCTGATAATGACCCTGACAATGACCTTAATAATGACCCTGATAATGACCCTGACAATGACCTTAATAATGACCTGACAATGACCTTAATAATGACCTGACAATGACCTTAATAATGACCCTGACAATGACCTTAATAATGACCCTGACAATGACCCTGATAATGACCCCGACAATGACCCTAACAATGACCCTGATAATGACCCTGATAATGACCCTCATAATGACTCACTAATGTGAACCAACTGTTAGAACAGGTAACATTTAAACAACCTGTAAAATATAAAATATCTTATTTAAAACAATTAAAAACATGTAACATTGTGCACAGTTATTTCCTCCGCCAAGGACGTTGTGTTTTTGCCGGCGTTTATCTGTTTGTCTGTGTTCAAGATAACTCGAGAACTTATGGACAGATTTTGATTACATTTTGACGATATGTTGGAAATGTGAACAGGAAGAACTGATTTCATTTTGGTGGTGATCGAGGAGGGGGGGGGTCTATCTTGGCGGAGGTCCGCGCTCTCAGAGTGCTTTTCTAGTTAGATAATTATTTTAAATTCAGGACACAGTTTACAGTGTGGACTGTGCATTGTATGACCTTTGACCCACTCTAATAATTAAGTAATGTCCAAAATAAAATATCTTTGTATTTTTAAACAACCTGTAGAGCATACAATTAATATTTAAACAATTAAAGTTACAAACAAGTAACATATTGTGCACAGTCCACGCTGCATAATGATCATTTGTAAAGTGAAAATACATAGAAAATGTAAACAGCAACACAACAACAATGTAAAAAATAAAACTGCAGCAGTCTCAAAGACGGCAAGACGACGTTGTACCGTGGGTGGGACTTGATATTCTGCCAGAAATACATGCTTTTGTATAAATATGTAGGGGGCGCTAGAGAGGGATTTATTTGAAATGTTGATTGGATGTAGAACTGTGACACTGACAACTGAGTCAAATTTCCGTGTTCATACGTCTGAGCTGAAGCAATTTATGTAGTGGCAATTTTTCCTAAAAACTTTGCAAACTTTGTAATATCGTAGGACAAAAACAATACAACTTTTCCAAAAAAATGTGATCATCAGATGGTGTTGGTGGAAAACTGGAAGACTGAAGGTATGTTGACATGTTAGCCTCACATTAGCAGAGAGGCTAACTGAACTAACAGCTGTTACGTCTTTGTCTGTGGTCTGAAATGATCGGGGACAGTCTTATTTCTAACGGTATTTTAATTCGCTGTATACTCTTTCAACTCCACTCTTCAAAAATAAAACTGAACATAAAATTCCAAGATGACGCCGCAAAATGTGTTTTTCCCTTAAGGGTGTCATTCCATAAAACCACTTTTCCACTTTTGTCCTTTAGGGATCTGATGGCTCACCCAGCGTTACCATGGTGATGGCTCACCTAGCGTTACCATGGTGATGGCTCACCCAGCGTTACCATGGTGATGGCTCACCCAGCGTTACCATGGTGATGGCTCACCCAGACTTACCAACACATGCTCCTTTAACAGTGGTTCATCACCTCCACTGGCTGCATACTGCATTCACACTAAACAACAACAGGAACCAGTGACCCAGAAAAAGACGGTCCATCTGATGTCACATGGACTTTAGTGTCACTCACCTGGGGTTAAGCCCCTCCCCCATTGCAGCGAATCTGCAGTAGCATTAGCATTAGCATCTACTAGAGCAGACGGCGCCACAGTAGCTGCTGCACAAACTGTAAAAAACTGTTGGATCAAACTGGTTCATGTGTCTCTGTGGAAATAAAGACTGTTTTTTTACTGCACGTTTTCAAAACAAGTGACGTCACCAAACCTAGCTGGATGTTACTCTGGGATGGTAAACACACACAGAGCCAGAGGGGAGGGGGGAGTGTTCCTTCACACATTCTGAGCCAATCACAGACGCCTCATCAGCGCGTCATGGACATGTATGAGGAAGTAGAAGTAAACTGTGTTGTTCCACCTCCAGTCATTTTTCTACCGTGAAAAAACAACTGGAAACAAAACAATCTGAACGTTTTTATAAATAGAACCAACACACAATGAATTCAATAACAATGAAGAACAACAATATTAATAAATAAACATAGAATGAGTCCTTTAATAAAGTTAATATTAATAAATAAGCATAGAATGAGTCCTTTAATAAAGTTAATATTAATAAATAACCATAGAATGAGTCCTTTAATAAAGTTAATATTAATAAATAAGCATAGAATGAGTCCTTTAATAAAGTTAATATTAATAAATAAGCATAGAATGAGTCCTTTAATAATTATAAAGTCATGAAAATAATATTTTCACATTCACTGAATTATTAATGTTACACATTTCTGAGTGTGTACAAGTATGAACACGTTGTGTCCGAAGAACTATAATAAATACACACATGTATTTGGTACAAAATTATCCACAATACACACCTTTATATTCAACTGCAGTCCATTTATGAGGCTTAACGTGAATGACTTCATAATTATTAAGGGAACAACACATTTTTGGGCGGACATGTTGGATTTGTGTCCAGTTTTATTTTTGAAAAGACTGTAGTTTGAAGAGTTAATGAAGCACATGTGATGTTTGTGTGATAAAATGTTCTGTTCACAGCTGTCATTGTGTGGTTTTTATCTTCTGTACTTTGGGTTTAATTGCACGGCAGTTGTTTTTGTGTGTTTTTAATTAATTCCTGTATTTTAGCGTTCAGAGCCTGATCACTGACTTTACCTTTGGACAAAAGCTTCTGCCAAATGAATAAAAACATCAATAATCAACATATACTTTTATAAATGTACATTATTAGTAAATTAAATGTAGGAACACATTGTATTATCACTGAAAAACTAGAAAATACAGAGAAAAATATTAGAATGAATGACAATAGCTCTCAAAAATCTCAAAAGCTCTCACCTCTAGGCTGGAGGAAATCATCCCGTCAATAATCCACAGCGATCAAACAGGATTTATAAAAGGCCGACACTCCACCAACAATATCAGAAGACTTCTAAATCTCATCTCCTTGACGCAACGCCACAACAAAAAAGCTATTGTTATGTCGCTAGACGCAGAAAAAGCCTTTGACAAAGTTAATTGGTCCTTTCTCTTTGCTGTGCTCCACAAATTTGGCTTCGGAGAATCATTCATACAGTGGGTATCAACTCTGTACAACTCACCCAAGGCTACAGTCACCACTAATGGGATCACTTCACCAAACTTCAGTCTGCAAAGGGGGACGAGACAAGGATGTCCGCTCTCTCCCTTACTGTTTGCGATTTTTATTGAACCATTAGCAACAGCTGTACGTCAGAACACCGGTATCAAAGGTATCTGCACTCTAGAGTCGGAACATAAAATTAACCTATACGCAGATGACATTTTACTTTATCTACAAGAACCTAAAACTTCAGTAAAGGAAGTATTTAACCTCATCACAACCTTCTCGCGTCTTTCAGACTATTCCATCAACTGGTCAAAATCAATTATATTACCCTTAACAGAAAACTCGTGGAATCCCGCAGTTCAAAACTCGCATTATTCTTTTCCTACTGACAATATCAGATATCTGGGCATAAATATTTCCTCCAAACTCTCAGAATTAGTTCACCTGAACTTCACTCCACTTTTGGACAAAGTCTGTGATGATCTGAGGTGTTGGAACAACCTCCCCATCTCCCTTCTAGGACGTATAGCGACAGTCAAAATGAAAATATTACCAAAAATCAACTATCTCTTCTCCATGATTCCATTTAAACCCACATCAAAGTGGTTCCAATCGTTAGACTCTGCTATCGGTAAATTCTACTCAAAGAATAAAAAGGCTAAAATCAGTTTGACTACCCTCCAGAAGAATAAATCTGAAGGGGGACTGGAGGTTCCCAACTTCATATATTATTATTTATCCAACCAAATACAATATCTCACCAAATGGATACATCCACATGAAGAATAGAACTCCTGGCTAGAACTAGAACAGTTAGATTGTAACCAGATCCCTTTATCACTTCTGCCCTTAAACATCATTCCTGCTTCAAGAACCCTATGATCGCTTCCACCTTGTCTGCTTGGTGGAAAGCACTGGAAATCACAGGCTCCCAATTAAAACCCACTTTACTCTCCCCAATCTGGCACAACCCTGATTTTACAAACAATAAAATAGATCTTTATTTCAGCACATGAGCAGAGAGAGGAGTCACTCACCTCCATCACCTTCTGGATGACAACACATTTAGGACAAATATAAACTTATTCCAAACATTTGAAATAACAAATGGAAATTTTCTTCAGTACCTACAGGTAAAGAAGACGATGACAAATAGAATTCTGTCGCTTCAGAATACTTTACAGCCAACGGACCTACAGCCTGAATTTGTTAAATACACTGTGAAACTGTTTCCAAGAAATAAAAAGAATCTCTCAAAAATGTAGAGTTTACTCTCAAAGACACACTCTATACACCTTCCAACTCAAAAATAGGAAAAAGACTTAACTAAATGTTTTGACTTTGTTTTTTGGACCCAGATCTGTGAAAATACATTTAAAATGACTAAAAACACCAACTTACAATTGATTCAATTTAAGGTGCTTCACAAACACATATAACACAATATAAAGTGTATAAAATGGGCTTCTCTCGCTCACACACATGTACACAATGAACCCAAAACATGACGGACACTTACTTTGACGCTCTGTTGCTTTGTACACCCGTCCATCAATTTTGGGTAACAATCACACAGAAACTCTCCAATATTTTGGACTGTGGGATTCCACATTCCCCAAATGTTTGCCTAGTTGGTGATCTAACACAAACTTCCACATATTCATATCCAGCCCACACTTACAGCTATCGCCATCGCCAAGAAAACTATTTTAGTTAAGTGGAAAGATAAGAAAGTCCTCAACATCATCCATTGGCTGAACCTCCTCACAGAATACATTTGACTAGAGAGAATATCTGCTATTAGAAAAAAACAATTGGACTCCTTCAAAGAAAAATGGTCTCCATTTATCAAATCTATGAATATTAATCTGTAGCCTCCGCTTGTATGTGAGCGTATGTCATTTCCTTCATAAAATTGTAATTATTATTCTGTCTGTGTGTATGGTTTGACTTTTCTCTGCTTTATTTCAGCTTATTAACCCTCTACATTTTTAAGTAGGATGGCACCATGGACCTCAAGGCTTTGTGCATGCACTAGGGGTGTCCCTTCCTACTGCTCTTGGGGTCGCTCTTTGGCTCCGTGGGGCCGGCATGGCTCGGGCCCCTCTGCCTGGGGGTGGTTGTTCCCGGTGTCTCTCCCTTTGAGCCCTGGACCTGCTGGGTCTGTGCGCTCTCCCGGGGTCTTGGGGGTGTTGGCTGCTGATCGCCTCTGGGGCGCCCTGGCTGGCCCTGGGGCTTGGGGTGGGTCGGCCCTTCGGTCTCCCCCCTGTCCCTTCCTGCTCTGCTTCCCTCCTCCTCCCTCCTCTCCTGCCTGGCCGCTCGTCCTCATCCCTCTCCCTCCCCTGGGGGGGCTGGGGGCCCTCCGCTGCCTGGGGGGCTGGGGTGGGGGCCGGGTGGTTTCTCTGGGGGGGTGGCTCTGGCTAGTCCAGGCACAGGCCTCGGCACTTGCCTGTGGGCCGCCACTGGAGATTAGCTTCTGCTGGCTGGGGGCTTCTGTCAGGGTCTAGGGGCGGTCCAGGGGAGTGGTGGGGTGGTAGTGGGGGGGTGTTTGGGGGTGCTGCGGGGTGGGCGCCCTGTGTCCCGGACATGCTGGCTCTGGGGTGGGCGTGGGGGCTCGTGGCCCTCGCTTCCGGGTGGTGCGGCCTGCCCCTCCCTCCAGGGCAGGGTGCTACATACGGCTGGCCCATGGTGGGACTGCGGTGTCTGCTGGGGCACTGGTCTAGTGCTGCGACTCCTGGGAGTTTTAGTGCTGGCTGGGCCAGTCGGGTTCAGGTGGGCCCACCTTGGCCTCTGGCCTCGGGGCTCTGGGAGCCCCCTGTATCAGTACTGGTGGTCTCACTACCTGTCTCCCCCGCTGCTCTGTCCTAATGGGCCGGACCCACACCAGACTGCCTCTTACTGCGCACTTCACACACTTCACACCTCACTGTATATAGCTACCTTTAGGCACATATAGGGACACAACAGTTAGGGCCTCGAGGGCGGGTGGGGGCGGGGGGGGATGGGCTTGGTGGTGGGGCAGATGGCAGGGCTCTACGGCCTTGTCTCTTCCCCATCACCCCCCCCCCTGCTTGCCTCCCCTGCTCTCTAATTTCTTTTTAATGCACCACACACATTCACACCTTAGGAGTAGGTCTGGGACGGCTCGGGGAACTTGGGCCAGGGCAGGCTACAGAGTAGCCATCTGTTATGACCCTTGGGGTCATTTTATTGTTATAAGATGTGATGTATCCTCCTGGTCACAGGGTGGAGTTCTGTGTGTGGATGTGTGTGCCTCCATTTCCTGTGTCCAGGTGGCTGTTGGTGATTGGCTGCTGCTGCTTACAAAAGGAAGAAGCTGATGGTGTCCACGCTCCCACTCCTTCTCCATCCAGCCAGTGTGTGTGGACCTTGTGTCGTGTCAATTGAAATTTGTGATAGTGTAACTGTTGGTAATATTGATTTATGGTAAGAGACCAATTTTGTAGGGGAGGGAAGCCATTTTTGTTTTTACAGTTTTCTCCTGTTTTTCTGTTAGGAAGTTTATCAATTGTGCTTTTGTTTATTTAGATAAGAGTTTTTTTGTTCAAGAGTTAAACTTTTTGTTTGTTGTTTTGGCCTCACCCTCCCTGACACTTTTTGTTAAGAAATAAAATTATTGAATTGGATTTACTTGAATTGCATTATTTATTTGGAGGTTGGAAGAAGGAGGGGGCCTTTTATGGTATGCCCTGGTTCCCCTAGACCATAGGGCGTAACATAAATTGGGGGCTCGTCCAGGATTTGATTCCCTCATTTGTCGGGTGAGTTTTGTGCGTTTGACGCTTATGTATTTTGTGCTCTGTGTAATTCTGGTTGGCAGTTTTTGTTTTTTGGCACAATGGAATTCAAATTAGATGACTTTAAGGCTCATCCCACCTTAGATCAGGTAGAGGCCTGTCGAGTGGTGGATTTGATGTTGATTGCTGCTTGGCTTGGTGTGGAAGTACCACCTGCTACCAAAAAGGTGGAGCTACGACAGCTCATTGTTAATGCTCTACAGGAGCAATCTTTGATTGGGGTTACAGGGGCTGAGGAAGGAACATCAGAGATGTTTTCTGAGCCTTCAGTGGCTGTTACCCACCCAACTGGTCTCACTAACCCATCCAACATGTCTGGGATGTCTGCTGAGGAGCTTCGGCTGACGTTCCGCATAAAAGAGATGGAGGTAAGGCATCGGGAGTTGGAAGTGGAAGCCATGCACCTCAGATTGAAAATCTTAGAGCTGGAGCACCAGCCTAAGGTATCACCCCAGTCACAGAATCTATTGGAAACCCCACATCCTCATGGTGGTTTTGATGTAAGCCGGCACATCACACTTGTTCCACCATTCAGAGAGGCTGAAGTAGATTCATATTTCAATGCTTTTGAAAGAATTGCAACTACATTAAATTGGCCAAAAGATGTGTGGTCTTTAATGTTACAGTGTAAACTGACTGGGAAAGCCCAAGAAGTGTGTGCTGCACTGTCAGTAGAACAGAGCCTTGACTATGATGTTGTGAAAACCACTGTTTTACGTGCCTATGAGTTGGTGCCTGAAGCTTATAGACAAAAATTCAGGAAGTGTGAAAAAAATGTCAACCAGACCTACGTTGAGTTTGCGCGAGAGAAAGGAGCCCTGTTTGATAAATGGTGTCACTCCAGTAAAACGACAAATTTTGCGCAGCTACGGGAGCTTGTGCTCCTGGAAGAATTTAAAAAGTGTCTTCCGGAGCGTATTGTTGTTTATTTAAATGAACAAAAAGTTGTGTCACTCGCGGAGGCCGCTGTGTTGGCAGATGAGTTTGCGTTAACTCATAAAAGTGTTTTTGTGTCTCCGGTGCGTCATGATGCGTTCACGGCTGAAAATAAAAAGCCTCGATCACCACAAACCTCTCGGCGTAACACATCCGCTGTGGGTGAGAACCGTAGTTGTTTTTACTGTTTTGAGTCCGGACATTTAATTTCGGCCTGTCCGACTCTGAAAAAGAAAGAACAGAGTAAAAACAAAGAACCGTCCCCCGTTGTCCTGATTCAACATGGTCCCTCTAAGAAAGAGCTCGACAATCAGCTGTCAGTGGTGCCAAAAGGTATTGATGATGATTTCAAACCATTCGTGTCCCATGGGTTTGTGTCGCTATCCGAGGGTGGGGTGGAAAAAGTGCCAGTAGTTATCCTTCGTGATACGTGTGCTAAATATTCGATTGCTCGCCGTGGCGTTTTGCCATTTTCTGATGTATCCTATTGTGGGTCAGATTTACTTGTGTGGGGAATTGGATTGAGTGTGCTTCGTGTGCCGGTTCACTCTGTG
The DNA here is from genome assembly GCA_020466265.1 of Siphamia tubifer. Taxonomy (NCBI): domain Eukaryota; kingdom Metazoa; phylum Chordata; class Actinopteri; order Kurtiformes; family Apogonidae; genus Siphamia; species Siphamia tubifer. Next base: position 50,803,609 of record CM035796.1, read on the forward strand.
CAACTTTCGTGTCCGCTGGTGACTGGTTCGGTGCGTATTGGAGTGCGCGATCAGCTGCCAGTCACAGGAGTGGATATTATTCTCGGGAATGATTTGGCCGGGAATAAAGTGTTTCCCACTGTTCCCGAAGTAACAGAAATCCCCACTGCTGAGGTTTGTGTTTTCTCTCCACCCGACTCGCCTTCTGTTTTCCCTGCTTGCGTCGTTACGCGCGCTCGCGCTCGTAAATTGGGTGAAGTAACAGACCTGTCGGATTCTTTTTTGTGCGCGCCGGACAACTCGGGCAGCCCCAGTCCTGAATCTAAGAATGTGTCTGTTTCGGTGACTTTACCTGATGATGATTTGTGTCTTTCTGTGAACCGGGAGCAGCTAATTGAAGCCCAGCATGCCGATGGTTCGTTAAGAAAGTGTGTGTCCGCTGCTCAAGGTGATAAATGTGAATCCCAAACTGTGTCGTATCTGTTTGATAAAGGTGTTTTGTTGCGGAGATGGTGTCCTATGTCTGGGATGGAATGTGATGTGGTGCGCCAGGTAGTTGTGCCTACTAAATTTCGTTATCAGGTCCTGAAACTGGCCCATGATCACAATCTGTCCGGGCACTTAGGTGTACGAAAAACTTATGACAGATTACTTCGTTACTTCTTCTGGCCTGGGTTAAAAGCAGATGTGGCACATTTCTGTCGTTCCTGTCATGTCTGTCAGATGTCAGGGAAGCCAAACCAGGTAATTCCCCCTGCTCCGTTACAGCCAATACCGGTGATGGGTGAGCTGTTTGAGAATATTATTGTTGACTGTGTTGGTCCTTTACCAAAAACAAAAGCTGGTAACCGGTACGTGTTAACAATGATGTGCGCTGCCACTCGTTTCCCTGAGGCTGTCCCATTGCGCACACTCCGGGCAAAAGCAGTGGTAAAAGCCTTGGTAAAGTTCTTTTCTACCTTTGGACTTCCCAAGCGCATTCAGTCAGACCAGGGATCTTTATGTCCACCGTGTTTTCTCAGGTTATGCAGGAGTTGTCTGTGAAGCACAAAGTCTCCAGTGCTTATCACCCGGAAAGCCAGGGCGCACTGGAGAGGTTTCACCAGACGCTGAAATCAATGTTAAAAAAGTTTTGTATTGAGTCAAACCAGGAGTGGGATGAGGGGTTGCCCCTGCTCATGTTTGCCATTCGTGAAACTACTCAGGAGTTGTTGGGTTTCAGTCCGGCTGAGTTGGTTTTTGGTCACACGGTGCGGGGGCCACTGCGTCTGCTGAGGGAGACGTGGCTCGCAGATAAACCCGGTCCCGTGCATGTATTAGATTATGTGAGTTCGTTCAGGGAGAGGTTACACACAGCGGTTGAACTAGCCCGCAGTGCCCTCTCCGGTGCGCAAACCAAAATGAAAAAACTGTTTGATAAGAAAACTGTGTCTCGCTCTTTTCAGCCAAGTGACAAGGTTCTGGCGTTATTACCGCTGGTAGGGTCTGGTTTTCAGGCGAAGTTTTGCGGTCCCTATGTGGTAGAGAAGAAATTAAGTGACACTGACTATGTGATTAAAACACCAGATAGACGGAAAAAGTCAAGAGTGTGCCACATAAATATGTTGAAACCTTATTTTGTTCGTCAGGCACCCTCGGTGTCTGAAGCGTCTGTGTCCCCGGTAACCTGTGTTTTACCGGTGCCATCTGTGTACTGTCCCAAAGAGGATGGTTTACTTGACCAGCCGGCAGCAGTGCAAACAGCACGGCTAGAGAACTCCAGAATCCTGGAGGATTTGGAGGACTATTTGTCTCATTTAAGTGAGCCCGCTCGAAGTGATGTGTACCATTTAATTTGTGAATATGCCCAACTGTTTGGTGACAAACCCACTCAGACCACGATTTTGCAGCACGATGTGGATGTAGGTGATCATAAGCCTATTAAACAACACGCATATCGTGTAAATCCCACCAAAAGAGCAGTTATGTCCCAGGAAGTTGGGTATCTCATTGAAAATGGTTTTGCTGTGCCTAGTTGTAGCCCGTGGAGCTCCCCTTCTCTGCTGGTGCCAAAGTCAGATAAAACTCCACGTTTTTGCACTGATTACCGTAAAGTGAATGCTATAACCAAGTCTGATTCTTTTCCTCTGCCGAGAATGGATGACTGTGTCGATCGTGTTGGATCTGCCAAGTTCGTGACTAAACTTGACCTGTTAAAGGGTTATTGGCAGGTGCCTCTCACACCCCGCGCGTCCGAAATATCCGCCTTCGTCACACCAGACCACTTCCTCCAATATGCTGTTATGCCTTTTGGATTGAAAAATGCTCCAGCCACTTTCCAAAGGCTGGTGAGCATTGTACTTTCTAATGTCCAAAACTGTGAGGCGTACTTGGATGATATTGTAGTATACTCATCCACCTGGGCAGAGCACATGTCTACTTTAAGGGAAGTATTTAGTCGCTTGAGGGATGCTTCACTTACAGTAAATCTGTCAAAGTGTGAATTTGGTAAAGCAATGGTCACCTATCTGGGGAAACATGTGGGACAGGGGCAAGTGCGTCCCCTGGCGGCCAAGGTGCAAGCCATTCTGGATTTCCCTGTACCAGAGACACGACGACAACTCCGCCGTTTCCTAGGAATGTGTGGCTATTATCGTGGATTTTGTAAAAGGTCGGGTGGGGGGTTGGGGGGTTTGGTGGGGGCTGGGGTTGGGGTGGCGGGTGGGTCTTCGTGCCCCGGGCCATCTGGGTCGGCCTTGGTGTGCTGGGGGGGTTTGTAGCTGCTCCCTCTTGCTCCTCAGGTTTGCGTCGTTCACGGTGGCCCCGGCGGCTCTCTGGGGGCGGCACCCTGTGGCTCCTACGACCCGGGATGGGGGGTGCCCTGTTAGCTTGGCCCTGCCTTGCCGTGATTGCTGTTCTGGGCTTCGGGGTCCTTCGCACTTGCATGTTTGATCGGGTCTTGCCAGCGACTGCTGAGTTCCATTTCAGTGAATGATGGGACCCGCCAGAATGTGCTGAGAATCTCTCCAGGATTTCTACCCTAAACTCATTCTCTTCTTGCACTGGTGTCCCCCTCTGGCTTGTTCTGTTCTATTCTATTGCATTCTATTTTACACTATCAAGTCATCCACAACTATGATGCTCAGTACCGTTTTTGTTTAATTATTTATTTATTGACTCTCTTTTTCTTTTGTGCTGTTTTGGTTTTCTTCTCTTTTTTTCGATTTATTTATTTTTATTAATGGACAGTTAAAAGTTGGAAATAACACACCACCTTACAATCTTTAATTACAATAGCACCGCCTGTTAATTTCTGTCCCTGTTCGTCCTGTCCAGTCTTTGTTTCCCCCACACATCACTGAGGTGTAGCACTGCCCTCCCTGGCTTATAATAGAGAGTTCTAATAAAGGATGTCTGCTCAGCTTTCAGGGAGGACCGCTGATGGTCACACACATGCACTAAATATTAAAATATTTGGCTGCAAGACTAAAAAATGCATGGATCTCAAACAATGTTGACACCCTCTCTGTGGTGTTAAACAATGAGAAAAAATGCAGACAAAAAAAAGAGAAAAAAGAAAAAAAAAAGAAGAAAAAAAAAAGAATGAATGACAATAAATTATTTAAAGAAAGTTAAATGAGAAGAAAAATTCATTTGGGAAATAAAAAGTAACACCAGGGGCTTATGGGTAATGTAGGACATGTCCTGGTCGCTCTTTACTTATTTACTCACATTTGTATTTATCTATATTTGAAGTTTTAAATAAATACAAGTAGGGGTGACACAGTTAACAGGGTGGTGCAGTAGTTAACAGGGTGGTGCAGTAGTTAACAGGGTGGTGCAGTAGTTAACAGGGTGGTGCAGTAGTTAACAGGGTGGTGCAGTAGTTAACAGGATGGTGCAGTAGTTAACAGGGTGGTGCAGTAGATAACAGGGTGGTGCAGTAGATAACAGGGTGGTGCAGTAGTTAACAGGGTGGTGCAGTAGTTAACAGGGTGGTGCAGTAGATAACAGGGTGGTGCAGTAGATAACAGGGTGGTGCAGTAGTTAACAGGGTGGTGCAGTAGTTAACAAGGTGGTGCAGTAGTTAACAGGGTGGTGCAGTGGTTAACAGGGTGGTGCAGTAGTTAACAGGGTGGTGCAGTAGTTAACAAGGTGGTGCAGTAGTTAACAGGGTGGTGCAGTGGTTAACAGGGTGGTGCAGTAGTTAACAAGGTGGTGCAGTAGTTAACAGGGTGGTGCAGTGGTTAACAGGGTGGTGCAGTAGTTAACAAGGTGGTGCAGTAGTTAACAGGGTGGTGCAGTAGTTAACAGGGTGGTGCAGTAGTTAACAAGGTGGTGCAGTAGTTAACAGGGTGGTGCAGTGGTTAACAGGGTGGTGCAGTAGTTAACAGGGTGGTGCAGTAGTTAACACTGGTGCCTCACAGACAGAAGGTTGTTGGTTCAAATCCCACACCAGACCTTTCTGTGTGGAGTTTACATGTTCTCCTCGTGTCTGTGTGGGTTTTCTCCAGGTACTCTGGCTCCTCCCACCATCCAAACACATGCACTGATAGGTTAACTGGTTAACTGGTTAATCTAAATCACCCATAGGTGTGAATGTGACAGTGATTGTTTGTTTATATATGTTTAGTCCTCAGATGAACTGCAGACTCATACAGGGTGACCTCTGACCCCGCCTTCACCCACTGTAACTGGATTAGACCCTCAATGACCCCTGTGACCCTACTGAGGAAAAAGCGGGTTCTGATGACGAGTAAATACAAGTAGATATTTTCTATATTAAAGGAACAGTTCAGTATTTTTCAGATGAATCAGTGACTTTACTCTAGTGCACCCACAGTGACTCTACCCCTCTCTTCTGACTTCGCCCCTTTACTCTGGTGCATCCGCACTGACTCCGCCCCTCTCCCTCTCTTCAGACTCCGCCCCTTAACGCTGTTACACCCACACTGATTCTGCCCCTCTCTTCTGACTCCGCCCCTTTACTCTGGTGCACCCACAGTGACTTACCGCCCACAGTGTCCTGCTACAGCAGCAGCTGCTACAGCTAACACTGCTAACAGCTAACAGGTAACACTGCCCAACAACTGATTACAGTAGTTAGATAAGATGCACAGCTGTTAGCAGTGACAACAAACACTGATTATTTTGTTCATGTTTGTCCATGTATTTTGGTAATTTTTCTTCAGTTTACTTAATATTTTCATTCATTTTTTATTCATTTTACTAAATATTTTTGTTCATTTTATGGAATATTTTGGTAATTTTTGTTTGTTTTACTGAATATTTTTGGTATTTTTTGTTCATTTTACAAAATATTTTTGGTAATTTTATTGATATTTTGTTCATTTTATGGATTATTTGGTTAATTTTTCTGAATATGTTGTTTATTTTTGTTCATTTTACTGAATATTTTTTCTGTGTATCTTATCAAGCTACTTTCATCAGTTCTTGGGCAGTGTTAGCTGTTAGCAGTGTTAGCTGTTAGCAGTGTTAGCTGTTAGTGTTAGCAGCTACTACGTGCAGGTGCACAGCTGTTAGCAGTGACAACACTAGCGCATTGATCACTATTTAGAGAAAGTAGCTCTAATCAATTACAAGGTGTGAGTTTTTGTTCAGTGACGGTTTTGTTATGTAAATAAATCACTCATTCCAACACATACTGTTTTGAGAAGAAACTGGTTTTATTTTGTTGACCACAGGAAACCTGCTGGGACTACTTTGGCTTTGACCAAAACTGGACCAGAACTGGGCTCACAGGACACTGTGGGGGGTAAGTCACTGTGGGTGCACCAGAGTAAAGGGGCGGAGTCACTGTGGGTGCACCAGAGTACAGGGGTGGAGTCACTGTGGCTGCACCAGAGTAAAGGGGCGGAGTCAGTGTGGGTGCACCAGAGTAAAGACCCTGATGACAAACACATTCATGTTAAAATACTGAACTGTCCCTTTAATGTTGGTGTCAGGTTATTTCCAACAGTGATTATTGATGGTTCTGTTCTTTCAGGTCCATCTGTTGGACTGAACTGGAACAAGTCCACTCATCTACCTTCTCAGTTTTCTGCTTAACTGTGCTGGAAATTGTGAAATAAATAAATACATCTTTTTTGTTCCCGGCATGCACAGGTGGGGGGGCAGGTATTTTTGTTACCCGGAGCCCCAGCAGCCTCTAGGAATGGCCCTGCTCAGTCTCACTCAGCTAAACCGGACAGAAGCTCAGAAACAGAGGACAAATCACGGGCTCCCACCGCCGGTATCTGCCGCTGTTTTTGCGCCAAGTCCGAGCTGAAGCTCCGGTGATGGTGTGCCCCCCCCACCCCCACCCCCACCCCTGAATATCAGCCCGGACACCGAGGCCGGGGGCACCGCTTGCCTGCACCTCCTCATTCAACGGGTACGGGTTCTCCTGAGGGTTCACGAGCCGCTCCGTGCCGCCGCATCTCCATCTGCGGGAGCCCCGCTAATGCACCTGCCTGCCGGGGAGAGCGCTAGCAGCCGGTGTTCGGCGTCCACCCTCACCTGGACCGAGGCCTGTTCCCCCGTCGCACCGTGCTCCGTGTCGGCTCCTCCTCCGGGTCTCTAGCCGCGCCAGGGTCGCTCTCCAGGGGGCTGATGGGAATCCTCGCTCCGTCCTCCGCCTTCGCGCGCGCTGGAGGAGCTCCGCTCTGCCCTCACACAAGCAACGTCAAGTGACGTACAGCAGCCCGCCAAAACACCGGAAGTCAAGCTTTGGGCTTCAAAATAATTCTGACTTCCGGTGCTGAGAAAAGGATGTTTTTTTGTTGTTGTTGATTTTATTTTATTTTTTACATATTTATCCCTATATTATATTATATTATATTATATTATATTATATTATATTATATTATATTATATTATATTATATTATATTATTATTATAATATATTATATTATATTATATCAGATACCCAGCTGGGATAATATCCTGGCCACTGGAAGAGATACAAGCCACTGATATCAAGACAAGGAAACTCCTTACCATGCATGGAGGGTTCCACCCCAAGTCCAGTGTCCTGAGGCTGTACACTAAGCGAAAGGAAGGGGGCCGAGGACTAGTAAGTGTCAGAACTACTGTCCAGGAGGAAACGGCGAACCTCCAGGAATACATCAAGAAAATGTCCCCAATGACCAACTGCTAAGTGAATGCCTCAGGCAACAAAAGCCCAGTAAGGTCGAGGAACCAGAGGGGCTATCATGGAGGGACAAACCCTTGCATGGCGTGTACCATCGACAAATTGAGGAAGTGGCTGATATGGAAAAGACATACCAGTGTCTGGAAAAGGCTGGACTAAAGGACAGCACAGAGACACTACTCATGGCTGCACAAGAACAAGCCCTGAACACCAGAGCAATAGAGGCCGGGGTCTACCACATCAGACAGGACCCCAGGTGTAGGCTGTGTAGAGAAGCCCCTGAGACAGTCCAGCACATCACAGCAGGTGTAAGATGGTGGCAGGTAAGGCATACATGGAGAGGCATAACCAGGTAGAGGACATACTGTACAGGAACATCTGTAAAGAGTATGGACTGGAGGTCAAGGGTCAAGATGGGAGAACCCCCCAAAGGTGACAGAGAACAAACAGGCCAAGGTCCTGTGGGACTTCCAGATGCAGACCAGATGGTGATGGCCAATCAGCCTGACATAGTGGTGGTGGATAAACATGAGAAGACAGTGGTGGTGATAGATGTAGCAGTCCCCAGTGATAGCAACATGAGAAAGAAAGAACATGAGAAGAGAAGAGAAATACCAAGGGCTGAAAGAGGAGTTAGAGAAAATGTGGAGTGTGAAGGCAACAGTGGTACCAGTAGTGATGGGGGCACTAGGGGCAGTGACCCCCAAGCTGGGACAATGTCTCCAGCAGATACCAGGAACAACATCAGAGATCTGTGTCCAAAAGAGAACATTGTTAGGAACAGCTAAGATCCTGCACAGAACCCTCAGGCTCCCAGACCTCTGGTAGAGGACCCGAGTCTGAAGGAGACACCGCCCACGTGGGAGGGGCCTCTGGTAGAGGACCCGAGTCTGAAGGAGACACCACCCAGGTGGGAGGGGCCTCTGGTAGAGGACCCGAGTCTGAAGGAGACACCGCCCAGGTGGGAGGGGCCTCTGGTAGAGGACCCGAGTCTGAAGGAGACACCGCCCAGGTGGGAGGGGCCTCTGGTAGAGGACCCGAGTCTGAAGGAGACACCGCCCAGGTGGGAGGGGCCTCTGGTAGAGGACCCGAGTCTGAAGGAGACACCGCCCACGTGGGAGGGGCCTCTGGTAGAGGACCCGAGTCTGAAGGAGACACCGCCCAGGTGGGGCGAGAGGAAATGTATATGTTCTATATAAATATATTATCACTTTCTTTGGGGTCATTATGAATAATGAATACGTACTTTAATAAAGTTTCAATGAAGTCAGTTGGATAAACAACAACAGTAACTCTGTCCTTTCTGCCTGTGACAAGTCTGTGATGAATGAGGGTCAAAGGTCACAAACTAATAATAATAATAATTTAAAATACGTGTAAAGTTGTACCTTTATTCAATAGTTTCCTCCAGTGTTTATAATTTAAAAAATTAAACTTCCACACGACACTTTCACCAGAGAAATGTGTGGCTTTTATTTTGAAAAGCTGTCCCGGAAGTGTAGTATTTTCTGTGGGAGTGTATGTGAGCCAGTGGTCCGTCCCTGACAGCAGAGATACAGAGACAGAGGATGCTCTGAGAGGGAGGGGGTGGGGGAGGGGCAGTGCTCCTGCACTTATGATAACTGCTGTAAAAACCTCTGTTACTAATAAAAAATAAAAGGCTGTGATTAAGAAAAAACCTCTTATTATAAAAACTAGTGTCAACAACTGCAATGGTTCAATGTTTATGGACTGAAGAGCATAGAAAATATAACATTATAACACAATAATAACACATTATCACTTTTTAACTTCACCCTGATTCTGATGCAACAAACTTTAAAAGAGTCAAAATAATGATGTAAAAAATTTAAAATTATAAGATAAAATTAAACTTATTCATGACTTTGGTCATTTTTATTCATTTTATTGTCCAGTTTAAAGTGTCCTCACATGTTCTGTCCAGTTTAAAGTGTCCTCACATGTTCTGTCCAGTTTAAAGTGTCCTCACATGTTCTGTCCAGTTTAAAGTGTCCTCACATGTTCTGTCCAGTTTAAAGTGTCCTCACATGTTCTGTCCAGTTTAAAGTGTCCTCACATGTTCTGTCCAGTTTAAAGTGTCCTCACATGTTCTGTCCAGTTTAAAGTGTCCTCACATGTTCTGTCCAGTTTAAAGTCTCCTCACATGTTCTGTCCAGTTTAAAGTGTAAAAAGTGTAAAAAGATAAGACTGACTTTTCCAGACCTTTGTCTTTGGACAAAGTGGGAACGTCCCTCCACAGATGAATGAAGGTCCTGTTTACAGAATGAGACATTCACACAGACACAAGGAACCGACTCAATGTGACCCAGTGAAGGTCAAAGGTCGTCCAGTGGTTCAACTCCTGGAGAAGACGTCTACAGGTAGGACCACAAATGTGTGTGTGTGTGTGTGTGTATTCCTATCTTTTTGGGGACATTGATATTTTTACACAGTCACACATTGATGACCTCTGACACTATGGGGACCGAAATTCGGGTCCCCACGAGGATTAAATGTAAATAAAGGTCCCCACAAGTAAAATAGAAATGATATGGCCCTATAGATACTTTAATTAGTATTTTCTGGAAGTCCCCATAAAGCATGAGGGAAACATGTATTTTCCAAAGATTTAAAGAAGTGTTTACTTACAAAAAATTTACTTTTTTAATTATTTATTTCGCTTATATAATATTTAATTAGGTATGATTGTAAAAATTATTATTTAAGCTGCAGTACATGTATTATTTTCATAGTAAAGTAATAACATGAATGAACCAACAGCTTCTTCAACTGACGCAATGAATAAAGGTTCAATTCAAACACTGATGGAACTGTCCACTGAAACTGTCCACTGGAAGTGTCCACTTAAATGGTCCACTGAAACTGTCCACTGGAAGTGTCCACTTAAATGGTCCACTGAAACTGTCCACTGGAACTGTCCACTGGAAGTGTCCACTTAAATGGTCCACTGGAACTGTCCACTGGAAGTGTCCACTTAAATGGTCCACTGAAACTGTCCACTGGAACTGTCCACTGGAAGTGTCCACTTAAACGGTCCACTGAAACTGTCCACTGAAACTGTCCACTGAAACTGTCCACTGGAAGTGTCCACTTAAATGGTCCACTGAAACTGTCCACTGGAACTGTCCACTGGAACTGTCCACTTAAATGGTCCACTGGAACTGTCCACTGGAACGGTCCACTGGAACTGTCCACCGGAACTGTCCACTGGAACTGTCCACTTAAACTGTCCACTGAAACTGTCCACTGAAACTGTCCACTGAAACTGTCCACTGGAAGCGTCCACTTAAATGGTCCACTGAAACTGTCCACTGGAACTGTTCACTGGAAGTGTCCACTTAAATGGTCCACTGGAACTGTCCACTGGAACGGTCCACTGGAACTGTCCACCGGAACTGTCCACTGGAACTGTCCACTTAAACTGTCCACTTAAACTGTCCACTTAAACTGTCCACCGGAACTGTCCACTGGAACTGTCCACTTAAACTGTCCAGTTAAACTGTCCACTTAAACTGTCCACCGGAACTGTCCACTGAAACTGTCCACTGAAACGGTCCACTGGAAGTGTCCCCAGAGTACTAGTAAAATATACAACATATTCTGTCACATCTATCAACTTGATATTGTAAATGTTCACAGTTTTCTACCAACTCTAGGAACTCATTCTCATTTTATAAGTGTCTTTTAAATAATTAGGAATTAACACAACATCAACAAACCCCTTTTATATATCGTGACAACAACAAAAAATCCTTACAGTAAAACTGAACAGTACACGTACAAAATGCCATTTTTTTCTGCATTTTTAAATATGTCCAACATCCACTGAGGTCTGACTGTTTTCTTTGTCAAATGTTTCCAACATAAACATCACATATCTTTTATAAGATATCCTCATCAGATTTAAACCTTCTTTTTGTACTATTTTAAAATGTGTTTGAGTGTCTTTGAATGTACTGCTTTTTTGTTTGTTTATTTGTTACTGTTTTTTTTTCTATTTGAGTATCCAGAAAAGCACTATACTATATATATATATATATATATATATATATATATATATATATATATATATATATATACACTTTTTATTATAATCTTGTTTATCTCAACCTAACCCATCATTAAACTGTATAATAAGAATAACAATAAGAATGGTACCACTGTTCTAGAACATACTGTGAGTGAACACTGACACCTGGTGGACAGTAAAGATCCCTACAGATAACCACGGTCTCCATGGTTACCATGGTGACAGTAAAACCTAATGAGTTGTTACATCTTCACACTGAACACTGCCATAGTTGATATTATTATGTACTAATATATATAAAGTACTTCATTATTGTACTTAAGTATTTGTTCTTTACTGGAGTATTTATTTTTCTGACTTTTTACATTTACTCTACATTTATAGTGGAAAATCCAATAGGAATTCTACTGGTATGAACTGGTCTGAACTGGTCTGAACTGGTCTGAACTGGTCTCTACTGGAGCCAAAAGGTTTTTGAACATTTCTACTGGTAGGTCCAGTTAGAATACCTTTGAGGTCCAGTAGAACCATTAGAGCTACTGGATTAAGACTCCTCACCAGTTGGGTCCAGTTTAAACTAATAGGCTTTAACTGGAGTGTATGTGTGTGTGTGTGTGTGTGTGTGTGTGTGTGTGTATGTGTGTGTGTGTGTGTGTGTGTGTGTGTGATCCAGTAGACCATCCATTAGAACTAAGCTACCAATTCAGTGCAGATGAAACCAGTAGGTGCTAACTGGTTTGATTCAGTAAAATCATTAAGGCTGCTGCTCACCAGTTTGCCATGTTTGAATTTGACCACTGCATCTGTAACTGCTAACTGCTAACTGCTAACTGCTAACTGCGTCTGCTATTTCAAATGGCTTACAATTCAGCCAGTAATGGGTCACAGGTTGTCTGGCAAAACAATAACTTTTTAAATGAACGCACAATGTCTGTGGTGTGTCATTTAATTCCATTTCTTATTGGCAACAGGAAATTCTTCTACAGAAATTAAATTTCACATTCAGTATATAAATAAATAGAAATACGTATACAAATGCTATAGTAAAAAATTAGAATATAGTAATAAAATTTTCTAGAAATAAAATTTCACACATATAAATACAACCACACACAGTACAGACATGTTACACAGGCCTACAGTAAATATATATAAATATGTAATAGACTACATATTAAATAGTAGCTTTTTTATCATGTTCAAACAAATCAGATCTAAACAAACTGAACTGATTAGATAGTTCTTCAAAATGTAAAAAACTATCTTCCTGTAAATTAATTGAAATGTCTTTTAGAAGCTTTTGCATTTGAACTCTTCATTTATAGTCTACAGGTACATGGGACTTATTTCTGATATGGCGTCATCCATGTCATCATCTTCAAATTCCTGTTAAATGAAATGACATGAGCAGCATGATACCATTTTTTATTGTGTGTTGTGTGCCTTCATTTTGGTTTCACTGTCATGAACCAAAGTGTGTCGACTATAATCCATATTCACTTACATTTGACTCAGCACCGTTCCCCAAATCCATGTTCTCTTGGACAGAGCTAGGCCTAGACCTGGATGTTTGACAACTGTGTCCCTGTAAAAGCAAAGACGAAAACAAGAAAAACATTGTAGAGTTCTTCGCTTATTTCTTGTCTTTTGTTCATGTTGACGTTAT
>CM035796.1:50821437-50826437 GCA_020466265.1 Siphamia tubifer
CACATGATGTTCCAAATTCTTCTGGTTTCTTGCTATCGACCACCATCAGTAAACAGGCAGTGATCATTATTACCCCATGAACATATGTGTAGTTATGGTACGGTGGCACTGACCCTCTGGCTCAAGGACACGTAGGCAAATAACATATTTGTAATATTGTTATTCATGAAATTCATTTCAAGGTCGGTTATGTGTTTTATGTTTCTTCCTATTCTAGAGGCCTGGCCAGTACCCTGCCAGGACCCTGCCGGTACCCTGCCAGGACCCTGCCAGGACCCTGCTGGTACCCTGCTGGTACCCTGCCAGGACCTTGCCAGGACCCTGCCTGTACCCTGCCAGGACCCTGCCAGGACCCTGCCTGTACCCTGCAGGTACCCTGCCAGGACCCTGCCTGTACCTTGCCAGGACCCTGCCAGTACCCTGCCGGTACCCTGCCAGGACCCTGCCGGTACCCTGCCGGGACCCTGCCAGGACCCTGCCAGTACCCTGCCGGTACCCTGCCAGGACCCTGCCAGGACCCTGCCAGTACCCTGCCGGTACCCTGCCAGGACCCTGCCGGTACCCTGCCGGTACCCTGCCGGTACCCTGCCGGTACCCTGCCGGTACCCTGCCAGGACCCTGCCGGTACCCTGCCGGTACCCTGCCGGTACCCTGCCAGTACCCTGCCGGTACCCTGCCGGTACCCTGCCGGGACCCTGCCAGTACCCTGCCGGTACCCTGCCGGTACCCTGCCGGTACCCTGCCAGGACCCTGCCAGGACCCTGCCTGTACCCTGCCAGTACCCTGCCGGTACCCTGCCAGGACCCTGCCAGGACCCTGCCAGGACCCTGCCAGGACCCTGCCAGTACCCTGCCGGTACCCTGCCAGGACCCTGCCAGGACCCTGCCGGTACCCTGCCAGGACCCTGCCGGTACCCTGCCAGGACCCTGCCGGGACCCTGCCAGGACCCTGCCAGGACCCTGCCGGTACCCTGCCGGTACCCTGCCAGTACCCTGCCGGTACCCTGCCAGGACCCTGCCAGTACCCTGCTGTGTGTGTGTGTGTTTGGGGAACCACCATTTGTGTAAATGTTAATTGAGCCATACCTTTTTTCTTAATTTGAATAAATGTACAGTATCATCCAAATGTTGTTCTTTGTTAATGTAACTTAAAGGAGTTAGAACTTTTTCATGTTTTTAAACGTTTAAAGTGAATATTGAGTTACATAGTGTTTCAGTTTCCATAGTATAACAGCCAGTTAAACTCTATTGCTTTCCAAATGGTTTCCTACTGGTTTTTGAACAGGATTTTTAAAAGCCAAATTTCTACTGGTTTTATCCGGACAGTTACCAGTAGAGGTGTAACCCTAACCCTAACCAGTTCACCTTTCTACTGGTTTTCTATTGGTTTTCTACTGGTTTTCTACTGGTTTTCTACTGGTTTCCTATTGGTTTCCTATTGGTTTCCTATTGGTTTTCTATTGGTTTTCTACTGGTTTTCTACTGGTTTTCTACTGGTTTCCTATTGGTTTCCTATTGGTTTTCTACTGGTTTTCTACTGGTTTTCTACTGGTTTTCTATTGGTTTTCTACTGGTTTCCTATTGGTTTCCTATTGGTTTTCTACTGGTTTTCTACTGGTTTTCTATTGGTTTTCTACTGGTTTCCTATTGGTTTCCTATTGGTTTTCTACTGGTTTTCTACTGGTTTCCTATTGGTTTCCTATTGGTTTCCTATTGGTTTTCTATTGGTTTTCTACTGGTTTTCTACTGGTTTTCTACTGGTTTTCTATTGGTTTCCTACTGGTTTCCTATTGGTTTCCTATTTGTTTTCTACTGGTTTTCTACTGGTTTTCTCCTGGAATTTTCAACTGGATTTTCCGCTTGGGTAAATATCTGTACATAGTACTTGTGTTTGTGTAATGTGTAGTACAGGCCACTAGAGGGTAGTGTCTTCTTCTGTGTCTGTTGTTTCTGCACATCCATAAACACACACTCTGATAATAAATGAATAAACATGAAAAGACTTAACACTACTTCTGTTTATAGAAAGACTTAAATAAATACAAATGGAATCATCTACCCAGTCCTTCAGGACCCCTGCCCTCCAGGACCCCTGCCCTTCAGGACCCCTGCCCTCCAGGACCCCTGCCCTTCAGGACCACAGTTTGACACCCCTGTTCTAGAAGCATGTGAGCAGGTCAGAGTAAAGTGTGTTTATGAAAGAATGTTTTCATTAAACCTGTGTTCATGTCGTGTTCATGTCGTTTCACTTTCACAACTTCATCCTGATGCAATAAATAAGTGAAGCAAGAAGCACATGTTAATATGTTTATTAATATTAAAGCAAACAGCCATGACACCAGGGGCATAAGTCATCATTTCAAATACTAGTTACTTTACTAAGACTTTTTTTCATAAAAATGTGGAAAAAAACAGTTAAACAGGATATTGATCCTTGTTCTGTTACTGTGGGTGTGATTTAAAATTAAATAAGAATGTCTGTTAATTAATACTTTATTATTTATGAAAAAACTAGACAATAAATAACTGCAGAGGTGACTTTAGGCTATTTTTAGGGGGTACGTCAGCCCCCCTAAAAATGTGCTCAGCACCCCCTGGTTGCTTCCTTAAAAAAAAAGACCAAATGTGTGCATCCTCAGAGTTCTCCTATCCTAGTGGAGAACTGTCATGTCATCATGTGATTTGTCTAAACCAATCAAATCCTTCTACTTCCAGCCTTTTCTGATTGTTTTGACAAATGGACATTTGATGGTGGTTCCACTGCAGATGAGTGACAGTAAGATGTGAAGGTAGGCCTGTGCCATTACAATTAGTCAACAATTCAATCCAATAGTAGTGTTCCCTGGTCTGTGGACAACTATAAAAACCACCTTCACCATCATTGATCTCATTTTGTCACAACTGGACATTGTGAACAACCACCATGTAGGCTTGGTCATTATTGATCTAAAATTATCTGTTTGATTGGATAATCATTCAGGTAAGAATGAGTACAGTACTAGTATAGTTGTATCTGTGCTGATTTCTGCACTGAACAACTGTGTTATGTATATTTACGTCCTCTTTCATGGTAGGAAATGTGACCTGTGTGTGAAGTTATGGCTTATAAAAGTTGTTTTTGTAGGATTTTATCTTTGTCATGTCCCGTCTACAATGAATATGTTCCTACCCCTTTATTACTAATAAATGAAAGTTACATGTTTGTGTTAAAAATAGATGTATTGTTGTGCATAAGTGCATTGTCATAATAGTGTGTAGTGTGCAGGTGTTCATGGGGACAGTTCACACACATTATTTACTAGATGTTTAACTCTGTTACCCTGACTGTTGGTTAGCATAGCCTAACGCTAACACATGATCAATCAGGTTAGAACTCTGTAGCTTTACATGTTAAACCATCTTGTCCATTTCTGACAACAGGGTTTGAATCATCTGTGGAGAGGGGGCGTGGCTTTGGGGATTTATGCCCTGGATCTTTTTTAAAAATTTTTTATCTTGTCAAAAAAAGTCGCCCGTGTACTTCGCTCCAAACAACACATATTACAACTGATATTTGGGCATCAATCCTACATCAAAACCCAGATTAACTCCACCCCCCCCCAACCTGCTATAGGGAGTTTCTCCATCATACTGTCTATATGTTTATGTCTCTGCTCAGTCAATAACCCACCTCCACCTGACCCAGTTGACCCACACCTCACTTTTCTTTGAATAGGATGGTGAGGAAAATAAAATATATGAAAAAACTAAAACCAAACATTCATAAAAAAAACTATCAAACCTGTTCAAAAGACACATTAAAACTAAGTGAATTAGAGGAAAAAAGTCCAAACTAACTAAAACTAAACTATAATGAAAAATCCAAACTATTCTAACCCTGATCCTTAGTTTACATTTCTACATTCTCTTATTTTATTTATAATATAGTGTTAATATTTACTCAGTGTTAAATATGTTCATTAAATATGGACTCATTTACATTTTCTTCCCATTAAATAAAGTTTCCTTTTTTCCCACAAGGAAACTTTGTTTAATGAAACCTTTCAGTGTGTTCATTTAAAAATGTTTGTCTTCATGTCACAGGGTCACAGATATAGAACACATTACATTAACTATCTCTGTCAATTAGAATGAATGTTTCACTTTAATCAGTGTCATCTTTATATGGGGGTAACACTTCTTACCTGATCATCACTTGACAATATCTTCCCTGATAGTGTGACAAACATATGGACCTTGTACCAAGATGGCGGCTGTGGCACCTGAGGCTGGACATGCTAACATGCTAACATGCTAACATGCTAACATACTGATATACTGTATAGTGTTCTATATCTATGTCATGAGGTTAGCATTTGTCAAACAGGTCACCTTAACATGCTAACATGCTAACATACTGATATACTGTATAGTGTTCTATATCTATGTCATGAGGTTAGCATTTGTCAAACAGGTCACCTTAACATGCTAACATGCTAACATACTGATATACTCTATAGTGTTCTATATCTATGTCATGACATTAGCATTTGTCAAACAGGTCACCTTAACATGCTAACATGCTAACATGCTAACATACTGATATACTCTATAGTGTTCTATATCTATGTCATGAGGTTAGCATTTGTCAAACAGGTCACCTTAACATGCACTAAAATACAGAACATTACATTTAATAAATGTGTTTTTCTCTGGGGGAGACCCCCCAGACCCCCCTCTGGGCTAAGACCTGGTCTTCATAATGTCTGGCTAGTTTGAATCATAATTAGACCAAATTAAAGACCTTTAAGAGTTAGTATGAATGTTTATTTATATTTGAACAGTATACTATTCATCTGTACATTTTTCTTGTATGAATTTTATCCAGACACCTGTTATTATTAAATAGTGAGGAAATTAAATGTTACATTTACCCCTGCCTGCTTTAGAGGAATTATTACATTTGAGTACCTATGTGTGTGAGTAGACCAGGAGTTGACCTGCAGTGAGCTAACACAGTAG
>CM035796.1:50841437-50843937 GCA_020466265.1 Siphamia tubifer
ATAAGGGCTGGTCTACAAGGACTGGTCTGGAAGGACTGGTCTGGAAGGACTGGTCTATAAGGACTGGTCTACAAGGACTGGTCTACAAGGACCGGTCTGGAAGGACTGGTCTGGAAGGACTGGTCTACAGGGACTGGTCTACAAGGACTGGTCTATAAGGACTGGTCTACAAGGACTGGTCTACAAGGACTGGTCTACAAGGACTGGTCTATAAGGACTGGTCTACAAAGACTGGTCTACAAGGACTGGTCTACAAGGACTGGTCTGGAAGGACTGGTCTACAGGGACTGGTCTACAGGGACTGGTCTACAAGGACTGGTCTATAAGGACTGGTCGACAAGGACTGGTCTACAAGGACTGGTCTGGAAGGACTGGTCTACAGGGGCTGGTCTGGAAGGACTGGTCTACAAGGACTGGTCTACAAGGACTGGTCTGGAAGGACTGGTCTACAAGGACTGGTCTACAAGGACTGGTCTACAAGGACTGGTCTGGAAGGACTGGTCTACAGGGACTGGTCTACAGGGACTGGTCTACAAGGACTGGTCTATAAGGACTGGTCTACAAGGACTGGTCTACAAGGACTGGTCCGGAAGGACTGGTCTACAGGGGCTGGTCTGGAAGGACTGGTCTACAAGGACTGGTCTACAAGGACTGGTCTGGAAGGACTGGTCTACAAGGACTGGTCTGGAAGGACTGGTCTACAAGGACTGGTCTACAAGGACAGGTCTGGAAGGACTGGTCTACAAGGACTGGTCTGGAAGGACTGGTCTACAAGGACTGGTCTATAAGGACTGGTCTACAAGGACTGGTCTACAGGGACTGGTCTGGAAGGACTGGTCTATAAGGACTGGTCTGGAAGGACTGGTCTACAGGGACTGGTCTGGAAAGACTGGTCTACAGGGACTGGTCTACAAGGACTGGTCTGGAAGGACTGGTCTACACGGACTGGTCTGGAAGGACTGGTCTACAGGGACTGGTCTATAAGGACTGGTCTACAGGGACTGGTCTATAAGGACTGGTCTATAAGGACTGGTCTACAAGGACTGGTCTATAAGAACTGGTCTACAAGGACTGGTCTACAGGGACTGGTCTACAGGGACTGGTCTACAAGGACTGGTCTACAGGGACTGGTCTAAAAGGGACTGGTCTACAAGGACTGGTCTACATGGACTGGTCTACAAGGACTGGTCTACCGGGACTAGTCTGCAAGGACTGGTCTACAAGGGACTGGTCTACAGGGACTGGTCTGCAGGGACTGGTCTACAAGGACTGGTCTACAAGGACTGGTCTACAAGGACTGGTCTACAGGGACTGGTCTACAAGGACTCGTCTACTCGGACTGGTCTACAAGGGACTGGTCTACAGGGACTGGTCTACAAGGACTGGTCTACAGGGACTGGTCTACAAGGACTGGTCTACAAGGGACTGGTCCATAGGGACCGGTCTACAAGGACCGGTCTACAGGGACTGGTCTACAAGGACTGGTCTACAAGGACTGGTCTACAGGGACTAGTCTACAAGGACTGGTCTACAAGGACTGGTCTACAGGGACTGGTCTACAGGGACTGGTCTGTAAGAACTGGTCTACAGGGACTGGTCTACGACTGGTCTACAACGACTGGTCTACAGGGACTGGTCTACAGGGACCGGTCTACAAGGACCGGTCTACAAGGAGTGGTCTACAGGGACTGGTCTACAAGGGACTGGTCTACAGGGACTGGTCTACAGGGACTGGTCTACAAGAACTGGTCTACAAGAATTGGTCTACAAGGACTGGTCTACAGTGACTGGGCTCCAAGGACTGGGCTACAAGGACTGGTCTGGAAGTACTGGTCAACAAGGACTGGTCTACAGGGACTGGTCTACAAGGGACTGGTCTACAGGGACTGGTCTACAGGGACTGGTCTACAAGAACTGGTCTACAAGAACTGGTCTACAAGAACTGGTCTACAAGGACTGGTCTGGAAGGACTGGTTTACAAGGACTGGTCTGGAAGGACTGGTCTGGAAACTGGTCCAGTACAGTCCTGTAGAGTCCAGTAGAATCCGGTAGAGTCCAGTAGAGTCTGGTTGAGGGTGAGTGCAGAGTCTAACTAACCCTTATCGCTCATATTAAAATATATTTACTTTTCCTTCTACAAATGTGTGACCAATTAGTTAATGAAAAAATCACAGCATTCATTTGGTTTAATAAAACATTAGTTTAAGTTTTGTGTTTAAAAATATTAGCTAAAAATAGAACATGAATGGGTGAAAAACAGCATTTGGCAGCAGGGTGGTGCAGTAGTTAACAAGGTGGTGCAGTAGTTAACAGGGTGGTGCAGTAGTTAACAGGGTGGTGCAGTAGTTAACAGGGTGGGGCAGTAGTTAACAGGGTGGTGCAGTGGTTATCAGGTGGTGCAGTAGTTAACAAGGTGGGGCAGTAGTTAACAGGGTGGTGCAGTAGTTAACAGGGTGGTGCAGTAGTTAACAAGGTGGTGCAGTAGTTAACAGGGTGGTGC
>CM035796.1:50848937-50865327 GCA_020466265.1 Siphamia tubifer
GTGACTCAGTCCATAAACACTGACAGTGAACAGCAGATATTTCTTCCTTTCACAAACACAGGTTCCATTTCCTTGAACTAATGGATAAAAGTCTAGTTTGTCTTTGCTCTTCTATCTCATCTCCATCTTTATCTTTGCACTTGACAGGACAATAAATCTTGTGTGTGTTCAGATGTAGTGTCCAGTGCAGATGATGGTCTGGATGTTCATTAGTGCTTCACTCCACTCCCATCATCAACAGTCCTCATTCACTCTCTTTACTCTTCTAATTGCCCCAATAGTTGCACTGCTGCTGCTGCCCATTAGTCAGATATCCATTAGTCTGCCCCCCCCAGACCACCACTCCCTGCCTTTACTACACCTCTGAGACACACATTTCTACACACACACACACACACACACACACACACACACAGTCCAATCTCACCCATATTTTGTATTAAGTTTCTATGACGACCTGTTGTTGAATTAGAGCCAATAATATGACCTGAATGATGACAGTAGTGTTCACACATATGTTGTTCCAGTCTACATAAACATATAAATAAACACAAACATATACATAAACACAAACATTAACATAAACACAAACACAAACATAAACATAAACACAAACACTAACATAAACTTAAACACAAAAACAAACATAAACATAAACATAAACACAAACATAAACACAAACATTAACATGAACACAAACATAAACATGAACACAAACATAAACAAACACAAACATTAACATAAAGACAAACATAAACATTAACATAAACACAAACACTAACATAAACATATACATAAACACAAACATTAACATAAACACAAACATAAACATAAACATAAACACAAACATAAACATAAACACAAACACAAACATAAACATAAACACAAACACTAACATAAACTTAAACACAAAAACAAACATAAACATAAACACAAACATTAACATGAACACAAACATAAACATGAACACAAACATAAACAAACACAAACATTAACATAAAGACAAACATAAACATTAACATAAACACAAAAACAAACATAAACATATACATAAACATAAACACAAACATTAACATAAACACAAACATAAACATATACATAAACACAAACATAAACATAAACACAAACATTAACATGAACACAAACATAAACATGAACACAAACATAAACAAACACAAACATTAACATAAAGACAAACATAAACATTAACATAAACACAAACATAAACAAACACAAACATTAACATAAAGACAAACATAAACATTAACATAAACACAAAAACAAACATAAACATATACATAAACACAAACATTAACATAAACACAAACACAAACATAAACACAAACATAAACATATACATAAACACAAACATAAACATAAACACAAACATTAACATGAACACAAACATAAACATGAACACAAACATAAACAAACACAAACATTAACATAAAGACAAACATAAACATTAACATAAACATTAACATAAACACAAACATAAACACAAACACTAACATAAACACAAACATAAACACAAACACTAACATAAACATAAACACAAAAACAAACACAAACATAAACATAAACACAAACATTAACATGAACACAAACATAAACATGAACACAAACATAAACAAACACAAACATTAACATAAAGACAAACATAAACATTAACATAAACACAAACATAAACATTAACATAAACATTAACATAAACACAAACATAAACATTAACATAAACATTAACATAAACGTATACATAAACACAATCATAAACACAAACATAAACACAATTATAAACATAAACACAAACATAAACATTAACTTAACATAAACACAATCATAAACACAAACATAAACATTAACTTAACATAAACACAAACATAAACATTAACATAAATGTTACATGCCTGGGGCATATATTGTGTGTGTGTGTTTTCCTCTCCTCCTGTTTTAGGAATCTAGCTTATGGGTGTGGCTTCCCCAGGACCTCCTCCAGGGCTGATCAAAAGGGTCTGAGTGGATAACGATCAGTCCAATTCTGGCCTGCCACACCATATATAAAGCCACCGCTCCAGCTGTGTGCAGTTGTCTCCTGCTCAGACCAGTTGGGTCTGGTCTTCTTCTGTTGCTGCTTTTTGTTAAACTCTGTTGGGTGAGTTGAGTTGGGTTAGATTAAATGGGGTACCCTCTACATTGCACTTAGCATATTTGTTGTTATACACATTAGGTTAGTAGGTTGGTGCCATCATTGTATTTTTGTTTGGGACTAGTGAGGAGTTAGACTTTTATTTTGTCCCTCTATTTCTTTTGGACGATGGACCAAGAACACAGGTGCATTTTATGGATGGCATTTTGAATGCACAGAGATACCGTGATGAGATCCTGAGGCCCATTGTTGTGCCATACATCCATGAACATCACCTCATGTTTCAGTAAGATAACGCACGTCCCCATGTTGTAAGGATCTGTACACAATTCTTGGAAGCTGAAAATGTCCCAGTTCTTGCATGGCCAGCATACTCACCGGACATGTCACCCATTGAGCATGTTTGGGATGTGCTTGACCGGCGTATTCGACAGCGTGTACCAGTTCCCACTAATATCCAGCAACTTGGCACAGCCATTGAAGAGGAGTGGACAAACATTCCACAGGACACAATTGACAATCTGATAAACTCTATACGAAGATGTGTTGAACTGCATGAGGCAAGTGGTGGTCACACCAGATACTGACTGGTTCTGAGTCCCCAGACCCCCAATAAAGAAAAAAAAAAGAACATTTCAGAGTGGCCTTTTATTGTGGGCAGTATAAGGTACACCTGTGCACTAATCATAATGTCAGATCAGCATCTTGATGTGGCACACCTGTGAGGTGGGATGGATTATCTCAGCAAAGCACAAGTGCTCACTATCACACATTTAGACAGATTTGTGAACAATGTTTGAGAGAAATGGTAATATTGTGTATCTGGAATGAATTTTAGATCTTTGAGTCCATCTGGTGAAAAATGGGAGCAAAAACAAAAGTGTTGTCTTTATATTTTTGTTGAGTGTATATGTACTTTATACTCTTTACATTTATAAATATTTGTACTTTATACTCTTTACATTTATATACATATATGTACTTTATACTTTACATTTATATATGTATATGTACTTTATACTCTACATTTATATACATATATGTACTATATACTTTACATTTATATACGTATATGTACTTTATATTTATATATGTATATGTACTTTGTACTCTACATTTATATACGTATATGTACTATATACTTTACATTTATATACGTATATGTACTTTATATTTATATACGTGTATGTACTTTATACTTTACATTTATATACATATATGTACTTTATACTCTTTACATTTATATATATATGTACTTTATACTCTTTACATTTATATAAATATTTGTACTTTATACTCTTTACATTTATATAAATATTTGTACTTTATACTCTGCATTTATATAAATATTTGTACTTTATACTCTGCATTTATATAAATATTTGTACTTTATACTCTACATTTATATACATATATGTACTTTATACTTTACATTTATATACGTATATGTACTTTATACTCTACATTTATATTGTAGTGTGGCAGCCTCTCCACTAAAATATATTTTAGTACCAGACTGAACAGGTCGACAGGTACCTTTACAATGACTTTGTATTAATTTAACGTGGAGAGATGAAAGAAAGTTTAACCCAGCTGCTCACTTCCAGGCTACAAAAAAATTACAATAACACCACACCATTAAATGAAATTTTCAGTTAGTTTTTATTAAATAAGTCAAACAAAACATTCCATCATTATACAAAACAAACATGCATCAACTCAGAATTTCAGTTCATTGAACATTAAATACAATTTCTTGAAAAAAATGTCTTAGGTGTGAAAACTGTAGGATGATCAGATGCAGTAGGATGTGTAGGGGGGGGGGGGGTCCACTGAAGGTTCATGGGAATGAGGAGGGTTTCCTTCGACCAGTTCAGTTCTTCCAGTTGAAGGTGTAGATGTGGGTTAAAGGTTAAACAGAGTGATGAGCCCAAGAGCCAGGGTGAGGGTGAGGATGAGGGTGAGGGTGAGGGTGAGGGTGAGGGGGTGTGAGAGAGTCCAGAAACCTCTTCAGGTCAAAGAAGCCAGGAGAGTTTAAAAAAAAAACCCACTTAACTCAGAGGGGTGGGGGGTGGGCCAGATTTACTCCTCATAGTGTTTTGTACTTTCTTTTTTTTCATCATGACTTCCTGTTAGCATACACCCTGGGTCATAACCACTTGATAGGGACAACTCCCAACTGGGTGACGTTTGGTCTCAGGGTCCAAAAAAACTACTTTTAAGGAACATTTGTAGGCGAAATGATGTAGCTGTACATATTTAGGTACTGCAACTACAAAAATGGTCCTAGAACCCTGTACATCTACATGGATCACCCTCTCACATAGGTAACCAACCTGAAAAAGATGTCAGGTCTTGGAGCTTCTCTACTGTCAAATGTCATCTTCAACATACCCAAAAAGCCTCAAAAATGCTTGTCCGCCTGACAAATTGCCTTCATAGTTGATAATTTTCAAGCATGTTATTATAATATTACTCCATCAAAAGTATTTTAAAAACTACCCTCGTCCATAAGCTTCAATTTAAGTCCAAGATGACCTGTCTAGCTAAAGCACAACAGCTGTTATGTCCAAAGTTATTCACAGTAGCCTATCAGAAAATAGTACTGTTAAACAGTTTTAGCTGTGCAAACTGTTTTAGCCAATTATAGGCCTATATCCAATTTGTCCTTCCTGTCAAAGGTTTTAGAACGAGTAATAGTTAAACAGCTGTGCCAATACCTGCAGGATAATAGTTTATTTGAACAGTTTCAGTCTGGCTTTCGTGCCCATCATAGCACTGAAACAGCGTTAGTTAAAGTTACTAATGACTTATTATTAGCCGCTGACATGGGATTAATATGGGTCCTGGTGTTATTAGACCTTAGTGCAGCCTTTGACACCATTGACCACAGTATCTTAGTGCACAGATTAGAATGTGATATAGGTATTAGAGGAGCAGCCCTCTGCTGCTTTAAATCATATTTATCTGATCGTTACCAATTTGTTAACGTTAATCAACAATCATCGCAGTCCTCCAGAGTTAATTATGGCGTTCCTCAAGGGTCAGTCCTTGGGCCTATTTTGTTTACACTATATATGCTCCCTTTAGGTAACATCATTAGAAATCATGGTATTAATTTTCATTGTTATGCAGATGACACACAGCTATATTTATCGATTAAACCTGATCAGACCAGACAAATAGATAAACTAAGTACATGTGTCCAAGACATAAAGACTTGGATGAGTGCCAATTATCTTTTATTGAACCCTGAAAAAACTGAAGTCGTTATAATTGGTCCTAAAAATGTGAGAGACTCCCTACCTGACCACATAGTTACTCTGGACAACTTAAGTGTAACACCCAGTGACACAGTTAAAAATTTAGGAGTTTTATTTGATCCAGATCTTTCATTCAAAATGCACATTAACCAAACCTGCAGAACAGCCTTCTTTCACCTGCGCAACATTAGCCAAATTTAGGAATATTCTGTCTAAAACGACTGCAGAAAAATTAATTCATGCATTTGTTACATCACGATTAGATTATTGTAACTCCTTACTTGTAGCGTGTCCTAAATATTCCCTAAAAAGCTTCAACTGGTTCAAAATGCAGCAGCAAGATTATTAACAGGATCAAATAGAAGAGAACACATCACCCCTGTGCTCCAAACCCTGACCCCTGACCCCTAACCCTATCACCCCTGTGCTCCAAACCCTTCATTGGCTACCAGTTGAGTCTAGAATTGAATTTAAAATCCTCCTCCTTACATATAAAACCATTAATGGTATGGGCCCCTCTTATCTTAAAGATGATCTGGTTCCGTACCAACCCAATAGAACCCTTCGTTCTCAGAATGCAGGTTTATTGAAAGTTCCTAGGGTTTCTAAAAGTACAGTAGGAGCTAGAGCCTTTAGTTACCATGGTTACTGTCTGATGGAATCATCTTCCCTTTAATATTAAAGATGCAGAAACAGTCTCTACATTTAAAATTAGGCTTAAAACATTCCTGTTTGATAAAGCCTATGGTCAGGTTAGTTAAAAATGATGTGACTCATATATCATGTATACATGATGTATGAGTCACAGTTCAGTCTAGGCTGCACTAGGAGTTAGAATGCTGGGGGAAGTACAGACACTGAGTTCTTTCTTCTCTTTCTCTCTCTCACACCTGTTTCTGTCATTTTTATAACATATCTTTCATACCAAGTCTGTTCATGACTAGTCACCCTGGTGTCCAGTCCTGTCACTTCGCTGTCACACAGACACGACATCAGGTTCGGTGCCAGGTCTGCGTGCAGCGTGGAGGATGTCGCTTTAGCTGTGGGGGACATTATTGGTCGCATGAACAGGGCCGTGGTCCTGTTTTTGGAGCGGGTTGACCAGGTGAATCAGCTGGTGGAGGCGGGGCTCACCGTTAATGGGTTGAACAAGCAGGTATCTCGTTCAGCCCGCAACACAGGTCATTCTTGCAAACGTGCCCCCCTTCGTAAGCAACGATTTCCTGTTCGACCAGCTGTCTAAGCACGGTAGGGTGATTTCCCCCATCAGGAAAATCCTGTCTGGGTGCAAGTCACCTCTACTGATGCACGTAGTGTCCCACCGAAGACAGCTGTTCATGATCCTCAACAACAGGACGGAGGAGTTCAACTGCCGGTTCGAAAATTTTTACTACATGTTGTTCGCCACGTCATCTCAAAATAAATGTTTTGGCTGCGGTGAGGAAGGACACCTCGCCAAAGCATGTCCGAACCATGCGGCCCCGGGGCTGCGGGGGGGGGGTGTCGCTTCGGCGTGGGCCGCGGTCGCTGTGGCTCCGGTGCGGGCCGGAGCTGGTGTTCCCGCTCCAATTTTGTCCGCGGGCGCTCTGGTGCGGGCCGGGGCCGGTGGTGGCGGTCCATCGCCGGCGATCGTGGCTGCCGCTCCCCTGGGTCGGCCCGTCCCCGCGGCCCGGTGCAGAGCACCCCCTGGAGCTATAACACGAAACGCTAAGATGTGTGAGCAACAGGTGGAGGAAATGCCTGTGGGTGAAAACACTCAGGTGAGGAGAGAAGGTGATGGTGGAGGGAAAATGGAAAAAAATTAAACAAAAAAAAGGTTGGTGAGGGGGGAGAGAAGGGTGGAATGGGAGGGGGGAACACAAGGGTGGAGGAGATAGGTGATGTGGGTGAAGGGACCAGCAGAATGGAGGGGGCAGGTGGGACAGAGGGAGAGAAGGGTGAGTTAACTGGGAGTGTAGGTGAGACTGAGAAAGTGACTGAAAGTTAGTGTGAGTCAGGTGAGGCTGGAGGAGTGAGTGAAGGAGTGTGTGTGAGAGGCTGGAGGAGTGAGTGAGAGTGTGTGTGAGGCTGGAGGAGTGAGTGAAAGAGTGTGTGTGAGGCTGGAGGAGTGAGTGAAGGAGTGTGTGTGAGAGGCTGGAGGAGTGAGTGAGAGTGTGTGTGAGGCTGGAGGAGTGAGTGAGAGTGTGTGTGAGGCTGGAGGAGTGAGTGAAAGAGTGTGTGTGAGGCTGGAGGAGTGAGTGAGTGAGAGTGTGTGTGAGGCTGGAGGAGTGAGTGAAAGAGTGTGTGTGAGGCTGGAGGAGTGAGTGAAAGAGTGTGTGTGAGGCTGGAGGAGTGAGTGAGAGTGTGTGTGAGGCTGGAGGAGTGAGTGAGAGTGTGTGTGAGGCTGGAGGAGTGAGTGAAAGAGTGTGTGTGAGGCTGGAGGAGTGAGTGAAAGAGTGTGTGTGAGGTTGGAGGAGTGAGTGAGAGTGTGTGTGAGGCTGGAGGAGTGAGTGAGAGTGTGTGTGAGGCTGGAGGAGTGAGTGAGAGTGTGTGTGCGACAGGCGAGGTAGAGGAGAGTGTGAGGGAGAGAGCAGGGGCAGTGAGTGTAGGTACAACTCTTGGGGCTGCAGTGCTGGAGGGAAGCTGGGAGGTTGTGCCGGTAAAACAACGGAGAAGCAAGAGAAAAAACATAAATATAGAATTGGGAAGTAACAAAGCTGGGAGGATGGAGGAGGCAGTGGGTGAATCCAGTGACTCAGATGAAGAACTCTCTGACAGCAGTGACCTGTCATTATCCCAGAAAAAATGATCAAAAACTTTTTAGAACAAACAAAAGGAGTAAAAAGATTAAACATGGCACTACATTTCCCAAACATATTAGGTTTTTATCGTTCATCCAGACGCATAATAAAACACAAAGCAACATCAGAACTCACCACACAAGAAATATACAGATTAAACAAACATTTAGTCAAAGTGAGAAAACAACTTAAGTTTTAATTATGTTGTGTTTATTTTTATTTTTTAGTCTTTTTATTTTTCTTATTTTATTAACCATGTCATGTTTTAAAATATGAACTTTGAATGTGAACGGTGCCAGAGAGGCAAGAAAGAGGGCACTGGTCTTTGAGACAACGAGGGCAAAGTGGATCGACGTGTTATTTTTACAAGAAGTCCACAGAGATGAAACGGTGGAGGCAGACTGGAGGAAGGAGTGGGAGGGACAGGTGGTCCTGAGCCACAACACCTCCCTCAGTGGAGGAGTGGGCCTCCTGTTCTCCAGGACATTCACTCCTTCCTCTCTGGAGGTCGAACATGTTGTCCAGGGGAGGTGCGTCTTAGCTAAGGCACAGTTCCAGCAGCACACCCTGGTTTTTATCGTCTATGCACCGACCAATGGCGCAAAGAGGAAGAGCTTTTTACAAAAAGTGAATACAAGGCTGGACTGCTGTGGTCCAGATGAGGTTTTATTCTTGGGTGGGGATTTTAACAGCACAGAAAATGAACTTTTAGATGGAAACCATGCAGAGCCTCATCCTGCCTCCCAGCACACGCTGAAGCAGCTGGTGGTTCCTCATGGTCTGGTGGATGTATGGAGAAAGATGCATGCAGACTGTAGACAGTATACATGGTCCCACCTAAAAGAAAACTACATGTCTTTAGCCAGATTAGGCCGTTTTTATTGTTTTAAGTATCATTTTAATGTATCTAAAGAATGTCAAATATTGCCAGTTCTTTAGTTTTATGTAGTGTTTTTATGAAAAATATTTGACCCAAGAGTGCATACTGGCATTTTAATTCAGTTTTAACTTTTGATAAAGGTTTTAGAGAGGCTTTTAAGTTTTTTTGGACTGCTTTTAGACAGAGAAAAAATGATTTTTCATGTCTTAGGCAGTGGTGGGACCATGGAAAAACTGAAATAAAAGTTTTATGTCAGCAGTATACTATCAATACTGAATTGATAGTGAAATAGTGGAGTTAGAAGCCATCACTAATTCCACAGGAAACAGAGGGTATATTGAAACCCTTAAGTCTAAAAGAATGGCCTTGGCCAACCTGCTGGACACCAAGGTACAGGGTGCACTGGTCAGGTCCCGGATCCAGAACATCACAGAGATGGATGCTAACTCTAGCTTCTTCTTCGGCCTGGAGAGGAAGCTGGGGCAACGGAAAACGAGCCGGTGGACATAAGAAAAAGAGCGGTGGAGTTCTACTCCACCCTCTACAGCAGTGAGTTGGAGGAGGACAATAATCCTCTCCTGGACAGTTTCTGCGAAAACCTCCCAAAAGTATCTGAGGACACCAACTCACTGCTGGACCGGCCGCTGGAGGCCGGAGAGTTAATCGCCGCTCTGCAGAGCATGCAGGGACGAAGAGCTCCAGGACTGGATGGACTGACTGTGGTAACACTTTACAATAAGGGTACATGAATCATGTTGGAATCATGGTCTGATTCATGATGAATTAACATATGACTCATGTATGTACTAATGATTAATATATCATGAGTCATGAAAGGATTCCTGTTGGAATCATGATGAGTCACTATTAATATATCATGTATTAACACTGCTGATAGCTATCAATCAAATTATATATGAATCAGACTTTAGTGAAGGGTGCATGAGTAATGATGGAGTAATATCTGATTTATGGTGAATTAAAACTAGGACGGGGGCTTCCAACCTTCATATCTGTCACCTGTTGGCCGTGGTCTACTTACCCCTCTGCTGGACTCAGCCCTTGGCCTACTGTTTTCCACAAGTCATATTCATGATGAATTAACTTATTAATTAGCAAAATCTTTTGAGTCACTATAGGAGTCATGATATGTTAATGATTAACATATGATGAATTAATGTATGAACAAGCATATTCCTACTGTATTAATACATACTCTGAAAATAATTCATGTCTGACTCATGATAAGTTGCCCCTTATTCTGCAGTTATGACATTATAATGATTACTACACCATGAGTTAATGTATGAACAAGAGATATTAATGATGAATTAACATATTACTTAGCAAAATCTTTTGAGTCACCATATGAGTCATGGTATATTAATGATTAACATACCATTAATTAATGTATAAAGATGTGATATTCAGAATGTGTTAATATATACTTAGAGAAGAAATTATGATTAAAGTTTTCTTTGCCTCTTATTGTAAAGTCATGACATCACAATCATAACTATACTATTAACCAGTGTGTAATATACTATTACAATACAAATGATTTATATAAACCAAGTCAAATCACAGCATTGTGTATTTTCCGAATGTCATCAATACAACCAAAATACCAGATTGGGTACAACAACATTTTAATAACCAAAAATATCCAAAGGCAGATCACAGAGAGAGAGAGAGAGAGATATCATGGACGAGGATTCCGAGAAGAATTCTACGTCAAATTAGCGAAAGCATGTGGCGGTAAGTTAACACACGTGCCTTGTCCCTCACATTACAAACGGGTAATTTATTGTTTGTTTTAAACACCCCGCATAACAACCTTCCCATGTAAGCACAACGTGCCGTCATATTATTTTTACTCTGATCAAGGGAAGTAGACGAGAGGAATGGGATGATAGTCGTAGTTCAAAAGAATGTATTTTAAACAGTTGGACCCAATGTGGACATTTTTAATTTTAGGATCCTGTGGGCACTTTGTGTTGCGTGCATTTTGTGTTTTTGAATAGTTTTAATTGTCGTTTAAATTTCTTTATTCTCATGTTGTGGGCTGTACAATGGGACTGAAAAATGTTTACACTGAACTGCTAACATTCCCGTTTTTCTCAGGACTCTCCCGTATTTCAGACCCATCTCCCGCCCCCTCCCGCTTTGTAATTTGTGCCGGTAATCTCTCATAATTTATTAGTTCTGAACGTCAAAAACAAACTCTGTGGACATATCATTTGGCTGATGTTCTCCAGTTGCTAGAATTATGGAACATAATTTGTTGACTATCTGACCTCATAGATGCGTGGTTGATCTCTGCGCAGGTTGAAACTTTTAATGAAGTAACCTGTACTCAAGTTATATTTTAAATGAAGTAATTTTGTATATTTTTAGATGTGTACTTTTACTCTGAGTAGAATTTAAACAAAGTAAAGATAATTTTATTCAACTATATTTTTTCAGTAGTTTTTCCACCTCTGACAATTTCCCCGAAACACTGTTGTTCTTACAGCAATGTGAAAATAATAACTTAGTTTTATATGGTGCCTTTCATGGAACCCAAGGTGGCTAAAATAGTGGAATATTTGCATGATGAAACTGAACCAGAGGCAGTATTTTGGTGGGAAAGGGCAGGGGTGTCAAACTGAAATTCACAGTGGGGCAAAATTTTAATCTGGGATGAAATCAAGCTAAAATTTTGCATGCACTTGTTTACTACTCAAAAGCAAATTTCACAAGCACTTATATTATTTTAAATGAGGTCAGCATTGGTGACATAAAAAGACAAGTCTATTATTATTATTATTATTATTATTATTATTATTATTATTATTATTATTATTATTATTATTATTATTATTA
This sequence comes from Siphamia tubifer, assembly GCA_020466265.1. Lineage (NCBI taxonomy): Eukaryota > Metazoa > Chordata > Actinopteri > Kurtiformes > Apogonidae > Siphamia > Siphamia tubifer. The sequence continues at coordinate 50,860,872 of CM035796.1, forward strand.
TTATTATTGTTATTATACACAGTGTCCTGTCAGTGAAGGTTTTGTTCTTGTGGTACAAAAGGTGGCTGTGGAGACCATCTCTAATCCACATATTTAGTTTAGTGTGGACATGGGACAGTAGGTGCTGCTGGAGCTTGTTCCATGTGATCGCTTTGGCGTTGTTTGACATGGTGGACACTAATTTGATGATATGCTGCAAAAAAGAAAAGGTCACATACACTAACGTGGTAGTTCTCAAACTTTTTTTTTTTTTAACAAACTCCCCCTTGTCCTCACCATGAGTCTGCCATCTTTGCTTTTTGTGTTTTACAGTATCACCACAGAAGGGCTGCAGCAACATGCCGACAGAAAAAGTGGGTATTCGGCATATTAGGAGTGCGTGATCGCCAGAAACGGCTGGTTGCGGAGAAGGCGGCAGGAAAACCTCCTTCTGGTTGTCTCTCTGAACAAGGCAGATTTTGACTTGACTTTTGGGCACTTTTTAACTTTTTTCATGCAGGACAATGCATCCGTGTACTGTGGAGAATGACTTTTCATTTCTCTCTCTCTCTCTCTCTCTCTCTCTCTCTCTTTCTTTCTCTCTCTCTTTCTCTCTCTCTCTCTCTCTCTCTCTCTCTCTCTCTCTCTCTCTCTCTCTCTCTCTCTCTCTCTCTCTCTCTGTGATCTGCCTTTGGATATTTTTGGTTATTAAAATGTTGTTGTACCCAATCTGGTATTTTGGTTGTATTGATGACATTTGGAAAATACACAATGCTGTGATTTGACTTGGTTTATATAAATCATTTGTATTGTAATAGTATATTACACACTGGTTAATAGTATAGTTATGATTGTGATGTCATGACTTTACAATAAGAGGCAAAGAAAACTTTAATCATAATTTCTTCTCTAAGTATATATTAACACATTCTGAATATCACATCTTTATACATTAATTAATGGTATGTTAATCATTAATATACCATGACTCATATGGTGACTCAAAAGATTTTGCTAAGTAATACGTTAATTCATCATGAATATGCTTGTTCATTACATTAACTCATGGTGTAGTAATCATTATAATGTCATAACTGCAGAATAAGGGGCAACTTATCATGAGTCAGACATGAATTATTTCAGAGTATGTATTAATACACTAGGAATATCTCTTGTTCATACATTAATTCATGATATATTAATAGTTTCATGACTCATGATATATTAATCATTAGTACATACATGAGTCATATGTTAATTCATCATGAATCAGACCATGATTCCAACATGATTCATGTACCCTTATTGTAAAGTGTTACCCTGACTGTTGAGTTTTTTAAAGCATACTGGGACATTTTATCTGATGATTTTATTGATGTTTTTAACGAAAGCCTGGCTGAAGGGTCCCTGCCACAGTCCTGCCGCAGACCGGTTTTGGCTCTCCTGCCAAAGAAAGGAAACCTCCAGGAAATAATGAACTGGCGCCCTGTGTTCCTCCTTTGCGTGGATTATAAGATCTTGTCAAAGGTCCTGGCTAACAGGCTGAGGGAAGCTATGGGGCAGGTCATCCACCGGGACCAGACCTACTGCATCCCCGGTAGGTCAATGGTAGACAATGTCTACCTCATTCGGGATGTTTTTGAGGTCTCCAGCTCTTTGGACGTCAACGCTGGTCTGATTTCACTAGACCAGGAAAATGCAGTCGACCGTGTTGAACACAGCTTCCTCTGGAAAACCATGAGGAAGTTTGGGTTCAGCGCAGGTTTTATTGCCAAGATCCAGGTATTGTACAGTGACATTGAAAGTATACTGAAATTTAATGGCAGTTTGTGTGATCCTTTTATGGTCCGTAGAGGCATCCGGCAGGGGTGCGCCCTGTCCGGAATGCTCTACGCACTCTACCTGGAGCCACTCCTCTGTAAGATCTGCACTCGCATTGATGGCCTGATTTTACCTGGTTTTAATAAGAACATTGTTTTATCTGCATATGCGGATGATGTCATTGTTTTTATTAAAAACCAGACTCACATTGACATTTTAAAAGTTTTAACCAATTTGTTTAACCATCTGTCATCAGCAAATTTAAACTGGTCAAAAAGCGAGGCCCTAGCTGTTGGCAGATGGTGTGGCAGCCTCCCAGTTCTTCCCCAGTGGCTCCCATGGAAAAGGGATGGCCTAAAGTACCTGGGGAAGAATAACAAAAAAAACTGGGAGGACGTCACCGAAAAAATAGAAAACAAATTGAATTAATGGAAATGGAAATGCTCCCTCAGATGTCATATTGAGGTAGAGTAGTAGTGCTCAACAATTTAGTTGCGTCTCTCCTGTGGCACCACCTCGCTACCATAGACCCCCCTGCAGGTTTCCTCTTTTTTATCAAAGTGTTTTTAAGTCCTGGGCCCTTTTAAAAAGCAGTCCAAGCAAAAGCTCTGACTCTCTGTTCTGGTTGTTAAAGGAACCATTGGTGCATGGAGCCAGACTGGACGTCTCCGGCGGAGCCACGCCTGGGCTGACGATGGCGCTGCTCCGCACCAGCACGCTGCTGCTTCGGCAGCTGGTGGACGTGGCGGGGCCGGAGCTGTCGGATGCCCGGGTTGTGGGTTCTCTGCTGGGTGTCCGGTCCACCAGGGTGTGCCAGAAGATTCTACAGCTGTGGAGGCAGAGACTCTCGGGGAGAGAGAGGGGTCTCCTCATGGTCTTCGCCAGAGGGACTGAACCTGACCAAGAAGATCCCTTCCCAGAACTGTACATCCATCCCGACCTCGGAGACCGTGGCGGACCTCTCCTCGAGAGTCATCGACCTCCGCACCGCAGACAATAAGGAACTGTACAGGAACTGTGTCAAGGCCATAAATAAAGACAGACTGTGTGACAGAGCTCCCACTGTGTGGACCAGTAAACTGAGAGGAGACCACCAGCCACAGTGGAGAGCTCTGTACAAACCTCCCCTGAAGAAGAGGACAGCCGACCTCCAGTGGAGAATACTACACGGAGCCTTCGCCTCAAACGCTTTCATCTCCCACGTTGAGCCCGCTGTGTCAGACCAGTGCCCGTTTTGTAATTTTAGAGAAACAGTGTTTCATGTTTAGCGAGTGTAGAAGACTGTCAGGTCTCTTCACTGTTTTAGCCGATGTTTTTAAACTGTCCAATGAGTTTTTTAGCATTCCAGTTTTTATTAATGGGGTCAAATATAGGAAAGAAAAAAAGAAAAAACTCAGTTACTGAATTTTATCATTGGGGAAAAGAAGCTGGTAATTTAAACATCTAGGAAAAATAAGATAGAGGGGAGGGTTAGAACCAGCCTCAGTCTGGTTAGGGTTAGGGTTAGAACCAGCCTCAGTCTGGTTAGGGTTAGGGTTAGAACCAGCCTCAGTCTGGTTAGGGTTAGGGTTAGAACCAGCCTCAGTCTGGTTAGGGTTAGAACCACGCACTGTACAAGATGACATGCTTGTTTTTACAGATTATCTCTGGCTGAACATGTTCACCATCTTGTTTTGTATTGTTTTTAAATGTATGTTTTTATTTTTTATAACTACAGAACACTATTTATTTATTGTATGTGTGAATCACTAAACATGAATAAATGTCATTGTAAAAATAAAATCTTCTTCCTCATCTTCAGCCATATTTGTATGGATTTCATTGGCATTGCTTGTTAATCATCAATGAGTTTTAAGGATTACGTCACCCAGTCTCTGTATATATTTTATATATATACAGTACATATACTGTATATACTCTATATATAGTACATGTACTGTATATATTCTATATATACAGTACACGTACTATATATACTATCTCTCTCTCTCTCTCTCTCTCTCTCTCTCTCTCTCTCTCTCTCTCTCTCTCTCTCTATATATATATATATATATATATATATATATATATATATATATATATATATACATATATGTACTGTATATACTCTCTCTGTATATATAAAAAAAAAAAAATGTTCCTCTCGCCCCACCTGGGCGGTGTCTCCTTCAGACTCGGGTCCTCTACCAGAGGCCCCTCCCACCTGGGCGGTGTCTCCTTCAGACTCAGGTCCTCTACCATAGACCCCTCCCACCTGGGCGGTGTCTCCTTCAGACTCAGGTCCTCTACCAGAGGCCCCTCCCACCTGGGCGGTGTCTCCTTCAGACTCGGGTCCTCTACCAGAGGCCCCTCCCACATGGGCGGTGTCTCCTTCAGACTCAGGTCCTCTACCAGAGGTCTGGGAGCCTGAGGGTTCTGTGCAGGATCTTAGCTGTTCCTAACAATGTTCTCTTTTGGACACAGATCTCTGATGTTGTTCCTGGTATCTGCTGGAGACATTGTCCCAGCTTGGGGGTCACTGCCCCTAGTGCCCCCATCACTACTGGTACCACTGTTGCCTTCACACTCCACATTTTCTCTAACTCCTCTTTCAGCCCTTGGTATGTCTCTTCTCTTCTCATGTTCTTTCTTTCTCATGTTGCTATCACTGGGGACT
>CM035796.1:50865427-50870427 GCA_020466265.1 Siphamia tubifer
TACCCCATGAACATATGTGTAGTTATGGTACGGTGGCACTGACCCTCTGGCTCAAGGACACGCAGGCAAATAACATATTTGTAATATTGTTATTCATGAAATTCATTTCAAGGTTGGTTATGTGTTTTATGTTTCTTCCTATTCTAGAGGCCTGGCCAGTACCCTGCCAGGACCCTGCCGGTACCCTGCCAGGACCCTGCCAGGACCCTGCCAGGACCCTGCTGGTACCCTGCTGGTACCCTGCCAGGACCTTGCCAGGACCCTGCCTGTACCCTGCCAGGACCCTGCCAGGACCCTGCCTGTACCCTGCAGGTACCCTGCCAGGACCCTGCCTGTACCTTGCCAGGACCCTGCCAGTACCCTGCCAGTACCCTGCCAGGACCCTGCCAGTACCCTGCCGGTACCCTGCCAGGACCCTGCCAGGACCCTGCCAGGACCCTGCCAGTACCCTGCCGGTACCCTGCCAGGACCCTGCCAGGACCCTGCCGGTACCCTGCCAGGACCCTGCCAGGACCCTGCCGGTACCCTGCCAGGACCCTGCCGGTACCCTGCCAGGACCCTGCCGGGACCCTGCCAGGACCCTGCCAGGACCCTGCCGGTACCCTGCCGGTACCCTGCCGGTACCCTGCCAGGACCCTGCCAGTACCCTGCTGTGTGTGTGTGTGTTTGGGGAACCACCATTTGTGTAAATGTTAATTGAGCCATACCTTTTTTCTTAATTTGAATAAATGTACAGTATCATCCAAATGTTGTTCTTTGTTAATGTAACTTAAAGGAGTTAGAACTTTTTCATGTTTTTAAACGTTTAAAGTGAATATTGAGTTACATAGTGTTTCAGTTTCCATAGTATAACAGCCAGTTAAACTCTATTGCTTTCCAAATGGTTTCCTACTGGTTTTTGAACAGGATTTTTAAAAGCCAAATTTCTACTGGTTTTATCCGGACAGTTACCAGTAGAGGTGTAACCCTAACCCTAACCAGTTCACCTTTCTACTGGTTTTCTATTGGTTTTCTACTGGTTTTCTACTGGTTTTCTACTGGTTTCCTATTGGTTTCCTATTGGTTTCCTATTGGTTTTCTATTGGTTTTCTACTGGTTTTCTACTGGTTTTCTACTGGTTTTCTATTGGTTTTCTACTGGTTTCCTATTGGTTTCCTATTGGTTTTCTACTGGTTTTCTACTGGTTTTCTATTGGTTTTCTACTGGTTTCCTATTGGTTTCCTATTGGTTTTCTACTGGTTTTCTACTGGTTTTCTACTGGTTTCCTATTGGTTTCCTATTGGTTTCCTATTGGTTTTCTATTGGTTTTCTACTGGTTTTCTACTGGTTTTCTACTGGTTTTCTATTGGTTTTCTACTGGTTTCCTATTGGTTTCCTACTGGTTTCCTATTGGTTTTCTCCTGGAATTTTCAACTGGATTTTCCGCTTGGGTAAATATCTGTACATAGTACTTGTGTTTGTGTAATGTGTAGTACAGGCCACTAGAGGGTAGTGTCTTCTTCTGTGTCTGTTGTTTCTGCACATCCATAAACACACACTCTGATAATAAATGAATAAACATGAAAAGACTTAACACTACTTCTGTTTATAGAAAGACTTAAATAAATACAAATGGAATCATCTACCCAGTCCTTCAGGACCCCTGCCCTTCAGGACCCCTGCCCTTCAGGACCCCTGCCCTCCAGGACCCCTGCCCTTCAGGACCACAGTTTGACACCCCTGTTCTAGAAGCATGTGAGCAGGTCAGAGTAAAGTGTGTTTATGAAAGAATGTTTTCATTAAACCTGTGTTCATGTCGTGTTCATGTCGTTTCACTTTCACAACTTCATCCTGATGCAATAAATAAGTGAAGCAAGAAGCACATGTTAATATGTTTATTAATATTAAAGCAAACAGCCATGACACCAGGGGCATAAGTCATCATTTCAAATACTAGTTACTTTACTAAGACTTTTTTTCATAAAAATGTGGAGAAAAAAAACAGTTAAACAGGATATTGATCCTTGTTCTGTTACTGTGGGTGTGATTTAAAATTAAATAAGAATGTCTGTTAATTAATACTTTATTATTTATGAAAAAACTAGACAATAAATAACTGCAGAGGTGACTTTAGGCTATTTTTAGGGGGTACGTCAGCCCCCCTAAAAATGTGCTCAGCACCCCCTGGTTGCTTCCTTAAAAAAAAAGACCAAATGTGTGCATCCTCAGAGTTCTCCTATCCTAGTGGAGAACTGTCATGTCATCATGTGATTTGTCTAAACCAATCAAATCCTTCTACTTCCAGCCTTTTCTGATTGTTTTGACAAATGGACATTTGATGGTGGTTCCACTGCAGATGAGTGACAGTAAGATGTGAAGGTAGGCCTGTGCCATTACAATTAGTCAACAATTCAATCCAATAGTAGTGTTCCCTGGTCTGTGGACAACTATAAAAACCACCTTCACCATCATTGATCTCATTTTGTCACAACTGGACATTGTGAACAACCACCATGTAGGCTTGGTCATTATTGATCTAAAATTATCTGTTTGATTGGATAATCATTCAGGTAAGAATGAGTACAGTACTAGTATAGTTGTATCTGTGCTGATTTCTGCACTGAACAACTGTGTTATGTATATTTACGTCCTCTTTCATGGTAGGAAATGTGACCTGTGTGTGAAGTTATGGCTTATAAAAGTTGTTTTTGTAGGATTTTAACTTTGTCATGTCCCGTCTACAATGAATATGTTCCTACCCCTTTATTACTAATAAATGAAAGTGACATGTTTGTGTTAAAAATAGATGTATTGTTGTGCATAAGTGCATTGTCATAATAGTGTGTAGTGTGCAGGTGTTCATGGGGACAGTTCACACACATTATTTACTAGATGTTTAACTCTGTTACCCTGACTGTTGGTTAGCATAGCCTAACGCTAACACATGATCAATCAGGTTAGAACTCTGTAGCTTTACATGTTAACCCTTGTGCGGTCCTTCGTAAAAGGCACACTGGCTGTGTCCTACAATCGGGTCTTAAAAACCTAGATTCCAAAGTTCAGTTCCATGGACTCATCACCCCACCCCCCAAGGATATATTACTGTTTTCAGTAGTAAGCAATGGCACCATACAGTACAGATGAAAAGGTACATTTGTGAGCCACCGGGATTCTTTGACCTGAAGGACCGCACAAGGGTTAAACCCACTTGTCCATTTCTGACAACAGGGTTTGAATCATCTGTAGAGAGGGGGCGTGGCTTTGGGGATTTATGCCCTGGATCTTTTTTAAAATTTTTTTATCTTGTCAAAAAAAGTCGCCCGTGTACTTCGCTCCAAACAACACATATTACAACTGATATTTGGGCATCAATCCTACATCAAAACCCAGATTAACTCCACCCCCCCCCAACCTGCTATAGGGAGTTTCTCCATCATACTGTCTATATGTTTATGTCTCTGCTCAGTCAATAACCCACCTCCACCTGACCCAGTTGACCCACACCTTTTCTTTGAATAGGATGGTGAGGAAAATAAAATATATGAAAAAACTAAAACCAAACATTCATAAAAAAACTATCAAACCTGTTCAAAAGACACATTAAAACTAAGTGAATTAGAGGAAAAAAGTCCAAACTAACTAAAACTAAACTATAATGAAAAATCCAAACTATTCTAACCCTGATCCTTAGTTTACATTTCTACATTCTCTTATTTTATTTATAATATAGTGTTAATATTTACTCAGTGTTAAATATGTTCATTAAATATGGACTCATTTACATTTTCTTCCCATTAAACAAAGTTTCCTTTTTTCCCACAAGGAAACTTTGTTTAATGAAACCTTTCAGTGTGTTCATTTAAAAATGTTTGTCTTCATGTCACAGGGTCACAGATATAGAACACATTACATTAACTATCTCTGTCAATTACAATGAATGTTTCACTTTAATCAGTGCCATCTTTATATGGGGGTAACACTTCTTACCTGATCATCACTTGACAATATCTTCCCTGATAGTGTGACAAACATATGGACCTTGTACCAAGATGGCGGCTGTGGCACCTGAGGCTGGACATGCTAACATGCTAACATGCTAACATACTGATATACTCTATAGTGTTCTATATCTATGTCATGAGGTTAGCATTTGTCAAACAGGTCACCTTAACATGCTAACATGCTAACATACTGATATACTCTATAGTGTTCTATATCTATGTCATGACATTAGCATTTGTCAAACAGGTCACCTTAACATGCACTAAAATACAGAACATTACATTTAATAAATCTGTTTTTCTCTGGGGGAGGCCCCCCAGACCCCCTCTGGGCTAAGACCTGGTCTTCATAATGTCTGGCTAGTTTGAATCATAATTAGATCAAATTAAAGACCTTTAAGAGTTAGTATGGATGTTTATTTATATTTGAACAATATACTATTCATCTGTACATTTTTCTTGTATGAATTTTATCCAGACACCTGTTATTATTAAATAGTGAAGAAATTAAATGTTACATTTACCCCTGCCTGCTTTAGAGGAATTATTACATTTGAGTACCTATGTGTGTGAGTAGACCAGGAGTTGACCTGCAGTGAGCTAACACAGTAGCAGTGAGCTAACACAGTAGCAATGAGCTAACACAGTAGCAGTGAGCTAACACAGTAGCAGTGAGCTAACACAGTAGCAGTGAGCTAACACAGTAGCAGTGAGCTAACACAGTAGCAGTGAGCTAACACAGTAGCAGTGAGCTAACACTGTAGCAGTGAGCTAACACAGTAGCAGTGAGCTAACACAGTAGCAGCTAACCACAAACAGCCTAGTGGTCTATGGGTATTTTTTTTCTTACCACCTTATCACCACCACACTTCACCAGAACATCCCAGAACCACAACATTTGTTTCTCATCCAATAAGTTTATACATTGACATGGAACTGGTAAGTTTGTAACATAAGTCTTTATTTCAGTGGATGGTAGATGATAGTTTATTGGTCACTGGGGGCTGAGCCCCCCTAAAG
>CM035796.1:50875427-50907927 GCA_020466265.1 Siphamia tubifer
TACAGGGACTGGTCTATAAGGACTGGTCTACAAGGACTGGTCTATAAGGACTGGTCTACAAGGACTGGTCTACAAGGACTGGTCTGGAAGGACTGGTCTGGAAGGACTGGTCTGGAAGGACTGGTCTAAAGGGACTGGTCTATTAGGACTGGTCTACAAGGACTGGTCTGGAAGGACTGGTCTACAAGGACTGGTCTATAAGGACTGGTCTACAAGGACTGGTCTACAGGGACTGGTCTACAAGGACTGGTCTACAAGGACTGGTCTACAGGGACTGGTCTACAAGGACTGGTCTATAAGGACTGGTCTATAAGGACTGGTCTACAAGGACTGGTCTACAGGGACTGGTCTACAAGGACTGGTCTACAGGGACTGGTCTACAAGGGACTGGTCTGGAAGGACTGGTCTACAGGGACTGGTCTATAAGGACTGGTCTACAAGGACTGGTCTGGAAGGACTGGTCTACAGGGACTGGTCTATTAGGACTGGTCTACAAGGACTGGTCTGGAAGGACTGGTCTACAAGGACTGGTCTATAAGGACTGGTCTACAAGGACTGGTCTACAGGGACTGGTCTACAAGGACTGGTCTATAAGGACTGGTCTACAAGGACTGGTCTACAAGGACTGGTCTATAAGGACTGGTCTACAAGGACTGGTCTATAAGGGCTGGTCTACAAGGACTGGTCTACAGGGACTGGTCTAAAAGGACTGGTCTACAGGGACTGGTCTACAAGGGACTGGTCTGGAAGGACTGGTCTACAGGGACTGGTCTATAAGGACTGGTCTACAAGGACTGGTCTATAAGGACTGGTCTACAAGGACTGGTCTACAGGGACTGGTCTACAAGGACTGGTCTGGAAGGACTGGTCTACAGGGACTGGTCTATTAGGACTGGTCTACAAGGACTGGTCTGGAAGGACTGGTCTACAAGGACTGGTCTACAAGGACTGGTCTACAGGGACTGGTCTACAAGGACTGGTCTATAAGGACTGGTCTACAAGGACTGGTCTACAGGGACTGGTCTACAAGGGACTGGTCTGGAAGGACTGGTCTACAGGGACTGGTCTATAAGGACTGGTCTATTAGGACTGGTCTACAAGGACTGGTCTGGAAGGACTGGTCTGGAAGGACTGGTCTACAGGGACTGGTCTATTAGGACTGGTCTACAAGGACTGGTCTGGAAGGACTGGTCTGGAAGGACTGGTCTACAGGGACTGGTCTACAGGGACTGGTCTACAAGGACTGGTCTATAAGGACTGGTCTACAAGGACTGGTCTACAAGGACTGGTCTACAAGGACTGGTCTACAAGGACTGGTCTATAAGGGCTGGTCTACAAGGACTGGTCTGGAAGGACTGGTCTGGAAGGACTGGTCTATAAGGACTGGTCTACAAGGACTGGTCTACAAGGACCGGTCTGGAAGGACTGGTCTGGAAGGACTGGTCTACAGGGACTGGTCTACAAGGACTGGTCTATAAGGACTGGTCTACAAGGACTGGTCTACAAGGACTGGTCTACAAGGACTGGTCTATAAGGACTGGTCTACAAAGACTGGTCTACAAGGACTGGTCTACAAGGACTGGTCTGGAAGGACTGGTCTACAGGGACTGGTCTACAAGGACTGGTCTATAAGGACTGGTCTACAAGGACTGGTCTACAAGGACTGGTCTGGAAGGACTGGTCTACAGGGGCTGGTCTGGAAGGACTGGTCTACAAGGACTGGTCTACAAGGACTGGTCTGGAAGGACTGGTCTACAAGGACTGGTCTACAAGGACTGGTCTACAAGGACTGGTCTGGAAGGACTGGTCTACAGGGACTGGTCTACAGGGACTGGTCTACAAGGACTGGTCTATAAGGACTGGTCTACAAGGACTGGTCTACAAGGACTGGTCCGGAAGGACTGGTCTACAGGGGCTGGTCTGGAAGGACTGGTCTACAAGGACTGGTCTGGAAGGACTGGTCTACAAGGACTGGTCTGGAAGGACTGGTCTACAAGGACTGGTCTACAAGGACAGGTCTGGAAGGACTGGTCTACAAGGACTGGTCTGGAAGGACTGGTCTACAAGGACTGGTCTATAAGGACTGGTCTACAAGGACTGGTCTACAGGGACTGGTCTGGAAGGACTGGTCTATAAGGACTGGTCTGGAAGGACTGGTCTACAGGGACTGGTCTGGAAAGACTGGTCTACAGGGACTGGTCTACAAGGACTGGTCTGGAAGGACTGGTCTACACGGACTGGTCTGGAAGGACTGGTCTACAGGGACTGGTCTATAAGGACTGGTCTACAGGGACTGGTCTATAAGGACTGGTCTATAAGGACTGGTCTACAAGGACTGGTCTATAAGAACTGGTCTACAAGGACTGGTCTACAGGGACTGGTCTACAGGGACTGGTCTACAAGGACTGGTCTACAGGGACTGGTCTAAAAGGGACTGGTCTACAAGGACTGGTCTACATGGACTGGTCTACAAGGACTGGTCTACCGGGACTAGTCTGCAAGGACTGGTCTACAAGGGACTGGTCTACAGGGACTGGTCTGCAGGGACTGGTCTGCAAGGACTGGTCTACAAGGGACTGGTCTACAGGGACTGGTCTGCAGGGACTGGTCTACAAGGACTGGTCTACAAGGACTGGTCTACAAGGACTGGTCTACAGGGACTGGTCTACAAGGACTCGTCTACTCGGACTGGTCTACAAGGGACTGGTCTACAGGGACTGGTCTACAAGGACTGGTCTACAGGGACTGGTCTACAAGGACTGGTCTACAAGGGACTGGTCCATAGGGACCGGTCTACAAGGACCGGTCTACAGGGACTGGTCTACAAGGACTGGTCTACAAGGACTGGTCTACAGGGACTAGTCTACAAGGACTGGTCTACAAGGACTGGTCTACAGGGACTGGTCTACAGGGACTGGTCTGTAAGAACTGGTCTACAGGGACTGGTCTACGACTGGTCTACAACGACTGGTCTACAGGGACTGGTCTACAGGGACCGGTCTACAAGGACCGGTCTACAAGGAGTGGTCTACAGGGACTGGTCTACAAGGGACTGGTCTACAGGGACTGGTCTACAGGGACTGGTCTACAAGAACTGGTCTACAAGAATTGGTCTACAAGGACTGGTCTACAGTGACTGGGCTCCAAGGACTGGGCTACAAGGACTGGTCTGGAAGTACTGGTCAACAAGGACTGGTCTACAGGGACTGGTCTACAAGGGACTGGTCTACAGGGACTGGTCTACAGGGACTGGTCTACAAGAACTGGTCTACAAGAACTGGTCTACAAGGACTGGTCTGGAAGGACTGGTTTACAAGGACTGGTCTACAAGGACTGGTCTACAGGGACTAGTCTACAAGGACTGGTCTACAAGGACTGGTCTACAGGGACTGTTCTACAGGGACTGGTCTGTAAGAACTGGTCTACAGGGACTGGTCTACGACTGGTCTACAACGACTGGTCTACAGGGACTGGTCTACAGGGACCGGTCTACAAGGACCGGTCTACAAGGAGTGGTCTACAGGGACTGGTCTACAGGGACTGGTCTACAAGAACTGGTCTACAAGAATTGGTCTACAAGGACTGGTCTACAGTGACTGGGCTCCAAGGACTGGGCTACAAGGACTGGTCTGGAAGTACTGGTCAACAAGGACTGGTCTACAGGGACTGGTCTACAAGGGACTGGTCTACAGGGACTGGTCTACAGGGACTGGTCTACAAGAACTGGTCTACAAGAACTGGTCTACAAGGACTGGTCTGGAAGGACTGGTTTACAAGGACTGGTCTGGAAGGACTGGTCTGGAAACTGGTCCAGTACAGTCCTGTAGAGTCCAGTAGAATCCGGTAGAGTCCAGTAGAGTCTGGTTGAGGGTGAGTGCAGAGTCTAACTAACCCTTATCGCTCATATTAAAATATATTTACTTTTCCTTCTACAAATGTGTGACCAATTAGTTAATGAAAAAATCACAGCATTCATTTGGTTTAATAAAACATTAGTTTAAGTTTTGTGTTTAAAAATATTAGCTAAAAATAGAACATGAATGGGTGAAAAACAGCATTTAAGGGAACATTAGTATTTGGGACAAAACATGGATTAATATTACAGTAGTTAACAGGGTGGTGCAGTAGTTAACAGGGTGGTGCAGTAGTTAACAGGGTGGTGCAGTAGTTAACAGGGTGGTGCAGTAGTTAACAGGGTGGTGCAGTAGTTAACAGGGTGGTGCAGTAGTTAACAGGGTGGTGCAGTGGTTATCAGGTGGTGCAGTAGTTAACAGGGTGGTGTAGTGGTTAACAGGGTGGTGCAGTAGTTAACAAGGTGGTACAGTAGTTAACAAGGTGGTGCAGTGGTTAACAGGGTGGTGCAGTAGTTAACAGGGTGGTGCAGTATTTAACAAGGTGGTGCAGTAGTTAACAGGGTGGTGCAGTGGTTATCAGGTGGTGCAGTAGTTAACAGGGTGGTGTAGTGGTTAACAGGGTGGTGCAGTAGTTAACAAGGTGGTACAGTAGTTAACAAGGTGGTGCAGTGGTTAACAGGGTGGTGCAGTAGTTAACAGGGTGGTGCAGTAGTTAACAGGGTGGTGCAGTAGTTAACAGGGTGGTGCAGTAGTTAACAAGGTGGTGCAGTAGTTAACAGGGTGGTGCAGTAGTTAACAGGGTGGTGCAGTGGTTAACAGGGTGGTGCAGTAGTTAACAGGGTGGTGCAGTAGTTAACAGGGTGGTACAGTAGTTAACAGGGTGGTGCAGTAGTTAACAAGGTGGTGCAGTAGTTAACAGGGTGGTGCAGTAGTTAACAGGGTGGTACAGTAGTTAACAGGGTGGTGCAGTAGTTAACACTGGTGCCTCACAGACAGAAGGTTCTCCTCGTGTCTGCGTGGGTTTTCTCCAGGTACTCTGGCTCCTCCCACCATCCAAACACATGCACTGATAGGTTAACTGGTTAACTGGTTAATTTAAATCACCCATAGGTGTGAATGTGACAGTGATTGTTTTTTTGTAAATGTTCAGTCCTGAGATGAACTGGAGACTTATACAAGGTGACCTCTGACCCCACCTTCACCTGCTGGAGCTGGATTTGACCCCTGTGACCCTAGTGAGGATAAAGTGGGTTCTTTTGACAGGACATTAATATTATTGTTCAGTAGATCCTTTCAGAAAAACCTAATTTCGTTGAGCTATGTGTGTGAGAGGTTCCTGTGTTTTTGGCTCAAATCCATGTTTCTATTAAACACATGTTGTTATTATTGTTGTCAGCTGATCTGCACCTGTCGTTGACTTAATGAACAGGCATATGTGTGTGTATGTGTGTGTGTGTCTGTGTGTGTGTCTGTGTGTGTGTGTGTGTGGGGGGGGGGTCCTTAGAGACAATGGCTATAAAGATTATCACCTCCCAGGAATTAACACACAATTATTTACACAGAAACAACAGACACACACACACACACACACACACACACACACACACACACAGACACACATACACAGACACACACACACACACACAGACACACATACACACACACACACACAGACACACACACAGACACACATACACAGACACACACACACATACACAGACACACACACACACACATACACAGACACACACACACACATACACAGACACACACACACACACAGACACACATACACTGACACACACACACACACACACAGAGACACACACACACAGACACACACACACACACAGACACACATACACAGACACACACACACACACAGACACACATACACACACACACACACAGACACACACACAGACACACATACACAGACACACACACACATACACAGACACACACACACACACATACACAGACACACACACACACATACACAGACACACACACACACACAGACACACATACACAGACACACACACACACAGAGACACACACACACAGACACACACACATACAGACACACATACACACATACACAGACACACACACACATACACAGACACACACACATACAGACACACATACACACATACACAGACACACACACACATACACAGACACACACACACACACACAGACACACACACATACAGACACACACAGATACACACACACACAGACACACACACATACAGACACACACAGATACACACACACACAGACACATACACACATACACACAGACACACACACATACAGACACACACACAGACACACATACAGACACAGACACACACACACATACACAGACACACACACACACACACAGACACACACACATACAGACACACACAGACACACACACATACAGACACACACACATACAGACACACACACACAGACACAGACACACACACACACACACACACATACAGACACACACACAGACACACACACATACAGACACACACACACACACACACACAGACACAGACGCACACACACACAGACACACACACATACAGACACACACACACACACACAGACACAGACACACACACACACACACACAGACACAGACACACACACACACACACACACACATACAGACACACACACATACACACACACACATTTGTGGAGGAAGATGCTGTTCGTGTCCTTCAGTGTAAAAAATAAATGTTTGATCTATAATGAATAACTGTTGTTAATGACACTTTCTACCAATCAACACTGTCTTCACTGTCACAACTAAAGCAGCTCATTGGCTGATTTCAACCACAGTGGGCAGAGACAAAAGACCAGGGTTTGTTTTTTTATTCCCCATGTGTTTGTATTATATCTAAGTACAGGTTTATATATTATTGTTTATATTATTGTTTATATTATTGTTTATATTATTGTTTATATTATTGTTCATATTATTGTTTATATTATTGTTCATATTATTGTTCATATTATTGTTTATATTATTGTTCATATTATTGTTTATATTATTGTTTATATTATTGTTTATATTATTGTTTATATTATTGTTTATATTATTGTTCATATTATTGTTTATATTATTGTTCATATTATTGTTTATATTATTGTTTATATTATTGTTCATATTATTGTTTATATTATTGTTTATATTATTGTTCATATTATTGTTTATATTATTGTTCATATTATTGTTTATATTATTGTTCATATTATTGTTTATATTATTGTTTATATTATTGTTCATATTATTGTTTATATTATTGTTTATATTATTGTTCATATTATTATACATTCTAGCGTTAAACAGTAAATAGGAAAAATTCTTCTGATTGTCCCATAGATTACACGTGTGGTCTCATAATTCCGAAATGTCGTACAGATTTCGTATTATTATACCAAATAAAACCCCATTCATTCTTAATGGGACTGACAACAAAAATGTCCTTTTTTTCCAACACTACTTGTTCGGTTTTCCCCACGGAAAGGACAACCCAGTGTACAAAGAATATTAGTGTGTATTCCACTTTTTGTTTGTTTGTTTGTTTGTTTTGTCAAAGGGAAAACAGCAGGTAATAAACCTGAAATAACAATAATCAATGCATGTTTAATTTTCATACCAAAATCACCACAATAGTCCAATCACCATTACTAGTAAGCATCAATAACAATAATAAATACCATTATCCCACAATAAATATCAAATCAATTATCAATTCATGACTAGCATCATATTCAACACAGTATAAATAATAACAATCCTCAACTTCATGAACACTTGTCATATGTCAACCATCACATTTCATCTACAAAAGTCAATGTAAAGTGCATTTAGTGCTTTACTGCAATACTAAACTACAACTCCCATGATGCCCCGCGGCAAACTAGGAAGTAACGTTACCGGCGTTTAAGACTGGTACCCGCGATATACAAACATTTACGTTCCCGTTTCTAAAGCTTGAACTGGACACAGTCACACACAATACAGCGATGCTAAGAGACTAAATATTAGTTTGAAGTCCAACAACTTCACCACTTGTTCAACTTTTAACTCTAGCATTAACTTTATTTGATCACATGATCAAAACAGGAGCATATATTTAACGAGCAGTGGACATAAATATAGCATGGATTTCACCAATTATTTACACTTTTACCAAAAATCACAGGAGTTCAGAGGCATGGTTTAACATTCAGACAGACTTTACTCCAGTCAGCTCTGTGTGTCTGCGTGTGGAACTACAGGCTGGTTTCCATGGCAACGGGGAAAATGGGAGGAGCTTTAACAGAAGTGACTCAGTCCATAAACACTGACAGTGAACAGCAGATATTTCTTCCTTTCACAAACACAGGTTCCATTTCCTTGAACTAATGGATAAAAGTCTAGTTTGTCTTTGCTCTTCTATCTCATCTCCATCTTTATCTTTGCACTTGACAGGACAATAAATCTTGTGTGTGTTCAGATGTAGTGTCCAGTGCAGATGATGGTCTGGATGTTCATTAGTGCTTCACTCCACTCCCATCATCAACAGTCCTCATTCACTCTCTTTACTCTTCTAATTGCCCCAATAGTTGCACTGCTGCTGCTGCCCATTAGTCAGATATCCATTAGTCTGCCCCCCCCAGACCACCACTCCCTGCCTTTACTACACCTCTGAGACACACATTTCTACACACACACACACACACACACACACACACACACACACACACACACAGTCCAATCTCACCCATATGTTGTATTAAGTTTCTATGACGACCTGTTGTTGAATTAGAGCCAATAATATGACCTGAATGATGACAGTAGTGTTCACACATATGTTGTTCCAGTCTACATAAACATATAAATAAACACAAACATATACATAAACACAAACATTAACATAAACACAAACACAAACATAAACATAAACACAAACACTAACATAAACTTAAACACAAAAACAAACAAACATAAACATAAACACAAACATAAACACAAACATTAACATGAACACAAACATAAACATGAACACAAACATAAACAAACACAAACATTAACATAAAGACAAACATAAACATTAACATAAACACAAACACTAACATAAACATATACATAAACACAAACATTAACATAAACACAAACATAAACATAAACATAAACACAAACATAAACATAAACACAAACACAAACATAAACATAAACATAAACACAAACACTAACATAAACTTAAACACAAAAACAAACATAAACATAAACACAAACATTAACATGAACACAAACATAAACATGAACACAAACATAAACAAACACAAACATTAACATAAAGACAAACATAAACATTAACATAAACACAAAAACAAACATAAACATATACATAAACATAAACACAAACATTAACATAAACACAAACATAAACATATACATAAACACAAACATAAACATAAACACAAACATTAACATGAACACAAACATAAACATGAACACAAACATAAACAAACACAAACATTAACATAAAGACAAACATAAACATTAACATAAACACAAACATAAACAAACACAAACATTAACATAAAGACAAACATAAACATTAACATAAACACAAAAACAAACATAAACATATACATAAACACAAACATTAACATAAACACAAACACAAACATAAACACAAACACTAACATAAACATAAACACAAAAACAAACATAAACACAAACATAAACATATACATAAACACAAACATAAACATAAACACAAACATTAACATGAACACAAACATAAACATGAACACAAACATAAACAAACACAAACATTAACATAAAGACAAACATAAACATTAACATAAACATTAACATAAACACAAACATAAACACAAACACTAACATAAACACAAACATAAACACAAACACTAACATAAACATAAACACAAAAACAAACACAAACATAAACATAAACACAAACATTAACATGAACACAAACATAAACATGAACACAAACATAAACAAACACAAACATTAACATAAAGACAAACATAAACATTAACATAAACACAAACATAAACATTAACATAAACATTAACATAAACGTATACATAAACACAATCATAAACACAAACATAAACACAATTATAAACATAAACACAAACATAAACATTAACTTAACATAAACACAATCATAAACACAAACATAAACATTAACTTAACATAAACACAAACATAAACATTAACATAAATGTTACATGCCTGGGGCATATATTGTGTGTGTGTGTTTTCCTCTCCTCCTGTTTTAGGAATCTAGCTTATGGGTGTGGCTTCCCCAGGACCTCCTCCAGGGCTGATCAAAAGGGTCTGAGTGGATAACGATCAGTCCAATTCTGGCCTGCCACACCATATATAAAGCCACCGCTCCAGCTGTGTGCAGTTGTCTCCTGCTCAGACCAGTTGGGTCTGGTCTTCTTCTGTTGCTGCTTTTTGTTAAACTCTGTTGGGTGAGTTGAGTTGGGTTAGATTAAATGGGGTACCCTCTACATTGCACTTAGCATATTTGTTGTTATACACATTAGGTTAGTAGGTTGGTGCCATCATTGTATTTTTGTTTGGGACTAGTGAGGAGTTAGACTTTTATTTTGTCCCTCTATTTCTTTTGGACGATGGACCAAGAACACAGGTGCATTTTATGGATGGCATTTTGAATGCACAGAGATACCGTGATGAGATCCTGAGGCCCATTGTTGTGCCATACATCCATGAACATCACCTCATGTTTCAGTAAGATAACGCACGTCCCCATGTTGTAAGGATCTGTACACAATTCTTGGAAGCTGAAAATGTCCCAGTTCTTGCATGGCCAGCATACTCACCGGACATGTCACCCATTGAGCATGTTTGGGATGTGCTTGACCGGCGTATTCGACAGCGTGTACCAGTTCCCACTAATATCCAGCAACTTGGCACAGCCATTGAAGAGGAGTGGACCAACATTCCACAGGACACAATTAACAATCTGATAAACTCTATGTGAAGAAGATGTGTTGCACTGCATGAGGCAAATGGTGGTCACACCAGATACTGACTGGTTCTGAGTCCCCAGACCCCCAATAAAGCAAAAAAATTGCACATTTCAGAGTGGCCTTTTATTGTGGGCAGTATAAGGCACACCTGTGCACTAATCATGATGTCAGATCAGCATCTTGATGTGTCACACCTGTGAGGTGGGATGGATTATCTCAGAAGTGCTCACTATCACACATTTAGACAGATTTGTGAACAATGTTTGAGAGAAATGGTAATATTGTGGATCTGGAATGAATTTTACATCTTTGAGTTCATCTAATGAAAAATGGAAGCAAAAACTAAAGTGTTGCATTTATATTTTTGTTGAGTGTATATGTACTTTATACTCTTTACATTTATAAATATTTGTACTTTATACTCTTTACATTTATATACATATATGTACTTTATACTTTACATTTATATATGTATATGTACTTTATACTCTACATTTATATACATATATGTACTATATACTTTACATTTATATACGTATATGTACTTTATATTTATATATGTATATGTACTTTGTACTCTACATTTATATACGTATATGTACTATATACTTTACATTTATATACGTATATGTACTTTATATTTATATACGTGTATGTACTTTATACTTTACATTTATATAAGTATTTGTACTTTATACTTTACATTTATATACATATATGTACTTTATACTCTTTACATTTATATATATATATGTACTTTATACTCTGCATTTATATAAATATTTGTACTTTATACTCTGCATTTATATAAATATTTGTACTTTATACTCTTTACATTTATATAAATATTTGTACTTTATACTCTGCATTTATATAAATATTTGTACTTTATACTCTGCATTTATATAAATATTTGTACTTTATACTCTACATTTATATACATATATGTACTTTATACTTTACATTTATATACGTATATGTACTTTATACTCTGCATTTATATAAATATTTGTACTTTATACTCTGCATTTATATAAATATTTGTACTTTATACTCTGCATTTATATAAATATTTGTACTTCATACTCTACATTTATATACATATATGTACTTTATACTTTACATTTATATACGTATATGTACTTTATACTCTACATTTATATTGTAGTGTGGCAGCCTCTCCACTAAAATATATTTTAGTACCAGACTGAACAGGTCGACAGGTACCTTTACAATGACTTTGTATTAATTTAACGTGGAGAGATGAAAGAAAGTTTAACCCAGCTGCTCACTTCCAGGCTACAAAAAAATTACAATAACACCACACCATTAAATGAAGTTTTCAGTTAGTTTTTATTAAATAAGTCAAACAAAACATTCCATCATTATACAAAACAAACATGCATCAACTCAGAATTTCAGTTCATTGAACATTAAATACAATTTCTTGAAAAAAATGTCTTAGGTGTGAAAACTGTAGGATGATCAGATGCAGTAGAATGTGTAGGGGGGGGGGGGGGGGGGTCCACTGAAGGTTCATGGGAATGAGGAGGGTTTCCTTCGACCAGTTCAGTTCTTCCAGTTGAAGGTGTAGATGTGGGTTAAAGGTTAAACAGAGTGATGAACCCAAGAGCCAGGGTGAGGGTGAGGGTGAGGGTGAGGGTGAGGGTGAGGGGGTGTGAGAGAGTCCAGAAACCTCTTCAGGTCAAAGAAGCCAGGAGAGTTTAAAAAAAAAAACCCACTTAACTCAGAGGGGTGGGGGGTGGGCCAGATTTACTCCTCATAGTGTTTTGTACTTTCTTTTTTTCATCATGACTTCCTGTTAGCATACACCCTGGGTCATAACCACTTGATAGGGACAACTCCCAACTGGGTGACGTTTGGTCTCAGGGTCCAAAAAAACTACTTTTAAGGAACATTTGTAGGCGAAATGATGTAGCTGTACATATTTAGGTACTGCAACTACAAAAATGGTCCTAGAACCCTGTACATCTACATGGATCACCCTCTCACATAGGTAACCAACCTGAAAAAGATGTCAGGTCTTGGAGCTTCTCTACTGTCAAATGTCATCTTCAACATACCCAAAAAGCCTCAAAAATGCTTGTCCGCCTGACAAATTGCCTTCATAGTTGATAATTTTCAAGCATGTTATTATAATATTACTCCATCAAAAGTATTTTAAAAACTACCCTCGTCCATAAGCTTCAATTTAAGTCCAAGATGACCTGTCTAGCTAAAGCACAACAGCTGTTATGTCCAAAGTTATTCACAGTAGCCTATCAGAAAATAGTACTGTTAAACAGTTTTAGCTGTGCAAACTGTTTTAGCCAATTATAGGCCTATATCCAATTTGTCCTTCCTGTCAAAGGTTTTAGAATGAGTAATAGTTAAACAGCTGTGCCAATTCCTGCAGGATAATAGTTTATTTGAACAGTTTCAGTCTGGCTTTCGTGCCCATCATAGCACTGAAACAGCGTTAGTTAAAGTTACTAATGACTTATTATTAGCCGCTGACATGGGATTAATATGGGTCCTGGTGTTATTAGACCTTAGTGCAGCCTTTGACACCATTGACCACAGTATCTTAGTGCACAGATTAGAATATGATATAGGTATTAGAGGAGCAGCCCTCTGCTGGTTTAAATCATATTTATCTAATCCATACCAATTTGTTCACATCAATCAACAATCATCGCAGTACTCCAGAGTTAATTATGGCGTTCCTCAAGGGTCAGTCCTTGTGCCTATTTTGTTTACACTATATATGCTCCCTTTAGGTAACATCATTACAAATCATGGTATTAATTTTCATTGTTATGCAGATGACACACAGCTATATTTATCGATTAAACCTGATCAGACCAGACAAATAGATAAACTAAGTACATGTGCCCAAGACATAAAGACTTGGATGAGTGACAATTATCTTTTATTGAACCCTGAAAAAACTGAAGTCGTTATAATTGGTCCTAAAAATGTGAGAGACTCCCTACCTGACCACATAGTTACTCTGGACAACTTAAGTGTAACACCCAGTGACACAGTTAAAAATTTAGGAGTTTTATTTGATCCAGATCTTTCATTCAAAATGCACATTAACCAAACCTGCAGAACAGCCTTCTTTCACCTGCGCAACATTAGCCAAATTTAGGAATATTCTGTCTAAAACGACTGCAGAAAAATTAATTCATGCATTTGTTACATCACGATTAGATTATTGTAACTCCTTACTTGTAGCGTGTCCTAAATATTCCCTAAAAAGCTTCAACTGGTTCAAAATGCAGCAGCAAGATTATTAACAGGATCAAATAGAAGAGAACACATCACCCCTGTGCTCCAAACCCTGACCCCTGACCCCTAACCCTATCACCCCTGTGCTCCAAACCCTTCATTGGCTACCAGTTGAGTCTAGAATTGAATTTAAAATCCTCCTCCTTACATATAAAACCATTAATGGTATGGGCCCCTCTTATCTTAAAGATGATCTGGTTCCGTACCAACCCAATAGAACCCTTCGTTCTCAGAATGCAGGTTTATTGAAAGTTCCTAGGGTTTCTAAAAGTACAGTAGGAGCTAGAGCCTTTAGTTACCATGGTTACTGTCTGATGGAATCATCTTCCCTTTAATATTAAAGATGCAGAAACAGTCTCTACATTTAAAATTAGGCTTAAAACATTCCTGTTTGAGAAAGACTATGGTCAGGTTAGTTAAAAATGATGTGACTCATATATCATGTATACATGATGTATGAGTCACAGTTCAGTCTAGGCTGCACTAGGAGTTAGAATGCTGGGGGAAGTACAGACACTGAGTTCTTTCTTCTCTTTCTCTCTCTCACACCTGTTTCTGTCATTTTTATAACATATCTTTCATACCAAGTCTGTTCATGACTAGTCACCCTGGTGTCCAGTCCTGTCACTTCGCTGTCACACAGACACGACATCAGGTTCGGTGCCAGGTCTGCGTGCAGCGTGGAGGATGTCGCTTTAGCTGTGGGGGACATTATTGGTCGCATGAACAGGGCCGTGGTCCTGTTTTTGGAGCGGGTTGACCAGGTGAATCAGCTGGTGGAGGCGGGGCTCACCGTTAATGGGTTGAACAAGCAGGTATCTCGTTCAGCCCGCAACACAGGTCATTCTTGCAAACGTGCCCCCCTTCGTAAGCAACGATTTCCTGTTCGACCAGCTGTCTAGGCACGGTAGGGTGATTTCCCCCATCAGGAAAATCCTGTCTGGGTGCAAGTCACCTCTACTGATGCACGTAGTGTCCCACCGAAGACAGCTGTTCATGATCCTCAACAACAGGACGGAGGAGTTCAACTGCCGGTTCGAAAATTTTTACTACATGTTGTTCGCCACGTCATCTCAAAATAAATGTTTTGGCTGCGGTGAGGAAGGACACCTCGCCAAAGCATGTCCGAACCATGCGGCCCCGGGGCTGCGCGGGGGGGTGTCGCTTCGGCGTGGGCCGCGGTCGCTGTGGCTCCGGTGCGGGCCGGAGCTGGTGTTCCCGCTCCAATTTTGTCCGCAGGCGCTCTGGTGCGGGCCGGGGCCGGTGGTGGCGGTCCATCGCCGGCGATCGTGGCTGCCGCTCCCCTGGGTCGGCCCGTCCCCGCGGCCCGGTGCAGAGCACCCCCTGGAGCTATAACACGAAACGCTAAGATGTGTGAGCAACAGGTGGAGGAAATGCCTGTGGGTGAAAACACTCAGGTGAGGAGAGAAGGTGATGGTGGAGGGAAAATGGAAAAAAATTAAACAAAAAAAAGGTTGGTGAGGGGGGAGAGAAGGGTGGAATGGGAGGGGGGAACACAAGGGTGGAGGAGATAGGTGATGTGGGTGAAGGGACCAGCAGAATGGAGGGGGCAGGTGGGACAGAGGGAGAGAAGGGTGAGTTAACTGGGAGTGTAGGTGAGACTGAGAAAGTGACTGAAAGTTAGTGTGAGTCAGGTGAGGCTGGAGGAGTGAGTGAAGGAGTGTGTGTGAGAGGCTGGAGGAGTGAGTGAGAGTGTGTGTGAGGCTGGAGGAGTGAGTGAAAGAGTGTGTGTGAGGCTGGAGGAGTGAGTGAAAGAGTGTGTGTGAGGCTGGAGGAGTGAGTGAAAGAGTGTGTGTGAGGCTGGAGGAGTGAGTGAGAGTGTGTGTGAGGCTGGAGGAGTGAGTGAAAGAGTGTGTGTGAGGCTGGAGGAGTGAGTGAAAGAGTGTGTGTGAGGCTGGAGGAGTGAGTGAGAGTGTGTGTGAGGCTGGAGGAGTGAGTGAGAGTGTGTGTGAGGCTGGAGGAGTGAGTGAAAGAGTGTGTGTGAGGCTGGAGGAGTGAGTGAGAGTGTGTGTGAGGCTGGAGGAGTGAGTGAGAGTGTGTGTGAGGCTGGAGGAGTGAGTGAGAGTGTGTGTGAGGCTGGAGGAGTGAGTGAGAGTGTGTGTGAGGCTGGAGGAGTGAGTGAGAGTGTGTGTGCGACAGGCGAGGTAGAGGAGAGTGTGAGGGAGAGAGCAGGGGCAGTGAGTGTAGGTACAACTCTTGGGGCTGCAGTGCTGGAGGGAAGCTGGGAGGTTGTGCCGGTAAAACAACGGAGAAGCAAGAGAAAAACATAAATATAGAATTGGGAAGTAACAAAGCTGGGAGGATGGAGGAGGCAGTGGGTGAATCCAGTGACTCAGATGAAGAACTCTCTGACAGCAGTGACCTGTCATTATCCCAGAAAAAATGATCAAAAACTTTTTAGAACAAACAAAAGGAGTAAAAAGATTAAACATGGCACTACATTTCCCAAACATATTAGGTTTTTATCGTTCATCCAGACGCATAATAAAACACAAAGCAACATCAGAACTCACCACACAAGAAATATACAGATTAAACAAACATTTAGTCAAAGTGAGAAAACAACTTAAGTTTTAATTATGTTGTGTTTATTTTTATTTTTTAGTCTTTTTATTTTTCTTATTTTATTAACCATGTCATTTTTTAAAATATGAACTTTGAATGTGAACGGTGCCAGAGAGGCAAGAAAGAGGGCACTGGTCTTTGAGACAACGAGGGCAAAGTGGATCGACGTGTTATTTTTACAAGAAGTCCACAGAGATGAAACGGTGGAGGCAGACTGGAGGAAGGAGTGGGAGGGACAGGTGGTCCTGAGCCACAACACCTCCCTCAGTGGAGGAGTGGGCCTCCTGTTCTCCAGGACATTCACTCCTTCCTCTCTGGAGGTCGAACATGTTGTCCAGGGGAGGTGCGTCTTAGCTAAGGCACAGTTCCAGCAGCACACCCTGATTTTTATCAACGTCTATGCACCGACCAATGGCGCAAAGAGGAAGAGCTTTTTACAAAAAGTGAATACAAGGCTGGACTGCTGTGGTCCAGATGAGGTTTTATTCTTGGGTGGGGATTTTAACAGCACAGAAAATGAACTTTTAGATGGAAACCATGCAGAGCCTCATCCTGCCTCCCAGCACACGCTGAAGCAGCTGGTGGTTCCTCATGGTCTGGTGGATGTATGGAGAAAGATGCATGCAGACTGTAGACAGTATACATGGTCCCACCTAAAAGAAAACTACATGTCTTTAGCCAGATTAGGCCGTTTTTATTGTTTTAAGTATCATTTTAATGTATCTAAAGAATGTCAAATATTGCCAGTTCTTTAGTTTTATGTAGTGTTTTTATGAAAAATATTTGACCCAAGAGTGCATACTGGCATTTTAATTCAGTTTTAACTTTTGATAAAGGTTTTAGAGAGGCTTTTAAGTTTTTTTGGACTGCTTTTAGACAGAGAAAAAATGATTTTTCATGTCTTAGGCAGTGGTGGGACCATGGAAAAACTGAAATAAAAGTTTTATGTCAGCAGTATACTATCAATACTGAATTGATAGTGAAATAGTGGAGTTAGAAGCCATCACTAATTCCACAGGAAACAGAGGGTATATTGAAACCCTTAAGTCTAAAAGAATGGCCTTGGCCAACCTGCTGGACACCAAGGTACAGGGTGCACTGGTCAGGTCCCGGATCCAGAACATCACAGAGATGGATGCTAACTCTAGCTTCTTCTTCGGCCTGGAGAGGAAGCTGGGGCAACGGAAAACCATCCACACGCTACTGTCGGACACAGGGCAGGAACTCAGCGAGCCGGTGGACATAAGAAAAAGAGCGGTGGAGTTCTACTCCACCCTCTACAGCAGTGAGTTGGAGGAGGACAATAATCCTCTCCTGGACAGTTTCTGCGAAAACCTACCAAAAGTATCTGAGGACACCAACTCACTGCTGGACCGGCCGCTGGAGGCCGGAGAGTTAATCGCCGCTCTGCAGAGCATGCAGGGACGAAGAGCTCCAGGACTGGATGGACTGACTGTGGTAACACTTTACAATAAGGGTACATGAATCATGTTGGAATCATGGTCTGATTCATGATGGATTAACATATGACTCATGTATGTACTAATGATTAATATATCATGAGTCATGAAAGGATTCCTGTTGGAATCATGATGAGTCACTATTAATATATCATGAATTAACACTGCTGATAATTCATGTTAATATATCATGAATTAACACTGCTGATAGCTATCAATCAAATTATATATGAATCAGACTTTAGTGAAGGGTGCATGAGTAATGATGGAGTAATATCTGATTTATGGTGAATTAAAACTAGGACGGGGGCTTCCAACCTTCATATCTGTCACCTGTTGGCCGTGGTCTACTTACCCCTCTGCTGGACTCAGCCCTTGGCCTACTGTTTTCCATAAGTCATATTCATGATGAATTAACTTATTAATTAGCAAAATCTTTTGAGTCACTATATGAGTCATGATATATTAATGATTAACATATGATGAATTAATGTATGAACAAGACATATTCCTACTGTATTAATACATACTCTGAAAATAATTCATGTCTGACTCATGATAGGTTGCCCCTTATTCTGCAGTTATGACATTATAATGATTACTACACCATGAGTTAATGTATGAACAAGAGATATTCATGATGAATGAACGTATTACTTAGCAAAATCTTTTGAGTCACCATATGAGTCATGGTATATTAATGATTAACATACCATTAATTAATGTATAAAGATGTGATATTCAGAATGTGTTAATATATACTTAGAGAAGAAATTATGATTAAAGTTTTCTTTGCCTCTTATTGTAAAGTCATGACATCACAATCATAACTATACTATTAACCAGTGTGTAATATACAATTACAATACAAATGATTTATATAAACCAAGTCAAATCACAGCATTGTGTATTTTCCGAATGTCATCAATACAACCGAAATACCAGATTGGGTACAACAACATTTTAATAACCAAAAATATCCAAAGGCAGATCACAGAGAGAGAGAGAGAGAGATATCATGGACGAGGATTCCGAGAAGAATTCTACGTCAAATTAGCGAAAGCATGTGGCGGTAAGTTAACACACGTGCCTTGTCCCTCACATTACAAACGGGTAATTTATTGTTTGTTTTAAACACCCCGCATAACAACCTTCCCATGTAAGCACAAGGTGGTGCCGTCATATTATTTTTACTCTGATCAAGGGAAGTAGAGAGGAATGGGATGATAGTCGTAGTTCAAAAGAATGTATTTTAAACAGTTGGACCCAATGTGGACATTTTTAATTTTAGGATCCTGTGGGCACTTTGTGTTGCGTGCATTTTGTGTTTTTGAATAGTTTTAATTGTCGTTTAAATTTCTTTATTCTCATGTTGTGGGCTGTACAATGGGACTGAAAAATGTTTGCACTGAACTGCTAACATTCCCGTTTTTCCCAGGACTCTCCCGTATTTCAGACCCATCTCCCGCCCCCTCCCGCTTTGTAATTTGTGCCGGTAATCTCTCATAATTTATTAGTTCTGAACGTCAAAAACAAACTCTGTGGACATATCATTTGGCTGATGTTCTCCAGTTGCTAGAATTATGGAACATAATTTGTTGACTATCTGACCTCATAGATGCGTGGTTGATCTCTGCGCAGGTTGAAACTTTTAATGAAGTAACCTGTACTCAAGTTATATTTTAAATGAAGTAATTTTGTATATTTTTAGATGTGTACTTTTACTCTGAGTAGAATTTAAACAAAGTAAAGATAATTTTATTCAACTATATTTTTTCAGTAGTTTTTCTACCTCTGACAATTTCCCCGAAACACTGTTGTTCTTACAGCAATGTGAAAATAATAACTTAGTTTTATATGGTGCCTTTCATGGAACCCAAGGTGGCTAAAATAGTGGAATATTTGCATGATGAAACTGAACCAGAGGCAGTATTTTGGTGGGATAGGGCAGGGGTGTCAAACTGAAATTCACAGTGGGGCAAAATTTTAATCTGGGCTAAAATCAAGCTAAAATTTTGCATGCACTTGTTTACTACTCAAAAGCAAATTTCACAAGCACTTATATTATTTTAAATGAGGTCAGCATTGGTGACATAAAAAGACAAGTCTATTATTATTATTATTATTATTATTATTATTATTATTATTATTATTATTATTATTATTATTATTATTATTATTGTTATTATACACAGTGTCCTGTCAGTGAAGGTTTTGTTCTTGTGGTGCAAAAGGTGGCTGTGGAGACCATCTCTAATCCACATATTTAGTTTAGTGTGGGCATGGGACAGTAGGTGCTGCTGGAGCTTGTTCCATGTGATCGCTTTGGCGTTGTTTGACATGGTGGACACTAATTTGATGATATGCTGCAAAAAAGAAAAGGTCACATACACTAACGTGGTAGTTCTCAAACTTTTTTTTTTTAACAAACTCCCCCTTGTCCTCACCATGAGTCTGCCATTTTTGCTTTTTGTGTTTTACAGTATCACCGCGGAAGGGCTGCAGCAACATGCCGACAGAAAAAGTGGGTATTCGGCATATTAGGAGTGCGTGATCGCCAGAAACGGCTGGTTGCGGAGAAGGCGGCAGGAAAACCTCCTTCTGGTTGTCTCTCTGAACAAGGCAGATTTTGACTTGACTTTTGGGCACTTTTTAACTTTTTTCATGCAGGACAATGCATCCGTGTACTGTGGAGAATGACTTTTCATTTCTCTCTCTCTCTCTCTCTTTCTTTCTCTCTCTCTTTCTCTCTCTCTCTCTCTCTCTCTCTCTCTCTCTCTCTCTTTCTTTCTCTCTCTCTTTCTCTCTCTCTCTCTCTCTCTCTCTCTCTCTCTCTCTCTCTCTCTCTCTGTGATCTGCCTTTGGATATTTTTGGTAATTAAAATGTTGTTGTACCCAATCTGGTATTTCGGTTGTATTGATGACATTCGGAAAATACACAATGCTGTGATTTGACTTGGTTTATATAAATCATTTGTATTGTAGTAGTATATTACACACTGGTTAATAGTATAGTTATGATTGTGATGTCATGACTTTACAATAAGAGGCAAAGAAAACTTTAATCATAATTTCTTCTCTAAGTATATATTAACACATTCTGAATATCACATCTTTATACATTAATTAATGGTATGTTAATCATTAATATACCATGACTCATATGGTGACTCAAAAGATTTTGCTAAGTAATACGTTAATTCATCATGAATATGCTTGTTCATACATTAACTCATGGTGTAGTAATCATTATAATGTCATAACTGCAGAATAAGGGGCAACTTATCATGAGTCAGACATGAATTATTTTCAGAGTATGTATTAATACACTAGGAATATCTCTTGTTCATACATTAATTCATGATATATTAATAGTTTCATGACTCATGATATATTAATCATTAGTACATACATGAGTCATATGTTAATTCATCATGAATCAGACCATGATTCCAACATGATTCCAACATGATTCATGTACCCTTATTGTAAAGTGTTACCCTGACTGTTGAGTTTTTTAAAGCATACTGGGACATTTTATCTGATGATTTTATTGATGTTTTTAACAAAAGCCTGGCTGAAGGGTCCCTGCCACAGTCCTGCCGCAGACCGGTTTTGGCTCTCCTGCCAAAGAAAGGAAACCTCCAGGAAATAATGAACTGGCGCCCTGTGTTCCTCCTTTGCGTGGATTATAAGATCTTGTCAAAGGTCCTGGCTAACAGGCTGAGGGAAGCTATGGGGCAGGTCATCCACCGGGACCAGACCTACTGCATCCCCGGTAGGTCAATGGTAGACAATGTCTACCTCATTCGGGATGTTTTTGAGGTCTCCAGCTCTTTGGACGTCAACGCTGGTCTGATTTCACTAGACCAGGAAAATGCAGTCGACCGTGTTGAACACAGCTTCCTCTGGAAAACCATGAGGAAGTTTGGGTTCAGCGCAGGTTTTATTGCCAAGATCCAGGTATTGTACAGTGACATTGAAAGTATACTGAAATTTAATGGCAGTTTGTGTGATCCTTTTATGGTCCGTAGAGGCATCCGGCAGGGGTGCGCCCTGTCCGGAATGCTCTACGCACTCTACCTGGAGCCACTCCTCTGTAAGATCTGCACTCGCATTGATGGCCTGATTTTACCTGGTTTTAATAAGAACATTGTTTTATCCGCATATGCGGATGATGTCATTGTTTTTATTAAAAACCAGACTCACATTGACATTTTAAAAGTTTTAACCAATTTGTTTAACCATCTGTCATCAGCAAATTTAAACTGGTCAAAAAGCGAGGCCCTAGCTGTTGGCAGATGGTGTGGCAGCCTCCCAGTTCTTCCCCAGTGGCTCCCATGGAAAAGGGATGGCCTAAAGTACCTGGGGAAGAATAACAAAAAAAACTGGGAGGACGTCACCGAAAAAATAGAAAACAAATTGAATTAATGGAAATGGAAATGCTCCCTCAGATGTCATATTGAGGTAGAGTAGTAGTGCTCAACAATTTAGTTGCGTCTCTCCTGTGGCACCACCTCGCTACCATAGACCCCCCTGCAGGTTTCCTCTTTTTTATCAAAGTGTTTTTAAGTCCTGGGCCCTTTTAAAAAGCAGTCCAAGCAAAAGCTCTGACTCTCTGTTCTGGTTGTTAAAGGAACCATTGGTGCATGGAGCCAGACTGGACGTCTCCGGCGGAGCCACGCCTGGGCTGACGATGGCGCTGCTCCGCACCAGCACGCTGCTGCTTCGGCAGCTGGTGGACGTGGCGGGGCCGGAGCTGTCGGATGCCCGGGTTGTGGGTTCTCTGCTGGGTGTCCGGTCCACCAGGGTGTGCCAGAAGATTCTACAGCTGTGGAGGCAGAGACTCTCGGGGAGAGAGAGGGGTCTCCTCATGGTCTTCGCCAGAGGGACTGAACCTGACCAAGAAGATCCCTTCCCAGAACTGTACATCCATCCCGACCTCGGAGACCGTGGCGGACCTCTCCTCGAGAGTCATCGACCTCCGCACCGCAGACAAGAAGGAACTGTACAGGAACTGTGTCAAGGCCATAAATAAAGACAGACTGTGTGACAGAGCTCCCACTGTGTGGACCAGTAAACTGAGAGGAGACCACCAGCCACAGTGGAGAGCTCTGTACAAACCTCCCCTGAAGAAGAGGACAGCCGACCTCCAGTGGAGAATACTACACGGAGCCTTCGCCTCAAACGCTTTCATCTCCCACGTCGAGCCCGCTGTGTCAGACCAGTGCCCGTTTTGTAATTTTAGAGAAACAGTGTTTCATGTTCATGTTTAGCGAGTGTAGAAGACTGTCAGGTCTCTTCACTGTTTTAGCCGATGTTTTTAAACTGTCCAATGAGTTTTTTAGCATTCCAGTTTTTATTAATGGGGTCAAATATAGGAAAGAAAAAAAGAAAAAACTCAGTTACTAAATTTTATCATTGGGGAAAAGAAGCTGGTAATTTAAACATCTAGGAAAAATAAGACAGAGGGGAGGGTTAGAACCAGCCTCAGTCTGGTTAGGGTTAGGGTTAGAACCAGCCTCAGTCTGGTTAGGGTTAGGGTTAGAACCAGCCTCAGTCTGGTTAGGGTTAGGGTTAGAACCAGCCTCAGTCTGGTTAGGGTTAGAACCACGCACTGTACAAGATGACATGCTTGTTTTTACAGATTATCTCTGGCTGAACATGTTCACCATCTTGTTTTGTATTGTTTTTAAATGTATGTTTTTATTTTTTATAACTACAGAACACTATTTATTTATTGTATGTGTGAATCACTAAACATGAATAAATGTCATTGTAAAAATAAAATCTTCTTCCTCATCTTCAGCCATATTTGTATGGATTTCATTGGCATTGCTTGTTAATCATCAATGAGTTTTAAGGATTACGTCACCCAGTCTCTGTATATATTTTATATATATACAGTACATATACTGTATATACTCTATATATAGTACATGTACTGTATATATTCTATATATACAGTACACGTACTATATATACTATCTCTCTCTCTCTCTCTCTCTCTCTCTCTCTCTCTCTCTCTCTCTCTCTCTCTCTCTCTCTCTCTCTCTCTATATATATATATATATATATATATATATATATATATATATATATATACATATATGTACTGTATATACTCTCTCTGTATATATAAAAAAAAAAAAAATGTTCCTCTCGCCCCACCTGGGCGGTGTCTCCTTCAGACTCGGGTCCTCTACCAGAGGCCCCTCCCACCTGGGCGGTGTCTCCTTCAGACTCAGGTCCTCTACCATAGACCCCTCCCACCTGGGCGGTGTCTCCTTCAGACTCAGGTCCTCTACCAGAGGCCCCTCCCACCTGGGCGGTGTCTCCTTCAGACTCGGGTCCTCTACCAGAGGTCTGGGAGCCTGAGGGTTCTGTGCAGGATCTTAGCTGTTCCTAACAATGTTCTCTTTTGGACACAGATCTCTGATGTTGTTCCTGGTATCTGCTGGAGACATTGTCCCAGCTTGGGGGTCACTGCCCCTAGTGCCCCCATCACTACTGGTACCACTGTTGCCTTCACACTCCACATTTTCTCTAACTCCTCTTTCTGCCCTTGGTATTTCTCTTCTCTTCTCATGTTCTTTCTTTCTCATGTTGCTATCACTGGGGACTGCTACATCTATCACCACCACTGTCTTCTCATGTTCATCCACCACCACTATGTCAGGCTGATTGGCCATCACCATCTTGTCAGTCTGGATCTGGAAGTCCCACAGGATCTTGGCCTGTTTGTTCTCTGTCACCTTTGGGGGGTTCTCCCATCTTGACCCTTGACCTCCAGTCCATACTCTTTACAGATGTTCCTGTACAGTATGTCCTCTACCTGGTTATGCCTCTCCATGTATGCCTTACCTGCCACCATCTTACACCTGTTGTGATGTGCTGGACTGTTTCAGGGGCTTCTCTACACAGCCTACACCTGGGGTCCTGTCTGATGTGGTAGACCCCGGCCTCTATTGCTCTGGTGTTCAGGGCTTATTCTTGTGCAGCCATAAGTAGTGTCTCTGTGCTGTCCTTTAGTCCAGCCTTTTCCAGACACTGGTATGTCTTTTCCATATCAGCCACTTCCTCAATTTGTCGATGGTACACGCCATGCAAGGGTTTGTCCCTCCATGATAGCCCCTCTGGTTCCTCGATCTTACTGGGCTTTTGTTGCCTGAGGCATTCACTTAGCAGTTGGTCATTGGGGGCCATTTTCTTGATGTATTCCTGGAGGTTCGCCGTTTCCTCCTGGACAGTAGTTCTGACACTTACTAGTCCTCGGCCCCCTTCCTTTCGCTTAGTGTACAGCCTCAGGACACTGGACTTGGGGTGAAACCCTCCATGCATGGTAAGGAGTTTCCTTGTATATATATATATATATATATATATATTTAATTCAATTCAATTTTATTTATTAAGCCCTAAATCACAACAAAGTTGTCTCAGAGGGCTTTACAAAAACACAATCAACTACAGAAATATATGAAAAGTCCCAGGCATCCCCTGTCCTTAGACCCTCCCCCTGTCCTTAGACCCTCCCCCTGTCCTTAGACCCTCCTTCTCGGCAAGAAAAAACTTCCAAACCCAGTGGGAAAAAGAA
The DNA here is from genome assembly GCA_020466265.1 of Siphamia tubifer. NCBI lineage: Eukaryota > Metazoa > Chordata > Actinopteri > Kurtiformes > Apogonidae > Siphamia > Siphamia tubifer. The sequence goes on from CM035796.1 coordinate 50,901,254, forward strand.
GAAATCTTGAGGAGAACCACATTGAAGGACAGATCCACTCCCATGGACGGACAGACTATAGATGAACATCCATGTATAAATGAAGGGGGGGGGGGGCTGGTCCAGACAGGCAGGGGCGGTGATCCGGCACAGGTCGGCAGAGGCGAGACACTGCAGATCCTGTCGTCCATGGCTCCCATGCAGACACTGTCAGGAGAGCCACCATTCCCCCCAGGGGGGGGGGGGGGGGCGATGGACCGCCACCACCGGCCCCGGCCCGCACCAGAGCGCCCGCGGACAAAATTGGAGCGGGAACACCAGCTCCGGCCCGCACCGGAGCCACAGCGACCGCGGCCCACGCCGAAGCGACACCCCCCCCCCGCAGCCCCGGGGCCGCATGGTTCGGACATGCTTTGGCGAGGTGTCCTTCCTCACCGCAGCCAAAACATTTATTTTGAGATGACGTGGCGAACAACATGTAGTCAAAATTTTCGAACCGGCAGTTGAACTCCTCCGTCCTGTTGTTGAGGATCATGAACAGCTGTCTTCGGTGGGACACTACGTGCATCAGTAGAGGTGACTTGCACCCAGACAGGATTTTCCTGATGGGGGAAATCACCCTACCGTGCTTAGACAGCTGGTCGAACAGGAAATCGTTGCTTACGAAGGGGGGCACGTTTGCAAGAATGACCTGTGTTGCGGGCTGAACGAGATACCTGCTTGTTCAACCCATTAACGGTGAGCCCCGCCTCCACCAGCTGATTCACCTGGTCAACCCGCTCCAAAAACAGGACCATGGCCCTGTTCATGCGACCAATAATGTCCCCCACAGCTAAAGCGACATCCTCCACGCTGCACGCAGACCTGGCACCGAACCTGATGTCGTGTCTGTGTGACAGCGAAGTGACAGGACTGGACACCAGGGTGACTAGTCATGAACAGACTTGGTATGAAAGATATGTTATAAAAATGACAGAAACAGGTGTGAGAGAGAGAAAGAGAAGAAAGAACTCAGTGTCTGAGAACTCAGTATATATATATATATATATATATATATATATATATATATATATATATATATATATAGTACATATACGGTATATACTCTATTTATACAGTACATGTACTGCATATACTCTCTCTCTCTCTCTCTCTCTCTCTCTCTCTATATATATATATATATATATATATATATATATATATATATATATATATATATATATATATATATATATATATATATATATATATATTATCATTCTTATTCTTATTATTTTCATTATTATCATTATTATTATTATTATTATTATTATTATTATTATTATTATTATTATTATTATTATTATTATTATTATTATTATTATTATTATTATTATCATTATTATTATTATTATTATTATTATTATTATTATTATTATTATTATTATTATTATTATTATTATTATTATTATCACTAACTGTTATTGAATCCCTAATTTGACCTTTTTTATCTTTTTCACTGCTTTTCTTTTCCTGCTCTCCCCGCTCCTTCCTTCTTTCATCTTCACTCACTTCTCCCTCCTCACCCTGTTCTCCTCCTTCCTCACTCCTTTCTCCTTTCTCTCCTCCATCCACCTGTTCTTTATCTCTATCTCCCTCTACACTTTTCTCCCTCATCTGTTTGTTATCTATTTCCTTCAACACATTATTTTCTCCTCCTTCCTGCACCTCCAACCTCTCTCCACTCAGGTGTCTCCTCCATCTCAGTCGCCAGATCAGCTGATCCGGTGACACCGCCGGCCGGTCGGCCCCCCTCCCCTCTTCCCGGACAACTTCTAATAAGATGTCCTTCAGCCCCACACCCAAAACACTTCATATTATCAGTGGAAACATGCACAGTGTAATCAAAACCATCTATTTTATATTTTAACACCAAGTTTAAGCTGTCACTGCCACCGTTCAGCGCCATCAACACTTTCCTTCAGAATGAGACGACGTGCTTCAGCTGTTGTGACTTACATCCTAATGGGATGAGTTTTACAGGTGACAGTAGCTTCCCATGTCGAGCTAGCTCTCTAGCCAGCCAATCACTAGCTAGGAAAGGCGGGCAGTTCGAGATGATAACTCTTTTTGCCGGATTAACTAGTGACAGTGCAGGAATCAAAGTATCTCTAACCACCACCCCGTGTTCAATCACCTGGTTCACCTTTTCCACACTATCGAGAAAAACCACCACCGCGCTGTTCATCTGTGAAGCCGACTTGACACTGTTAAAACCAACTAGTTCCCCTATAGCTAAGCTAACTTAACTCCCCTATAGCTAAGCTAACTTAACTCCCCTATAGCTAAGCTAACTTAACTCCCCTATAGTAAGCTAATTTAACTCCCCTATAGCTAAGCTAACTTAACTCCCCTATAGTAAGCTAATTTAACTCCCCTATAGCTAAGCTAACTTAACTCCCCTATAGTAAGCTAACTTAACTCCCCTATAGTAAGCTAACTTAACTCCCCTATAGCTAAGCTAACCTCTACTGAACAGCTGATCGACGGTGTCAGCCTAACGGCGTGACGCCGCGTCAGCTGTTCTAACCCCGGGCTAGCCATGTTACCAGCCCCGCTGGATAACCGGTTCACCTCCTACCCCCACTACTACACCTACCCCCCTACACTACACCCCCCCACAACACAATATTAACAACAAACACCCACCACCAAGAAAAGTAGAAATAACCACCAAAAAAACAGAAAAAACCTCAGAGAAACACACACAATCGCTCAGCTCAGCAGACCCACTCACTTCCGGTAGAGAGAGAGAGGGAGAGATAGAGAGAGAGAGAGAAAGAGAAAGAGAGAGAGGGAGAGAGAGAAAGAGAGAGAGGGAGAGATAGAGAGAGAAAGAGAGAGAGGGAGAGAAAGAAAGAGGGAGAGAGAGAAAGAGAGAGAGGGAGAGAGAGAGAGAGAGAAGGAAAGAGAGAAAGAGAGAGAGGGAGAGAGAAACTGTAATATTACAGTTTATTACAGTTTATTACAGTTTATTACAGTTTATTACAGTTTATTACAGTTTATTACAGTTTATTACAGTTTATTACTGGTTATTACAGTTTATTACAGTTTATTACAGTTTATTACAGTTTATTACAGTTTATTACAGTTTATTACTGGTTATTACAGTTTATTACAGTTTATTACAGTTTATTACAGTTTATTACGGTTTATTACAGTTTATTACAGTTTATTAGTGGTTATTACAGTTTATTACAGTTTATTACAGTTTATTACTGGTTATTACAGTTTATTACAGTTTATTACAGTTTATTACAGTTTATTACTGGTTATTACAGTTTATTACAGTTTATTACAGTTTATTACAGTTTATTACTGGTTATTACAGTTTATTACAGTTTATTACAGTTTATGACAGTTTATGACAGTTTATTACAGTTTATGACAGTTTATTACAGTTTATTACAGTTTATTACTGGTTATTACAGTTTATTACAGTTTATTAGTGGTTATTACAGTTTATTACAGTTTATGACAGTTTATGACAGTTTATTACAGTTTATTACAGTTTATTAGTGGTTATTACAGTTTATCACAGTTTATGACAGTTTATTACAGTTTATTACTGGTTATTACTGGTTATTACAGTTTATTACAGTTTATTACAGTTTATTACAGTTTATTACAGTTTATTACTGGTTATTACTGGTTATTACAGTTTATTACAGTTTATTAGTGGTTATTACAGTTTATTACAGTTTATTACAGTTTATGACAGTTTATTACAGTTTATTACAGTTTATTACAGTTTATTACAGTTTATTACAGTTTATTACTGGTTATTACAGTTTATTACAGTTTATTACAGTTTATTACAGTTTATGACAGTTTATTACGGTTTATTACAGTTTATTACAGTTTATTAGTGGTTATTACAGTTTATTACAGTTTATTACAGTTTATTACAGTTTATTACTGGTTATTACAGTTTATTACAGTTTATTACAGTTTATTACAGTTTATTACTGGTTATTACAGTTTATTACAGTTTATTACAGTTTATGACAGTTTATTACAGTTTATTACAGTTTATTACAGTTTATTACAGTTTATTACAGTTTATGACAGTTTATTACAGTTTATGACAGTTTATTACAGTTTATTACAGTTTATTACTGGTTATTACAGTTTATTACAGTTTATTAGTGGTTATTACAGTTTATTACAGTGTATTAAGGTTTATTAGTGGTTATTACAGTTTATGACAGTTTATTACAGTTTATTACAGTTCCTTCAACTGGTTATTACAGTTTATTACTGGTTATTACTGGTTATTACAGTTTATTACTGGTTATTACAGTTTATTACAGTTTATTAGTGGTTATTACTGGTTATTACAGTTTATTACAATTTATTACAGTTCCTTCAACTGGTTATTACAGTTTATTACTGGTTATTACTGGTTATTACAGTTTATTACTGGTTATTACAGTTTATTAAAGTTTATTACAGTTTATTACAGTTCCTTCAACTGGTTATTACAGTTTATTACTGGTTATTACAGTTTATTACTGGTTATTACTGGGTATTACAGTTTATTACAGTTTATTACAGTTATTACAGTTTATTACAGTTTATTACTGGTTATTACAGTTTATTACTGGTTATTACAGTTTATTAAAGTTTATTACTGGTTATTACAGTTCCTTCAACTGGTTATTACAGTTTATTACTAGGTATTACTGGTTATTACAGTTTATTACTGGTTATTACAGTTCCTTCAACTGGTTATTACAGTTTATTACTGGTTATTACAGTTTATTACAGTTTATTACTGGTTATTACAGTGTATTACAGTTTATTACAGTTTATTACAGTTTATTTCAGTTATTACAGTTTTTTACTGGTTATTACAGTTTATTATAGTTTATTACTGGTTATTACAGTTTATTACAGTTTATTACTGGTTATTACTGGTATTACAGTTTATTACAGTTTATTACTGGTTATTACAGTTTATTACTGGTTATTACTGGTTATTAAAGTTTATTACTGGTTATTACAGTTTATTACTGGTTATTACAGTTTATTACAGTTTATTACTGGTTATTACTGGTTATTACAGTTTATTAATGGTTATTACAGTTTATTACAGTTTATTACTGGTTATTACAGTTTATTACAGTTTATTACAGTTTATTACGGGTTATTACAGTTTATTACTGGTTATTACAGTTTATTACAGTTTATTACAGTTTATTACGGGTTATTACAGTTTATTACTGGTTATTACAGTTTATTACAGTTTATTACAGTTTATTACGGGTTATTACAGTTTATTACTGGTTATTACAGTTTATTACAGTTTATTACAGTTTATTACAGTTTATTACGGGTTATTACAGTTTATTACTGGTTATTACAGTTTATTACAGTTTATTACAGTTATTACAGTTTATTACAGTTTATTAGTGGTTATTACAGTTTATTACAGTTTATTAGTGGTTATTACAGTTTATTAGTGGTTATTACAGTTTATGACAGTTTATGACAGTTTACTACAGTTTATTACAGTTTATTACAGTTTATTAGTGGTTATTACAGTTTATTAGTGGTTATTACAGTTTATTAAGGTTTATTAGTGGTTATTACAGTTTATTACTGGTTATTACAGTTTATTAAAGTTTATTACTGGTTATTACAGTTCCTTCAACTGGTTATTACAGTTTATTACTAGGTATTACTGGTTATTACAGTTTATTACTGGTTATTACAGTTCCTTCAACTGGTTATTACAGTTTATTACTGGTTATTACAGTTTATTACAGTTTATTACAGTTTATTACAGTTTATTACAGTTTATTACAGTTATTACAGTTTTTTACTGGTTATTACAGTTTATTATAGTTTATTACTGGTTATTACAGTTTATTACAGTTTATTACTGGTTATTACTGGTATTACAGTTTATTACAGTTTATTACTGGTTATTACAGTTTATTACTGGTTATTACAGTTTATTACAGTTTATTAGTGGTTATTACTGGTTATTACAGTTTATTACAGTTTATTACAGTTCCTTCAACTGGTTATTACAGTTTATTACTGGTTATTACTGGTTATTACAGTTTATTGGTGGTTATTACAGTTTATTACAGTTTATTACTGGTTATTACAGTTTATTACTGGTTATTACAGTTTATTACAGTTTATTACAGTTTACTACAGTTCCTTCAACTGGTTATTACAGTTTATTACTGGGTATTACAGTTTATTACAGTTTATTACTGGTTATTACAGTTTATTACTGGTTATTACAGTTTATTAAAGTTTATTACTGGTTATTACAGTTCCTTCAACTGGTTATTACAGTTTATTACTGGTTACTACAGTTTACTACAGTTTATTACAGTTTATTACAGTTTATTACAGTTTATTACAGTTATTACAGTTTTTTACTGGTTATTACAGTTTATTATAGTTTATTACAGTTCCTTCAACTGGTTATTACAGTTTATTACAGTTTATTACTGGTTATTACAGTTTATTACTGGTTATTACAGTTTATTAAAGTTTATTACTGGTTATTACAGTTCCTTCAACTGGTTATTACTGGTTATTACAGTTTACTACAGTTTATTACAGTTTATTACAGTTTATTACAGTTTATTACAGTTTATTACAGTTTATTACAGTTTATTACTGGTTATTAC
>CM035796.1:50915427-50942927 GCA_020466265.1 Siphamia tubifer
GTGCACTGATTCAAATGATCCATCATGGTGAGTGTCACTGAGATGAGAATACTCATTTATCATGTGATGGATGAGAGGCTCCACTGGCTGAACCTGTTCTATGTTCATGTGTTTATAACTGTTCATGGTGTTATAACTGTTCATGTGTTTATAACTGTTCATGTTATTATAACTGTTCATGTGTTTATAACTGTTCATGTTATTATAACTGTTCATGTGTTTATAACTGTTCATGTGTTTATAACTGTTCATGTTATTATAACTGTTCATGTTACTATAACTGTTCATGTGTTTATAACTGTTCATGTGTTTATAACTGTTCATGTGTTTATAACTGTTCATGTGTCTATAACTGTTCATGTGTTTATAACTGTTCATGTGTCTATAACTGTTCATGTGTTTATAACTGTTCATGTTATTATAACTGTTCATGTGTTTATAACTGTTCATGTTATTATAACTGTTCATGTGTTTATAACTATTCATGTGTTTATAACTGTTCATGTGTTTATAACTGTTCATGTGTTTATAACTGTTCATGTGTTTATAACTGTTCATGTGTTTATAACTGTTCATGTTATTATAACTGTTCATGTTACTATAACTGTTCATGTGTCTATAACTGTTCATGTGTTTATAACTGTTCATGTTATTATAACTGTTCATGTGTCTATAACTGTTCATGTGTTTATAACTGTTCATGTGTTTATAACTGTTCATGTGTTTATAACTGTTCATGTGTCTATAACTGTTCATGTGTCTATAACTGTTCATGTTATTATAACTGTTCATGTGTCTATAACTGTTCATGTGTTTATAACTGTTCATGTGTTTATAACTGTTCATGTGTTTATAACTGTTCATGTGTTTATAACTGTTCATGTGTTTATAACTGTTCATGTGTCTATAACTGTTCATGTGTTTATAACTGTTCATGTGTTTATAACTGTTCATGTGTCTATAACTGTTCATGTGTCTATAACTGTTCATGTTATTATAACTGTTCATGTTATTATAACTGTTCATGTGTTTATAACTGTTCATGTGTCTATAACTGTTCATGTGTTTATAACTGTTCATGTGTTTATAACTGTTCATGTTATTATAACTGTTCATGTGTTTATAACTGTTCATGTGTTTATAACTGTTCATGTGTTTATAACTGTTCATGTGTTTATAACTGTTCATGTGTTTATAACTGTTCATGTGTCTATAACTGTTCATGTGTTTATAACTGTTCATGTGTTTATAACTGTTCATCGTGTTATAACTGTTCATGTGTCTATAACTGTTCATGTTATTATAACTGTTCATGTTATTATAACTGTTCATGTTATTATAACTGTTCATGTTATTATAACTGTTCATGTTATTATAACTGTTCATGTTATTATAACTGTTCATGTGTTTATAACTGTTCATGTTATTATAACTGTTCATGTGTTTATAACTGTTCATGTGTCTATAACTGTTCATGTTATTATAACTGTTCATGTGTTTATAACTGTTCATGTGTTTATAACTGTTCATGTGTTTATAACTGTTCATGTGTTTATAACTGTTCATGTGTTTATAACTGTTCATGTGTTTATAACTGTTCATGTTATTATAACTGTTCATGTGTCTATAACTGTTCATGTTATTATAACTGTTCATGTGTCTATAACTGTTCATGTTATTATAACTGTTCATGTTATTATAACTGTTCATGTGTTTATAACTGTTCATGTGTCTATAACTGTTCATGTTATTATAACTGTTCATGTGTTTATAACTGTTCATGTGTTTATAACTGTTCATGTTATTATAACTGTTCATGTGTTTATAACTGTTCATGTGTTTATAACTGTTCATGTGTTTATAACTGTTCATGTGTTTATAACTGTTCATGTGTTTATAACTGTTCATGTGTTTATAACTGTTCATGTTATTATAACTGTTCATGTGTCTATAACTGTTCATGTTATTATAACTGTTCATGTGTCTATAACTGTTCATGTTATTATAACTGTTCATGTTATTATAACTGTTCATGTGTTTATAACTGTTCATGTGTCTATAACTGTTCATGTTATTATAACTGTTCATGTGTTTATAACTGTTCATGTGTTTATAACTGTTCATGTTATTATAACTGTTCATGTGTTTATAACTGTTCATGTGTCTATAACTGTTCATGTTATTATAACTGTTCATGTGTTTATAACTGTTCATGTGTTTATAACTGTTCATGTGTTTATAACTGTTCATGTTATTATAACTGTTCATGTGTTTATAACTGTTCATGTTATTATAACTGTTCATGTGTTTATAACTGTTCATGTTATTATAACTGTTCATGTGTTTATAACTGTTCATGTGTCTATAACTGTTCATGTTATTATAACTGTTCATGTGTTTATAACTGTTCATGTGTTTATAACTGTTCATGTTATTATAACTGTTCATGTGTTTATAACTGTTCATGTGTTTATAACTGTTCATGTGTTTATAACTGTTCATGTGTTTATAACTGTTCATGTGTTTATAACTGTTCATGTTATTATAACTGTTCATGTGTCTATAACTGTTCATGTTATTATAACTGTTCATGTGTCTATAACTGTTCATGTTATTATAACTGTTCATGTTATTATAACTGTTCATGTGTTTATAACTGTTCATGTGTCTATAACTGTTCATGTTATTATAACTGTTCATGTGTTTATAACTGTTCATGTGTTTATAACTGTTCATGTTATTATAACTGTTCATGTGTTTATAACTGTTCATGTGTTTATAACTGTTCATGTGTTTATAACTGTTCATGTTATTATAACTGTTCATGTGTCTATAACTGTTCATGTTATTATAACTGTTCATGTGTTTATAACTGTTCATGTTATTATAACTGTTCATGTGTTTATAACTGTTCATGTTATTATAACTGTTCATGTGTTTATAACTGTTCATGTGTTTATAACTGTTCATGTGTTTATAACTGTTCATGTTATTATAACTGTTCATGTGTCTATAACTGTTCATGTTATTATAACTGTTCATGTGTCTATAACTGTTCATGTTATTATAACTGTTCATGTGTTTATAACTGTTCATGTGTTTATAACTGTTACTGAAACTGTGAGTATTAGTACTGTTACTGAAGCTGTGAGTATTAGTACTGTTACTGAAACTGTGAGCATTAGTACTGTTACTGAAACTAAGTATTAGTACTGTGACTAAAACTGTGACCATTAGTACTGTTACTGAAGCTGTGAGTATTAGTATTGTTACTGAAACTGAGTATTAGTACTGTGACTAAAACTGTGAGGATTAGTACTTTGAGTAAAACTGTGAGTATTAGTACTGTTACTGAAACTGTGAGTATTAGTACTGTGACTAAAACTGTGAGTATTAGTACTGTTACTGAAACTGTGAGTATTAGTACTGTGACTAAAACTGTGAGTATTAGTACTGTTACTGAAACTGTGAGTATTAGTACTGTGACTAAAACTGTGAGTATTAGTACTGTTACTGAAACTGTGAGCATTAGTACTGTTACTGAAACTGTGAGTATTAGTACTGTGACTAAAACTGTGAGTATTAGTACTGTTACTGAAACTGTGAGTATTAGTACTGTGACTAAAACTGTGAGTATTAGTACTGTTACTGAAACTGTGAGGATTAGTACTGTGACTAAAACTGTGAGTATTAGTACTGTTACTGAAACTGTGAGTATTAGTACTGTTTCTAAAACAGTGAGCATTAGTACTGTTACTGAAACTGAGTATTAGTACTGTTACTGAAACTGAGCATTAGTACTGTTACTGAAACTGTGAGTATTAGTACTGTGACTAAAACTGTGAGTATTAGTACTGTTACTAAAACTGTGAGCATTAGTACTGTTACTGAAACTGTGAGTATTAGTACTGTGACTAAAACTGTGAGTATTAGTACTGTTACTGAAACTGTGAGCATTAGTACTGTTACTGAAACTGTGAGTATTAGTACTGTGACTAAAACTGTGAGTATTAGTACTGTTACTGAAACTGTGAGTATTAGTACTGTGACTAAAACTGTGAGTATTAGTACTGTTACTGAAACTGTGAGGATTAGTACTGTGACTAAAACTGTGAGTATTAGTACTGTTACTGAAACTGTGAGTATTAGTACTGTTACTAAAACAGTGAGCATTAGTACTGTTACTGAAACTGAGTATTAGTACTGTTACTGAAACTGTGAGTATTAGTACTGTGACTAAAACTGTGAGTATTAGTACTGTTACTGAAACTGAGCATTAGTACTGTTACTGAAACTGTGAGTATTAGTACTGTGACTAAAACTGTGAGTATTAGTACTGTTACTAAAACTGTGAGCATTAGTACTGTTACTGAAACTGTGAGTATTAGTACTGTGACTAAAACTGTGAGTATTAGTACTGTTACTGAAACTGTGAGTATTAGTACTGTGACTAAAACTGTGAGTATTAGTACTGTTACTGAAACTGAGCATTAGTACTGTTACTGAAACTGAGTATTAGTACTGTTACTGAAACTGATAAGTTTAAAAGTTTATTCAATTGACAAATACACACAGAGAAAACCTTTGATGTCATTTCATCTCAGCTGAGATGGGGTGAGGACCAAGAGAAGGCAGAAAAGTAACGCGGCTTCTCGTTCTGAATTCAAATGGAACTCACTTCCCGGTTCCTCGTCTGGGCGAAGAGTTTTGTTTAAACCACAAGCACACATGTGGTTAAATGGGATTGGTAGGTTGGGGGAGCGTCATATTACACAGTTTCATGAAAACACCTCATTGGTCAAATTGCCTCTAAGGCGTGACCCCTTCATAGGCGGGAAAATACTAAGCTGAGACAAAGGAATTCTTAACATTCCTTAGTTCACTTAGTAGAAAATTTCTACTTCAGGAATTCAAAATACATACATACTGGTATATTTACTTCACAAAAACTGTGAGCATTAGTACTGTTACAGAAACTGTGAGTATTAGTACTGTGACTAAAACTCAATTCAATTCAATTCAATTTTATTTATAAAGCCCTAAATCACAACAACGTCGTCTCAGAGGGCTTTACAAAAACATAATCAACTACAGAAATACATGAAAAGTCCCAGGCATCCCCTGTCCTTAGACCCTCCCCCTGTCCTTAGACCCTCCCCCTGTCCTTAGACCCTCCTTCTCGGCAAGAAAAAACTTCCAAACCCAGTGGGAAAAAGAAGAAATCTTGAGGAGAACCACATTGAAGGACAGATCCACTCCCATGGACGGACAGACTATAGATGAACGTCCATGTATAAATGAAGGAGGGGGGGCTGGTCCAGACAGGCAGGGGCGGTGGTCCGGGGTCACGGGTCAGCACAGGCGAGATACTGTAAGCATTACTACTGTTACTAAAACTGTGAGTGCTTCCAACAGACGTGAAGACCTGGGTCAAAGAACATGAGCCACCAGCGGGTCATGCAGCTGCCAAGCTGGCCTTGCAGTACCTGAACACGCATAGGGGAGGACCAGCTTGACACGGCACCAACCCATCACATCACTTGGGGTTCCAGCAACCCCAAACGAGGCAAGGAAAGGGAGTGACCAATGTAGAACCAACAGGCGACCCCCGCACTGCTCCAAACCAACAAATATCTAGTAAGGACTGTGTTTGTTTTTATTGTCAAGAGACAGGCCATAAAGCTTCAGTGTGTCCTATACGCAAGGCTAAGGCTAAGGTGTCAGGCACTTGCTATCCACCTTGTTTAGAAGCAGGAATAAATGAACTTGAGGTGAAGGCCAGACACAAGCCTTTGAATATTAATGGACAGCAGCTCACTGCACTGCTGGATACCGGTAGTTTTATCTCACTGGTAAAAGACCCATAGGCGGTGTAGACTTTAGCTGCAAAACAGACATTTTGTGTGTACGTGGGGATAAGCATCCGTACCCCAAAGCAGACTTAACCATCACGATTAATGGACAACCATACCTGCTGACTGTTGGTGTGGTAAAGAACCTTCCAGTGGATGCAATTCTGGGATGGGATGTACCTGTGTTAATGGTCTTATTGTATGAATGTGAACTGGCTGCAGAAAATGACTCGGGGGTGGGGGGGGGCGGGTGATGTAACAGTGTCTTGTCCTATTGTGACAGCTTTCGCCTGTCAGCCTAGGCGAAAGCTGGTGTTCAACCTCTTCCAGACCTTTACCATAGCCTGTGTGAGGGTGGCACTAAGGGGCCCAGAAAATCCCGACGCCAGTGTCGTTTTGAGAAACAATTACAATTAACACAATCAGATGCCTTGTGGTGTGACAAAATGTGGGATGTGCCTGATAATATTTCTGTGTTGCAGAGGGCAGATAAAACATTTGTTTGTGAAGGTGGTAACTCAACCTAAAGGGAACTGCGGGTGGCAGGAACAGTTTATTGTGGATCATGATGTATTGTATCTGTAATGATGTGAAGCATCTTGTGATCCCTGCTAGCTGTAGAGCCCTTATCATGCACTTGGCACACACACTTCCCTGGGCGGGGCATCTTGGGCATCATAAAACATACATGCGTGTCAGTTCACGTTTCTATTGGCCTTCACTGTACACAGACATTCAGAAATACTGCTCCACATGCCCCACGTGCCAGAAAACATGCACCATATGCAAATCTGACAGAGCCTGTTTGCAACAATTACCAGTCATTTCCACACCATTCCGCAGGATTGTCAAGGACATTGTTGGCCCTCTAACAAAGAGCAGCGGAGGCCATCAATACATCCTGGTCATCTGTGACTATGCCACACGATTTCCTGAGGCTTTTCCCCTCTGTACCATCACTGCACCAGCTGTGGTACGAGCACTGATACAACTGTTCTCCAGGGTGGGGATCCCGGATGAAATCCTCACGAACCAGGAAACCAAATTTACATCTCGGTTGATGCAGCTTCTATACAGACAGCTTGGAGTCACCGCACTCAAAACCACCCCTTATCACCCACAGACTGATGGTCTGGTGCTGAGCCATTGTCACGGGGGGACAAACGGTTTTGTTGTCCCGGGCCCAGACACATAGGGGGGCCCAGAATTGGTCCTTCATGAAGATACGATTAATAATTCTGTTTAATTTGGGGGTGAAATGTGATATATTTGCATTCAATAAATGATTTCTGGTTCTTTTGCCTGTATTTTCCTCGAAAATAGAGTCAAGGACACCCCTATATCACCCATAATGTAGATTTGGTCTTTGATTAAAGCATAAAAAAAGCACGGCACTATTTGATCACACGGCTTCAGAAATAAGTCTGCGTGCTCGCTGCCATTATGTACAAATCAGGAGCACGGAAAAGAAAAGACAAGAGCAAAAGAGATGAAGAAGCAACGAGCCTCAGGGGGTCACTCCCTAAATATTTAAAAAAAGATTCAGATAATGCAGCAGGTGGGACAGTTGAACCAGGTAAAGTAAACAGCCTGGTAATGTAGCCTAACCCGTACATGTGATGCACCATTTATAGTTAGAGAAGATACACAGAGTGAAAAGTACAGTCAATGAAACTAGACCAAGAAAATCTAAAGAATAAAACCCACTGTATCTTACACATTACTGTTGAAAGTGTTTAGGTCAGCTTTTGAAAACCTTAACTCAATTCATAATAGTGTTGACAAACGTCCTGGATTTTCCTGATTGTTCCGGATTTTAATGGTCTGTCCTGGAAAAGAATATATACACTTTCCTGGATGGAATGGAGGATTCCATTGAAAAATGTCCCGGATTTTTGTCAGACAGAGGTGGTAACCCTAATTCATAATCCAGTTCCAACCCCAAAAACAGTCGTTTTGGTTTATCTGTTATGGGAACGTCAGCCCTGCTGCAGGTGACGTTGTGAGCAGTGTCTCTGGTTAGGAGTGCTCTCTCTCTCCCTCTCTTATTATTATTAGTATTATTATTAATAATAATAATAATTAAATAATTATTATTAATAATAATAATAATAATAATAGCCTAATAATAACAATATGCAATAATAATGCTTGATTAATAGTCAAATTGAATGTTTTTCAAATGGTTAATTGTGAAATGGTTGATTTTTGACCCCTGGTAATGTTGGGCTACTTTGTAATAAATGTTATTTTATCTCTTATAAACACTGTCGAGGTTGGTAGCTCCAAGGAGGATGAGAGAGAGAAAGCAGAGACTACCAGGGAGGATGAGAGAGAGGCTATCAGTGAGAGAGAGAGAGGAGAGAGAGAAAGCCAAAGTGATGCAGGAGGAGAGGGCCCACTCAGATGATGTTGTCCCGGGCCCAGCCAAAGCTGGCAACGGCCCTGGTCTGGTGGAACGCTTCAGTCAGACTCTGAAACGGATGCTCCAGAAGTTTGTGGATGATACAGGCTGAGACTGGGATCGCTGGCTGCCTTTCCTGTTATTTGCTTACAGGGAAGTACCACAGGCTTCAACAGGATTCTCGCCCTTTGAGTTGCTGTACGGTTGGGATGTCCAAGGCCCATTGAGATCTGCTCCGGAAGGCCTGGGAGGCCCCATCCACCACCACAGCCAACAGAGGAGTTGTGCAATTTGTGCTGGAGATGAGGGAGCGGCTGGCCACGTACCAGGAAGAAGCAGAGGGCAACCTACGTGAGGCCCAGAAACATCAGAAGACCTGGTATGACCAACAGGCTCGGCGACGAGATTTCCAACCTGGCCAGCTGGGATCAGACACCCATCCCCTGACACATCTGCTCCAGAACAAAAGGCACAGCTGTTCAGAGTTTTCCAGGAGACCCCAGCACTTTTTCCTGCTAGCCCAGGAAAAACCACAATGGTGGAGCATGTCATCCAGCTCGAAGATGGACGACCCATTTGACAGCGTCCTTCCAGGGTCCCACAACAGCTCGTGGTGAAGCTGCAACAGGAGGTGGAGAAGATGCTGAAGTTGGGAGTCATCGAACCCTCCAACTCTTAGTGGTGTAGTCCAGTAGTCATCGTGTTCAAAAAGAATGGGTCCCTGCGAATCTGCATTGACTTTCAAAAACTCAACTCCATCTGACGCATACCCAATGCCAAGAATAGATGACCTACTGGAGAAGATCGGTGCAGCCAAGTACATGACTACACTGGACTTGTATGAGGGGTACTGGCAGGTACCACTGGAAAAGTCAAGCAGACCATACACGGTTTTCCAGACACCATTGGGTCTCTTCCAGAGGCTAATGGATAAGGTTCTCCAAGACTGTGGACACTGCAGTGCCGCTTACCTGGATGACGTGGTGATCTTCAGTCACACCTGGGAGGACCACCTGAAACATCTGTCCTTGGTCCTGGGGAAGGTTCAGCTGGCAGGACTAACACTGAATCCAGAAAAGTGTGAGTGGGCGCAGCAGGAGACCAGGTACCTGGGTTATCTGCTGGGTCGAGGAGAGGTACGACCACAGGTGGATAAGGTGGATGCTGTCCGCAATTGCCCTTGTCCTTGTACCAAGAAGGAGGTGCGGCCTTTCCTTGGGTTGGCTGGCTGGTACAGGAGATTTGTACCACAATTTTCCACCACCGCAGCCCCCTCACAGCACTCACGGGCAAAGACCAGAAAAATCCATTCAAGTGATCTACAGAATGTGAAACTGCTTTCTGTACTCTCAAATCTTTCCTATGTTCCTCGCCAGTACTCAAAAGCCTCTGCAGTCAGCCTGGGAGCAGTTCTAGCACAAGGGGAAAGAGGACAGGAGCAACCCATCAATTACTTAAGTCGAAAACTTCAGCCTCGTGACACCAGGTATTCTACGGTGGAGAAAGAAGGTCTGGACATTAAATGGGCATTAGAAAGTTATAAGTATTACTTTCTAGGAAGGGAGTTTGACCTGGAAACTGATCACCGGGCACTCACCTGGATCAACTCTTTGTTTTTTTGGGGTTTTTTTTTCGAACTTCTTTTTATTTTGTTTTCATATCAGTCTTACAGTGCATCAAAAATAATTCTTACATTACCTTAGGTAGAAAAATATGTCAGTCTTAGCATATTCAGAAAGTCCATGGTTTGAAAACATGGTTTACAAGGATCAATTACCCTGCAAATAATAAACATCCATCAAGAAATAGTATAGTTCCGATTACAAGGGAAACACAACAAATACAAACAAAGATAAAATATAATGAAGAAAATATATGTATATGCACATATACATAAACATACATACACTATATTAGGTGAAGATGCAATGCAACTGGAGTCCAATTATTGATAAATATTTCTGACTTTAGATGTAAAACTGCAGTGGTATATTCCATCTGATACACCTCTTGGACTCTATCTCTCCATTGGACTATTGTGGGGGGCTGTGGCTTCAACCAGGAGGCCGTTATAACTTTATTTGCAATTAGGAGCAATGTCCTTAATAATTTTGTCTGGCTATCTTCCAGGGAGTCCTCAGGCATTATGCCAAGTAAAAAATGTATTGGTTCCATTGGTAGGTCAATAGTTAGGCATTGTTTTATTTCTTTTTGTATATTTTTCCAGTATTCTGATAATACCGGACAGTCCCAGAATATATGTGTGTGGTCCCCCAGTAAGCCACAACCCCTCCAGCACTCAGGTGTAGTGTTACTCCACTTTGATGTAACAAGTGGTGTTCTGAAATACCTCACTCTTAACTTCCAACCATATTCCCTCCAACTGGAACTATATGTTACTTTATGACCCTGTTCAAATGAAGTCTCCCACTGTTTATCAGATATTATTGTATTCATCTCCAGTTCTCACTTTTCCTTTATATCCAAATTGTTGTCACTTAGATCTTCTTGTAGTGCCTTATATAAATATGATATAATTTTTTTTGTTACTGCACCTTGAATAAATGAAACAAAAAGATGTTCTATTTTAGATGGTAGGGAACAAAGCTTTTCCCATTCTTTATGTTTCTTTAGGTAATCTCTTATTTGTAAAAATCTGAAAAAGTCTTCATTTGCTAAATCATATTTTTCTTTAAGTTGTTGAAATGACCTTAATACAGTTCCATCAAATAGCTGGCCCAAAATTTCTAAGCCCTTGTCTTTCCATCTTTCAAAACCTTTATCAATTGTTGCTGGTATGAATTCAGTATTTTTAGCTTTGCTTATCACCCTAGATATGGTCATAGGTATATGCATTTTTTTTTCTTACAGTAGACCATACTCTCAGAGTATTTTTGACCCATATGTTTGTAAGCTTTTTCATCCTATCTGTATCTAAGTTAAGGAATGGGAGGGTATTCAATGAGACATCTAGGCATTCAGACTGTTCCATTTCTACCCAAACAGTATCTTTTTCCTGGGACACTCAAGAAGCCATAGCTCGCAGCTGGGCAGCCCAGTAATATTGTTTTAAATTAGGTAAGTTCAGGCCTCCGTTGATTTTTGTACATAGTAGTCTTCTAAACTTAAGTCTTGGTGGTTTACTTTGCCATAAGAATTTGGAAATCCATCTTTCTATAGTGTTAAAGGTAGCTGAGGGGACAAGAATAGGCAGAGACTGGAAGAGAAAGAGCAGTCTAGGGAGGATGTTCATCCTAATGGTCTCCACTCTTCCCATTAAAGAGAATGGCAAAATTTCCCATCTTATAAGATCTGCTTTTATATTATTCATCAACTTCCCATAGTTAGCTGTGAACAGTTGTGATAGATCCGTGGTGAGAATTATTCCCAAGTATCTGAATCTTTGTGCCCAACGAAACTGAAGTCGTCCTGTTAATTGCGTTGGCCACTGCCCCTTTAACATCATAGCTTCAGATTTGGATTCATTAATTTGGTATCCAGAGAGTTCACCATACTCTTTAAGAGTGTTCATTAGAGCAGGTACAGATGTTTTAGGATCACTGATATAAGTTAAAATATCATCAGCATATAATGATATTTTATGTTCTGTATTTCCCATATCCACTATCCCTTTTATTTTCTCATTCTGTCTAATAGCTGCGGCCAAGGGTTCAATGTTAATAGCAAAAAGTAGGGGGCTCAGACAGTCTCCCTGTCTCACTCCTCGTTGTAAATCAAAAAAATCAGAGCAACATCCATTCACTCTAACTCGTGCTTTTGGCTGTTTATAAATAGTTGTGATCCATTTTATACATTTTGAGTTAAACCCCATCTCTGATAATGTCTTGAATAGAAACTCCCAATTCACAGTGTCAAATGCCTTCTGTGCATCAAAGCTTATAAGCATTGATGTCTGTTTATTCTTCTTTGCACAGGTAATCACATTCAGAGTTCTCCTTATATTATTAGCGCCCTGTCTGCGTGGAATAAACCCTGTCTGGTCTGATTTAATAAGTGATCCAATGTGTCTTTGAACTCTTTCCGCTAAAATACTTGTCAACAGTTTCTGATCATTACACAACAAGCTAATGGGTCTGTATCCTTCACATAGTGTTGGGTCTTTACCTTCCTTATGTATCACAGATATAATAGCTTGTGACCAAGTCTCAGGAGGGTCACCCTTGGAGAGAGCATACCTGAACACCTCAGTTAATACTGGCGCTAGGTCATTTATAAAGCACTTATAAAATTCTCCAGGAAAACCGTCAACTCCTGGAGATTTATTATTTTTTAATTTCTTTATTGCATTTCTTATTTCAGCTTCTGCTATAGGTGATGTCATTTGTGATGACGCTTCCTGCGATAGTGCGGGGAGCTTTAATTTCTTAAGGAAGATGTTAGTGTTATCATTTGTCATTTGTGACCTTGGTTCCATGTATAAATTATGATAGAATGTTGCAAATGCCTCTACAACTTCTTTAGGGTGTGATACTATTTTACCATTTTTTGGATGGATTATTTTAGCAACTGTTCGATTAGCCTGGGCTTTACGAAGTTGAAAAGCTAGGAGACGGCTAGCTCTGTTTCCATTCTCATAGTATCTTTGTTTTGTGAATCTTAGAGCTCCTTCTGCCTTCAATGATAACAGTTTGTCTAAAGCTTTTCTTGCTTCTTTAAGTTCAGTAATGATAGCATCCTTTGAACCTGCACCTTTGTGTTGTTCCTCTAACAATTTTATTTTATTTTCTAGCACCAGCTGTTCCTCCATTCGCATTCTCTTCAATTTGGATGAAATCTGTATGATCTTCCCTCTCATAACTACTTTTGCACCCTCCCATAGTATTGCAGGATTGACTTCTCCATTATCGTTTAACTCAAAATATTCTTTTAAATGTTGCCTAAGTTCTTCAACAGTTTCTGTATTATTCAATAATGATACATTCATTCTCCAATACTTAAAAGAAGAAAAAGTTCCTATATGTAATGTCAACATGATGGGAGCATGGTCACTTAGAGTTATGGGTTCAATATGACAATCAATTACCTTATACATATGTTGTGGGGAGATGCAGAAAAAATCAATTCTGGAATAGCTGCTGTGTACATTAGAGAAGAAGCTGAAGTCTTTCACTTTGGGATTTTTAACTCTCCATGGGTCAACAAGACCCAATTCAGACATGAAATTATTTATCATATGCGTTTTAGGGCTTGTAGGCCCTTTTTCCATTGGCGTCCTATCCATCCTTCCATCTTGTACTGCATTAAAGTCTCTTCCTATGATCAATATTCCTTTGGAATTATCTGTAACAGTGTTTGCCAGCTCCTTGAAAAAACTTGGGTCATGCTCATTTGGAGCATAGACATTTATAATTGAAAACTCAAATTCTCCCACACTTCCCACTACCATTACAAATCTTCCTAATTTGTCCTGTATCACCTTTTCAGTACTGAAAGCCAAAGTTCTATTAATTAAAATGGCCACCCCTCTTTTTCTTCCATGTGACGCACTATATACTAGGTTAACCCATTCTCTTCTTAGTTTCAGATGTTCATTATCACTTAAATGAGTCTCTTGTAGCATAGCAATTGAGCAATGTGTTTTTTTCAACTGATTCAATATTTTTTTTCGTTTTATAGGATGGTTTAAACCACGGACATTGTAACTGACTATATTTAATTTATCCATTTTGGTGACTGTATCCCTTCATGTCTTTGAAATGAACATCCCCACTTCTGACATACAGTAATGCACTGAATATGACTGCACAAGTATACAACTTACATGTAAATTTAAACATTCTAAAGAACAAGAACACACTATAAACAGGAAGAAAGAACTGACTTCCATAAAACCCGACTGATTTTAAACACATCAGTCTCAACAAGGACAGAGAGCTGTGACTGGTCTCTCCGGGGGTGTGCACCATGTGCGTGAGGCTATACATAAGTCAAACGTCTTTGTTATAGCCCATGGGCAGAGTCGCCAAAAAGTAAAAGAAACAGAGAGAGAAAAAAAAATCCTCCGGTGAGGAGAGTCTATTCTTACATATTCTACTTCGTTTTCATTGTATATACTAGCCAGAACATGTCCATCTCACTATTGCAAAACATAACAGCCTAGCTGCTATGCCTAAATTAGTAACCAATATTCACTTACGGCACCTTGTAAGCTACGATTGGGGGCGTTAGTCTTTATGGAGTAAGCTCTTCAGGTCTGCGTTGGTCATCACGTTGTGCTTGTGTGCCGTAGCAGTCCAGTTGTTCTGTAGAAGTTCAGTGAGAAGAGTTTCCCGTTCGTCCCACTCGACATGGATACCCAGGTTCTTGAGAGTTTCGGCTGCGTCCCCAAGGGTTGCGAAGGTCTTCACGCCAGAGTCTAGATGAATTTTTAGCTTAGCTGGGAATGGTGATTGTGCTTTGATGTTCTTCTCTTTCAGTTGTCTAATCACATCCCTGACGTGTTTGCATTTCTTCTGAATGTCAGCGGTGTAGTCTTGGTCAAAGAAAATATTCTGATCATTGTGTGTTACTCCTCCGCGACGTTTCCACGCTTCTTGAATTACCATCTCCTTGACCCTGTAGTCCAGAAAACGAACGATGATGGACCGGGGCGGATTCTTCGGGTCTCTCGGCTTCATAGTTAGCGAGCGGTGTGCCCTCACTATGTTTAGATTAATGTCCTCAGGCAGGGCAAGTGATGTTCGGATAAGGTCACTGATGAAATCCGACATATTGCCGTTGTTTTCTTCACCCTCTTTCACACCATAGATGCGCAGGTTGTTCCTTCTCGCTCTTGACTCAAGATCCTCACACTTGGCAGCCATGCTAGCATCTCGGTGGAGCAGATATCAGAGGGCCCTTTCATTTCTTTGAGTTTTTTCTTCCGCCTCAACAATTCTCTCTTCGTAGTCTGTCATTCGCTGTTCGAGTTGTGTGGTTCTGTCTGCCACCTCACTAAGAGCAGTTTCCACCCTTGTTAGGGATTCTTTGGTGTCTTTTGAGGCTTCAGCGTGCTCTTGCCTTAATGTGCGTAACTCTGCTAACACTGCAGCCATGTTTTCCTCGCTTAGCCCAGAATCAGTCGGCTGGTCTTTAGGCGTTTTCGGTGGTTTGTTGGCTTTTTTTTCCGTTTCTTTTCGAAGGGTCGCCATAACGATGAGTTTGTGTATCTCTTTTTAGTTGAAGAAAGAATAATAATAATGTTTTGGCTAGTTTTTCAAGACTCTCCTCGGGAGCTCTGAAATCAGGCTGCTGCCTTGGTCATGACGTCACCGGAAGTCGGATCAACTCTTTGAAGGACAACAATAGCTGTTTAACCCGATGGCACCTGTCACTTCAACCATTCCACTTCACAGTTCGCCATCATGCTGGAAAGACTAATGTGGGAGCAGATTACTTGTCCAGGCTGCCGCACATCGCCAGCCTCCGGGAGGAAGGGGATGATGTGACAGCGTGGCCCTGTCACTAAACTTTGCCTCTCAGGTGCGCACGAACACACACACACAACACTCTCTTTCCCTCCGTGTCCATATAATGTTCAGTATTTCACTTCCTCCTCCTAACAATAGTCCATCCAAGGGTGTACACTTGGAAGCTTCTCCATTTATCATACATTTACATACACTAACAAAACTCACCAGCGCTCAGGTGCACACCTGTGCCACGTAGCGTCCGCAGATGGAGTGGAAACAGAGCGGCACTTCCCAACTACGTTTATAGTCCAATTTCCCGCAAAATGGATCAGGTGATATGCAAATGAGTGTCAGTTTGTCTTATTTACAGAATGTTTAAGCATTAAAACTGCTGTTACTACTGTAGTTAGAGAAGTAATGTACTGTGGAATGGACCTTTAGTGGAAGTATGTATATTATCATTGTTGTTTTGGTACTATTAATTATATTTGACCCGCCCAGAGGGAGGGGCGTGGAGTACTTAAGGAGGGCTGAGAGAACGCAGAGAGAACCCTAACCCTAACCCTGTTACTTAAACTGCGAGTATTAGTATTGTTACTGAAACTTCGGGTATTTGTGTTGTTGTTGTTCTTCCGGAAGGAGGGTGTGTTGAGGAGAGGGAGAGAGACACTGTGCGATTGTTCGCTTTTTTATTCTTTATTCTTTACATGGTGATAGTGGTGGTGGGATGAAGTGTTTATTGTTCATTTAGTGGTGTTATTTTAGTAAACGGGTGGTGGTTTTTACACTTTTGCAGACCAAACCTGGTCTGCGGGGTGGACATGCCTCACCCTGTCATGGCGTCCAGTCCTCTCACTTCGCTGTTGAACAGACACGGCATCAGGGTCGGTGCTGAGTCTGTGTGCAGCGTGGAGGACGTCGCTTTAGCTGTGGGGGACATTATTGGTCATGGATCAATAAAATCTGCCCCTCGCATGAACAGGGTCGTGGTCCTGTTTGTGGAGCGAGTCAACCAGGTGAATCAGCTGGTGGAGGCGGGGCTCACCGTTAACAGTCAGTACGAACAGATATTACCTGTTGTTACCCCGCAACTCGGATTATTCTTTCCAACGTACCCCCCTTCGTAAGCGACGATTTTTTGGTCGACCAGCTGTCTAAGCACGGTTGGGTGATTTCCCCCATCAGGAAAATCCTGTCTGGGTGCAAGTCACCTCTACTGAAGCACGTAGTGTCCCACCGAAGACAGCTGTTCGTGATCCTGAACAAAAGGACGGAGGAGTTCAACTGCTGGTTCACGGTAAGAGTCGATAATTTTGACTACATGTTGTTCGCCACGTCCTCTCAAAACAAGTGTTTTGGCTGTGGTGAGGAAGGACACCTCGCAAAAGCATGTTCAAACCCTGTGCGGCCCTGGGGCTGCGGGGCTCCACCGTGTGTGTGTGGGGGGGTTATATCAGCAGTATGAAATAGTGGAGCGAGATGCAGTGGAATTCTACACCACCCTCTATAGCAGTGAGTTGGAGGAGGACAACCAACGTCTCCTGCTGGACCGGCCGCTGGAGGCAGGAGAGTTAATCCCCGCTCCGCAGAGCATGCAGGGACGAAGAGCTCCAGGACTGGATGGACTAACTGTTGAGTTTTTTAAAGCATACTGGGACATTTTATCTGATGATTTTATGGATGTTTTTAACATAAGCCTGGCTTAAGGGTCCCTGCCACAGTCCTGCCGCAGACCGGTGTTGGCTCTCCTGCCGAAGAAAGGAAACCTCCAGGAAATAATGAACTGGCGCCCTGTGTCCCTCCTTTGCGTGGATTATAAGATCTTGTCAAAGGTCCTGGCTAACAGGCTGAGGGAAGCTATGGGGCAGGTCATCCACCGGGACCAGACCTACTGCATCCCCGGTAGGTCAATGGTAGAAAATGTCTACCTCGTTCGGGATGTTTTTGAGGTCTCCAGCTCTTTGGACGTCAACGCTGGTCTGATTTCACTAGACCAGGAAAATGCAGTCGACCGTGTTGAACACAGCTTCCTCTGGAAAACCATGAGGAAGTTTGGGTTCAGCGCAGGTTTTATTGCCAAGATCCAGGTATTGTACAGTGACATTGAAAGTATACTGAAATTTAATGGCAGTTTGTGTGCTCCTTTTATGGTCCGTAGAGGCATCCGGCAGGGGTGCGCCCTGTCCGGAATGCTCTACGCACTCTACCTGGAGCCACTCCTCTGTAAGATCTGCACTCGCATTGATGGCCTGATTTTACCTGGTTTTAATAAGAACATTGTTTTATCCGCATATGCGGATGATGTCATTGTTTTTATTAAAAACCAGACTCACATTGACATTTTAAAAGTTTTAACCAATTTGTTTAACCATCTGTCATCAGCAAATTTAAACTGGTCAAAAAGCGAGGCCCTAGCTGTTGGCAGATGGTGTGGCAGCCTCCCAGTTCTTCCCCAGTGGCTCCCATGGAAAAGGGATGGCCTAAAGTACCTGGGGAAGAATAACAAAAAAAACTGGGAGGACGTCACCGAAAAAATAGAAAACAAATTGAATTAATGGAAATGGAAATGCTCCCTCAGATGTCATATTGAGGTAGAGTAGTAGTGCTCAACAATTTAGTTGCGTCTCTCCTGTGGCACCACCTCGCTACCATAGACCCCCCTGCAGGTTTCCTCTTTTTTATCAAAGCAGTCCAAGCAAAAGCTCTGACTCTCTGTTCTGGTTGTTAAAGGAACCATTGGTGCATGGAGCCAGACTGGACGTCTCCGGCGGAGCCACGCCTGGGCTGACGATGGCGCTGCTCCGCACCAGCACGCTGCTGCTTCGGCAGCTGGTGGACGTGGCGGGGCCGGAGCTGTCGGATGCCCGGGCTGTGGGTTCTCTGCTGGGTGTCCGGTCCACCAGGGTGTGCCAGAAGATTCTACAGCTGTGGAGGCAGAGACTCTCGGGGAGAGAGAGGGGTCTCCTCATGGTCTTCGCCAGAGGGACTGAACCCGACCTTCCCAGAACTGTACATCCATCCCGACCTCGGAGACCGTGGCGGACCTCTCCTCGAGAGTCATCGACCTCCGCACCGCAGACAATAAGGAACTGTACAGGAACTGTGTCAAGGCCATAAATAAAGACAGACTGTGTGACAGAGCTCCCACTGTGTGGACCAGTAAACTGAGAGACCACCAGCCACAGTGGAGAGCTCTGTACAAACCTCCCCTGAAGAAGAGGACAGCCGACCTCCAGTGGAGAATACTACACGGAGCCTTCGCCTCAAACGCTTTCATCTCCCACGTTGAGCCCGCTGTGTCAGACCAGTGCCCGTTTTGTAATTTTAGAGAAACAGTGTTTCATGTTTAGCGAGTGTAGAAGACTGTCAGGTCTCTTCACTGTTTTAGCCGATGTTTTTAAACTGTCCAATGAGTTTTTTAGCATTCCAGTTTTTATTAATGGGGTCAAATATAGGAAAGAAAAAAAGAAAAAACTCAGTTACTGAATTTTATCATTGGGGAAAAGAAGCTGGTAATTTAAACATCTAGGAAAAATAAGATAGAGGGGAGGGTTAGAACCAGCCTCAGTCTGGTTAGGGTTAGGGTTAGAACCAGCCTCAGTCTGGTTAGGGTTAGGGTTAGAACCAGCCTCAGTCTGGTTAGGGTTAGGGTTAGAACCAGCCTCAGTCTGGTTAGGGTTAGGGTTAGAACCAGCCTCAGTCTGGTTAGGGTTAGGGTTAGGGTTAGGGTAGGGTTAGGGTAGGGTTAGACTAGCGGTCCAGTTGAGCCTTTGGAGCACTGGCCTACTGACACGAGTCCTTCAGTCCCTCTCTTCTATCACAGAGTCAAATCTTGTATTTCTTAATGTTTGTTTGTTTTTTTTATTTCTTTATTTTTATTATTTGTCTGTTGTGTTGTGTTCGGGGCCCCGGAGGAGGGTCTGTTAGTATCGCTATCTAGGCACCGGGGAAGGTAATGGAGGGCGGGTGGGGTGCCATGATCAATAGGAAGTGGGAGTTGTACTACATGTTAGAGAGTATATATGGAAAAAAGAAAAGAAAATCGGTTCTGGTGATGTGTGTATATGCGCATATAATATATGATATATAGATAATATAATCCTAAATAAAAATGTTTTAAAAAGTATACAAAAGTGTGTAATATTAACCATTATGAATAATTACTATACATAACATATATGTGTATATATATATATATATATATATATATATATATATATATATATATATATATATACTGGCCACTGGAAGAGATACAAGCCACTGATATCAAGACAAGGAAACTCCTTACCATGCATGGAGGGTTCCACCCCAAGTCCAGTGTCCTGAGGCTGTACACTAAGCGAAAGGAAGGGGGCCGAGGACTAGTAAGTGTCAGAACTACTGTCCAGGAGGAAACGGCGAACCTCCAGGAATACATCAAGAAAATGTCCCCAATGACCAACTGCTAAGTGAATGCCTCAGGCAACAAAAGCCCAGTAAGGTTGAGGAACCAGAGGGGCTATCATGGAGGGACAAACCCTTGCATGGCGTGTACCATTGACAAATTGAGGAAGTGGCTGATATGGAAAAGACATACCAGTGTCTGGAAAAGGCTGGACTAAAGGACAGCACAGAGGCGCTACTCATGGCTGCACAAGAACAAGCCCTGAACACCAGAGCAATAGAGGCCGGGGTCTACCACATCAGACAGGACCCCAGGTGTAGGCTGTGTAGAGAAGCCCCTGAAACAGTCCAGCACATCACAGCAGGTGTAAGATGGTGGCAGGTAAGACATACATGGAGAGACATAACCAGGTAGAGGACATACTGTACAGGAACATCTGTAAAGAGTATGGACTGGAGGTCCCAGGGTCAAGATGGGAGAACCCCCCAAAGGTGACAGAGAACAAACAGGCCAAGATCCTGTGGGACTTCCAGATCCAGACTGACAAGATGGTGATGGCCAATCAGCCTGACATAGTGGTGGTGGATAAACATGAGAAGACAGTGGTGGTGATAGATGTAGCAGTCCCCAGTGATAGCAACATGAGAAAGAAAGAACATGAGAAGAGAAGAGAAATACCAAGGGCTGAAAGAGGAGTTAGAGAAAATGTGGAGTGTGAAGGCAACGGTGGTACCAGTAGTGATCGGAGCATTAGGGGCAGTGACCCCCAAGCTGGGACAATGTCTCCAGCAGATACCAGGAACAACATCAGAGATCTGTGTACAAAAGAGCGCATTGCTAGGAACAGCTAAGATCCTGCGCAGAACCCTCAGGCTCCCAGGCCTCTGGTAGAGGACCCGATTCTGAAGGAGACACCGCCCACGTGGGGCGAGAGGAACATTTTTTTTTTTTATATATATATATACATACATATATATATATATATATATATATGCACATACACACACATAGATAAATACATATATAATATAAGATAGGGAGCGAAATAAATAAAACAATAGTAGAAATAATAATATAGTATTATAATAAAAATATATAATATAATATAATCACAACATGCATAGAAAGGCAGGCAGCATGCATAAAACCATAAGAACAATAGAACATGTAAAACTTAGATATATACAAGAAAAGACAAACACATAGATTATATAATAATATTCACATAATGATCAACATAATAATGATAATAATAATATAATAGATGGTAATAATAATAATAATAATAATAATAATAATAATAATAATAATAATAATAATAATAATAATAATAATAATAGTGTTAATGATCACACATCAAAAAAAGAGGGGGAAGGGAGGAAGGAGGTTAACCCAGATCTAGGGCCGGGTCTGTGTAGCAGTGTGTGTTTCCTTTAAATATGTATGTGTAGTGTAACTAGTGTGTGTGATTTAGTGGAGTCCTTTAATAAAAATAATATAAATATAAATAAAAATAAAGAGGGGAGTGAGGGGAGGAGGAATAATCGCCCTCCCAGGCCTCTGCTATCTTATGCCCAGGTAGCGCCAGGGACGAACTTGAAGACGTTAGAGGATGGTACATTTTATTTTAAGAATGGTCTCCTAATCAGTCCCGGGGAACCGCCGCTGAAGTAAGGGCCCCCTCTGGGCCCGTCCCGGGCCCTCCGGAGCCTGGGGGGAGATCATTGAGTCCCCCCGGTGTTGTTGTCCCCAGCCTTTCTATCCACTGCCTCGGTCCAGCTGTTATGTGCCTCCAGTACCGTGATGATGAGGTGTTCTGGAGAGTGCTGCTGAAAGTGCTTAACCAGGAGTGTTGTGCGTTGTGGCCGTCCTATGCTATAAAGGTGCTGTTTAAGTCTAGTGAGTAAAGTGTGCCCAGTCTCCCCTATATAGTGCTTATTACAGATGGTGCAGGTGATGATATAAAGAATATTACTGTGGTGGAGTGAGTAATGGCCAAACGGTGGGTGGGAGGAGCGGCTGCATGGGTTGAAGATGAACTTTCGGTTCCTGTACAGCCTCTCCTCCGTGACAGTGGTGTTGGGGTTGTGGGGGGTGAATGCCGATTTAACTAAAAGCTGTTGTAGGTTGGGGTTTCTTTTGTGGGCGGAAATGAGTCTGGTGTGTTGAACAACTGGGTTATGTAGTTAGTTCGTGAGGAAATGTTGTTTTATTGTTTGATGCAGTTGTGTAGTGCGATGGGAAAATGTGGAGACCAGTGGAAGGAGGTGGGTTATGGGTTGAGGGCTAGAGTTAGAATTAGGAATAGAATGAGAACCGGGGTTAGATTTAGGGTTAGAAATAGAGCTAGAGTTAGGGTTAGGATAAGGGTCAGGATTAGAGTTAGGGTTAGAACAGAACACAGAGTTAGTCAGAGGTGGGGGGTGTGACTGTGATGTTGACTGGCCAATGTGCTATTTTTAATTGTCCTGAGGAATCTTTTACTGTAATGTCTACGTCTAAGGTGGTGGAAAAGGAGACTGATGGAGTTTTGTAAGTCTGTGTGTAAGGATGAGATGCGGTGAAATCTGATAATTTGTGATTTTATTATACCCCTGAAGGTGTGTTTTGGGTGATAGCTGGTTTTATGTAATAATGCGTGTGTATCTGTTGGTTTGAAAAAAACTTTAGTGAGTAATATTTTATTGTTGTTATTTGTATTATGAAAGAAAACTGTGGTGTCTAAGAAATAGACCTGTTGTGTGTCTATTGTATGTGTGATTTTGATGGTTTTATGATGGTTGTTGAGTATATCTATGAACTGATGGAATTGAGCGATAGTGTGGGGCCAAATACCTATGATGTCATCCAGAAAGCGGAGGTATAATGATGGGCGCAAGGTGCATTTGACCAGGGCTTCCCGCTCCCACTCACCCATGTAAATATTAGCATAGGACGGTGCATATCTTTGGCCCATGGCTGTTCTGCTAACCTGAAGGTAATTTTGGTTATTGAATAAAAAATCGTTATTTTTTAGGCAGATTGTGAATAATTCTATAATTTCCTTATCTGGTCTGTTTGGTTCTGGGTGTATTTTCATAAGTGTTTGAACTGCTTTGACTCCAAGTTCGGTGTCAATAGGGTTAGGGTTAGGGTTCAGACTGAGGCTGGAATTCGCTTTTTATAAAATAACCAATGATTTGAACAGTTTTAAGAACATTTGGGCTTTTAATAAAACATGCTTGTTTTTATAGATTATCTCTGGCTGAACATGTTCATCATCTTGTTTTGTATTGTTTTTAAATGTATTTATTTTTTTTATAACCACAGAACACTATTTATTTATTGTATGTGTGCATAACATGTTAATAAGTGTGGTTGTAAAAATCAAAAATCTTCTTCTTCTTATTATTATTATTGTGACAGTGTTATGACTGTGTCATTACTGTTATGACTGTGTTGTTACTGTTATGACTGTGTTGTTACTGTTATGACTGTGTTATTACTGTTATGACTGTGTTATTACTGTTATGACTGTGTTATTACTGTTATGACTGTGTTGTTACTGTTATGACTGTGTTATTACTGTTATGACTGTGTTGTTACTGTTATGACTGTGTTATTACTGTTATGACTGTGTTATGACTGTGTTGTTACTGTTATGACTGTGTTATTACTGTTATGACTGTGTTATTACTGTTATGACTGTGTTATTACTGTTATGACTGTGTTGTTACTGTTATGACTGTGTTATTACTGTTATGACTGTGTTATTACTGTTATGACTGTGTTATTACTGTTATGACTGTGTTATTACTGTTATGACTGTGTTGTTACTGTTATGACTGTGTTATTACTGTTATGACTGTGTTATGACTGTGTTATGACTGTGTTATTACTGTTATGACTGTGTTATTACTGTTATGACTGTGTTATGACTGTGTTGTTACTGTTATGACTGTGTTATTACTGCTATGACTGTGTTATGACTGTGTTGTTACTGTTATGACTGTGTTATTACTGTTATGACTGTGTTATTACTGTTATGACTGTGTTATTACTGTGTTATGACTGTGTTATGACTGTTATGACTGTGTTATTACTGTTATGACTGTGTTATTACTGTTATGACTGTGTTATTACTGTGTTATGACTGTGTTATGACTGTTATGACTGTGTTATTACTGTGTTATGACTGTGTTATTACTGTGTTGTTACTGTTATGACTGTGTTATTACTGTTATGACTGTGTTATTACTGTTATGACTGTGTTGTTACTGTTATGACTGTGTTATTACTGTTATGACTGTGTTATGACTGTGTTGTTACTGTTATGACTGTGTTATTACTGTTATGACTGTGTTATTACTGTTATGACTGTGTTGTTACTGTTATGACTGTGTTATTACTGTTATGACTGTGTTATGACTGTGTTGTTACTGTTATGACTGTGTTATTACTGTTATGACTGTGTTATGACTGTGTTATTACTGTTATGACTGTGTTATTACTGTTATGACTGTGTTATGACTGTGTTGTTACTGTTATGACTGTGTTATTACTGTTATGACTGTGTTATGACTGTGTTATTACTGTTATGACTGTGTTATTACTGTTATGACTGTGTTATGACTGTGTTGTTACTGTTATGACTGTGTTATTACTGTTATGACTGTGTTATTACTGTTATGACTGTGTTATTACTGTGTTATGACTGTGTTATGACTGTTATGACTGTGTTATTACTGTTATGACTGTGTTATTACTGTTATGACTGTGTTATTACGGTGTTATTACGGTGTTATTACTGTGTTATGACTGTGTTATGACTGTTATGACTGTGTTATTACTGTGTTATGACTGTGTTATTACTGTTATGACTGTGTTGTTACTGTTATGACTGTGTTATTACTGTGTTATGACTGTGTTATGACTGTTATGACTGTGTTATTACTGTGTTATGACTGTGTTATGACTGTTATGACTGTGTTATTACTGTTATGACTGTGTTATTACTGCTATGACTGTGTTATTACTGTGTTATGACTGTGTTATGACTGTTATGACTGTGTTATTACTGTTATGACTGTGTTATTACTGCTATGACTGTGTTATTACTGTGTTATGACTGTGTTATGACTGTTATGACTGTGTTATTACTGTTATGACTGTGTTATTACTGTTATGACTGTGTTATTACTGTGTTATGACTGTGTTATGACTGTTATGACTGTGTTATTACTGTGTTATGACTGTGTTATTACTGTGTTGTTACTGTTATGACTGTGTTATTACTGTTATGACTGTGTTATGACTGTTATGACTGTGTTGTTACTGTTATGACTGTGTTGTTACTGTTATGACTGTGTTATTACTGTGTTATGACTGTGTTATGACTGTTATGACTGTGTTATTACTGTGTTATGACTGTGTTATGACTGTTATGACTGTGTTATTACTGTTATGACTGTGTTATTACTGCTATGACTGTGTTATTACTGTGTTATGACTGTGTTATGACTGTTATGACTGTGTTATTACTGTTATGACTGTGTTATTACTGCTATGACTGTGTTATTACTGTGTTATGACTGTTATGACTGTGTTATTACTGTTATGACTGTGTTATTACTGTGTTATGACTGTGTTATGACTGTTATGACTGTGTTATTACTGTGTTATGACTGTGTTATTACTGTGTTGTTACTGTTATGACTGTGTTATTACTGTTATGACTGTGTTATGACTGTTATGACTGTGTTGTTACTGTTATGACTGTGTTATTACTGTGTTATGACTGTGTTATGACTGTTATGACTGTGTTATTACTGTTATGACTGTGTTATTACTGTTATGACTGTGTTATTACTGTGTTATGACTGTGTTATGACTGTTATGACTGTGTTATTACTGTGTTATGACTGTGTTATTACTGTGTTGTTACTGTTATGACTGTGTTATTACTGTTATGACTGTGTTATTACTGTTATGACTGTGTTGTTACTGTTATGACTGTGTTATTACTGTTATGACTGTGTTATGACTGTGTTGTTACTGTTATGACTGTGTTATTACTGTTATGACTGTGTTATTACTGTTATGACTGTGTTGTTACTGTTATGACTGTGTTATTACTGTTATGACTGTGTTATGACTGTGTTGTTACTGTTATGACTGTGTTATTACTGTTATGACTGTGTTATGACTGTGTTATTACTGTTATGACTGTGTTATTACTGTTATGACTGTGTTATGACTGTGTTGTTACTGTTATGACTGTGTTATTACTGTTATGACTGTGTTATGACTGTGTTATTACTGTTATGACTGTGTTATTACTGTTATGACTGTGTTATGACTGTGTTGTTACTGTTATGACTGTGTTATTACTGTTATGACTGTGTTATTACTGTTATGACTGTGTTATTACTGTGTTATGACTGTGTTATGACTGTTATGACTGTGTTATTACTGTTATGACTGTGTTATTACTGTTATGACTGTGTTATTACGGTGTTATTACGGTGTTATTACTGTGTTATGACTGTGTTATGACTGTTATGACTGTGTTATTACTGTGTTATGACTGTTATTACTGTTATGACTGTGTTGTTACTGTTATGACTGTGTTATTACTGTGTTATGACTGTGTTATGACTGTTATGACTGTGTTATTACTGTGTTATGACTGTGTTATGACTGTGTTATTACTGTTATGACTGTGTTATTACTGCTATGACTGTGTTATTACTGTGTTATGACTGTGTTATTACTGTTATGACTGTGTTATTACTGCTATGACTGTGTTATTACTGTGTTATGACTGTGTTATGACTGTTATGACTGTGTTATTACTGTTATGACTGTGTTATTACTGTTATGACTGTGTTATTACTGTGTTATGACTGTGTTATGACTGTTATGACTGTGTTATTACTGTGTTATGACTGTGTTATTACTGTGTTGTTACTGTTATGACTGTGTTATTACTGTTATGACTGTGTTATGACTGTTATGACTGTGTTGTTACTGTTATGACTGTGTTATTACTGTTATGACTGTGTTATTACTGTGTTATTACTGTTATGACTGTGTTATTACTGTTATGACTGTGTTATTACTGTTATGACTGTGTTATTACTGTTATGACTGTGTTATTACTGCTATGACTGTGTTATTACTGTGTTATGACTGTGTTATGACTGTTATGACTGTGTTATGACTGTTATGACTGTGTTATTACTGTTATGACTGTGTTGATACTGTTATGACTGTGTTATTACTGTTATGACTGTGTTATTACTGTTATGACTGTGTTATGACTGTGTTATTACTGTTATGACTGTGTTATGACTGTGTTATTACTGTTATGACTGTGTTATGACTGTGTTATTACTGTTATGACTGTGTTATTACTGTGTTATTACTGTTATGACTGTGTTATTACTGTTATGACTGTGTTATTA